>VZTJ01006074.1:501399-576237 GCA_013397795.1 Orthonyx spaldingii
CTGGCGGGGCGGGCGCCTTCCCCCCCATGGCGGCGGGGACGTGCGAGGGGTGGCTCGGGGACGGGGAGAAGGAAGGGAGGGGGAACGGGAGGCAGACGCGGGGCCCGCAGCCGCTGCCCTGCCTCGCAGCCCCTCCCTGGGCCCGCGGCCTGGGCCTTCCCCGCTCCGTTCCCGGCGCGGGAGCGGGGGGAAGGGAAGGGACAGGGGCCCGGCGCGCGGCGTTATGTAACCGGCGCGCGGGGGCCTGGGCTGCCCGCGGGCGGGCGGAGGGGGACACGGGGACAGACCCCCCGTGCGCGCCTCCGTGCGCGGACCCGCGAGGCGCCGCGGGTGCGCGCCAGGTGTGCGCGTGCCCAGGTCACCCGCCCCTCCCCGCACCTGTGCGTGTGTCTGTCTGTCTGGTCTGCGCGTCTGTAGCTGTGTCTGTCACATGGGGCCTGCGCTGTAGACACAACACGGGTCCCCCAGGCAGAGCCGGGGCGAGCGAGGCCGTGCCACAGCTTTCTGCCAGCGCGGAGGGGTCACTGCAGGGAAATAGGCTGGAGGGGGAGGAGAGGGGAAGCCCGAGCCCTGGCGCGGCCGTGCCCTCTGGAACGCTTCCCGCGCTGTAGGAGCGTGTGTCTTGTCTGCGGCTTCCCGTAGTGTTTGTCACAAGTTGTATTTGCTGAGCAATAGTGCTGGGTATAACCGGTGTGCTGAAGGGAAGAGGGAGGACCGGTGCTTGATGAGTAAGCCCGTGCTTACCAACACTGAGGGACAGACGTGCTCACATCTTGACCCCTTCCCCGTCTGATTTTGATGCTTTTGGTATGCAGTTACCATTGACTTGACCTGTGATACCGAGCTAAAAGCCCCTGATGGGAAATGCGCCATAATGGCATGCTAGCCTTAAGAAGGAAGAGGATCATAGTATCACCAGCACGTTTGGGTTTTTTGGTAGAAAGTCTGTGTGTTGTGTGCTGTAATATTCCATTATTTCTGATGTTTTAAAATTAACATCACAGTCTCCAGAATGACAGGGCTGTGAATACTCTGCTTGTGTTAATAATTGTCTTAATAAAAAGATGAGTTAATGTCTGTTACGCATCTTGATCTTAAATCCAGATCCTACCTCGAATTTGACACCATAGTCCAAAGAAGCAAAACTAGGGAATTGTTGTTTTACGATCTGAATTCTGTATTCATTTAGATGCAATTGTTGCTCAAATAGAACTGGTTTGAACAGTTACCTAATAACCATTAGTTGCAAGAGGTTACAGCTAAAATTTAATTCTGGAATAGTCCTGTTTTAAGGTTTATGACATTTAACATAAATGAAATCCAAGATCAGTCAGAAATCCAAATCTCTGACAAATTCCTTGCCATCTTGCCTCAAGCATGTAGTTATTACCCATTCCCACCATATTAGTCTTTCATTCAGTCCATTTTTTTCTGCTGGATAATGTACCAAATCCCTGTTAGTAAATAATCCCAAGCTGTCACACTGGAGGTCACTGGTAGGACAGTGTTAGTAGAGGCACAGTGCAGCCACCTACCTTGTGACTCACTGATGTTTAACTACTTGAAGATAGATTGTTTTAAAAGCAAAGAGCTAATAGGAAAAATATGTTAGTATATTTCAAGCCTCAATTGTAAAGTGGTTGTACATCTTTTCTGTGTACAGTATGTGTATTTTCAGTACGTTATTTAGTAGTGGGCCCTTCAAACCTAGCACCAGTCCATCCTTCTGAACAGTACATACATTCTGTTACAGTCTGTTCTGGTGCAGGGATAGTGTAACAGAGTGCCAATTTTCATTAGTCGTTTCTGATCCCTTGACCCACATGACTTCTTGAAAGAATTTTCATGGCAGATTTTCAATCATTCGACCATCCCTTTCATTTACTAGAGAGATTAAAAAAAAAAAGTAAGAATGAAATCTGGTTTTGAGTAGGTAGAAAAAAATTAATATGATTACACAGACCTTTTTTCAATAATCCAGGACAAGCAGAAAAAAAATAACTTGCCTGATCCTGCCATGTGCTTTCCCCATTTAATTGGCTAGCTATTGTTTATTTCGTAGAGATTTTTTTTAAATTCAACTTTCTTCTCTTTTAATTAAAAAGATATATTATTATTACTGAGATCTCTGTCAGCTCTTAGGAGATATGCCAGGTGTATATATATAAGAAGGGAGCTAAATATCTAAATGTTGAAACCTGTCTTCAAGAATGCAATGTAGATTAATTTGGTGATAGTGCCATGTGTTTACCTAAGCATAGCAAAATGAGGAAAAAATTGGAGACAAATAGAAATGAGAGTGACCGTGGAGTTACAAAAAAAGTTGAAAATAAGAGAGCAAATCTTAAGTGGATGCAACAAATAACAAGGAATTCTTAGACATGTGTCATACAGTATACTTATGGAAGTGTCTTTCTCTAAGAGACAGGTATTTGTAGTGCTCTACCCTGAGAGCAGCTTTTTGCTCTGTTGTGGAAACCAGACAGCATTTTAATTGGGCACACAAATGTTTTTAGGGAAGAGGGAAGTGTCTGTGATTCCTTCACTTCGGTATTTCATATGGAATATCTGGTGCTCATAAAATAGAAGTCAGAATTAGGAATTGCTACTTTCTCAGTCTTCAGCAGAAGAGAGGTGAGTGTGCAGAACAGCTTTAAATTCTGGGCTGTAATGATAACTTCCATTCCTGTGGCTTTTATTTCAAAATCGACTTAAGGACTGCTGCTATTGTAGCTAAGGAATCTGTGACCATGAAATTCCCCTAGGAGATACTTTTAGTTCAGTATACCCGTAGCAAGGATTGTATATTCCATATTCCTTGCTTTAAATGCCTAGGCAGCCTGTGGTCCCTGAATTTCAGTGTTAACTTTTGGGGAAAGCAACTCCTTTCCTATGTCAAAGCTTCAGATTTCCCAGTTGGTATTCTTCCTCTTTAGTAGTGCTGAAGCTGGTGACTTAAAATTGGGTTACTTGCAGAAGTAAAGCTTAGCGCTGCTTTGGTTAACTCCTCTTTTGGTATTGCTTTCTGTTCCCGGCTATTGGTAAATACTTCAACCAAGTCCCAGTATAATAGAGTTCTTGGTTGTAACCTCCTTACTTGGGTTGCCTCAATTAATGCACATCTCTTCAGCTTCTTCATTTGTGAAAGTAAATAATCCTGGAAGAGAGAAAGCTGGTTTCTCTTAGGAGAAGACACTGCTCAGGTACCTTGCAGAGTCATTCTTGCAAATGCAGGTGGGTTGGTTTGAATGCCAAGGCAAGAAAGCAGTGCCGAAGCTGCGCAGAGTAGGGTCAAGGACTGCTCTAAGGTTTTTCCATATTAACATAGAGATTGGCAGTCCTCTGGCAGGGTGAGGTATGTGGTGTGTTTTGGCAGGATCCTGGGGACTGTTGATAGAATGTTTTGTCAGGTTCTAGTTGTCAGTGAATATCCAAAGTAAAATAAAGTCCTGTTCACCATGTTCATGGTTTCACCTCTTTGAGCTGACTCAGGTCAGGTGTTTGTTCAGTGCACGATGAGTCAACATCTTGGACAAATGGTTGTACTCTGTTTATGTCATTTTGGAAACCTAGGAACTGTTGCTTTTTAAAGGAAGTAATGGAATTGCTGATAATTCTTACAAACAGGAAAGCCCCTGACCCCATGGCATGTAAGGTAAATGATTAGTGCATTTTTCCAAGTAGTGTGAATGTATTTTACCATTCTGAGCTATTGAATGCAGCTCCCAGTTGAAGTGAAGAACTAAAATAATGATCTATATTGAAAAGATACTGTTCCTGATTTCTGAATCTGCCTGTTGTTTTCAGGAGACATTAGAGCATTGGGCTCTAATAGTGCCTTTTCAGTCACAATTCCTTGATTTTCATGCTGTAATTGCATTATTTGGTAAGCAGTTCCAAGAATACTTTTAATAAACCAATAGTGGGGGAGAGATAAGGATGTAATAATTTTTTATTGTAATTTCTGGCTGATTTAAAGTTTTAAGTGCTGCCTCTTCATAATGATTCCTGTAACTTCTGTAGTTGACTTTTAACCCCAGTTTTACAAGTGTTGTGTTTGCTTGGGATAGGCCATTTTTGCTTTGTAGCCATTTTGTATTTATCTGTCTTCACTAAGCAGCAGTGTAACGTTGTTTTTTATGTCAGAGGTGCTTAAAATACCAACATAGAACTAATTCAGGCAAAGAATACAAATCAGATTTGAGTTTAAATTAAAGGATCTTGAAGAATTAGAACATTTTTGTTTTGTCCCAAGATCTCAGAACTACATTTCTTCTGGAAAACACAGAAACACTGTGCTCTTTTTATTTTCCTCTGAATCTAGGAGGAAACTTGATAATATATTGGGTCAGATCAGAAGTTTGTTTTGTTAATAACAAACAAACATACAGAGATACTTTGCCTTTATGTTCCAAGCTTCTGTAGCTCGTTACCTTAAAAAAATAGAATGTCTTTTTATTCCATTTATCTATTCAACAGATACGGACTTTTAGCATCCTTGGTATCCAATGTTAGGTAATCTTCAAATAAACTAGGCAATAGATGAAAAAATATTTCCGTTTCTTTTGATCTCTCCACTTGCTGGTTTCATCTGATTCTTCCTAGTCTTGTTGGTCTGAGTTGATGAAAAAAAGTAATATCCATGGACTAACGAAAGATGTAGAAAACTTGGGTAGAAACTTGAAACTTCAAGGCTAAGCATAGAAGCCTTATGTTGTGAAGATTTTACTTCAAAAAAGATTTTGCAGCTTTGAGAGTTTCAAAGGCAATGTCAGAAAAGCATTTGGGAACTTGACTATGCAATGTCAGTTGAAGTTAAGTAGTATCTTTCAAAAGCTGCTCTGAACAAAAAATCTACCTATTTCAATACTGAATCTGTAGTTATCAATGCTTTTGCTAGTAAAGTTGTTGAGTTCTTAGGAGTTTTGCTGCCCATATGTGAGTAAAGAGTTCTCCTTAGTATCTGACATCATCTACCATTTGCAAAGTGGATGCCTTCTCTCTCGTTTCTCCTGAAAAGCCTGGCAGGATCAACACTTACTCAGTGATAACATTGGGTTAACCATAAAGCACAACTGCCTTGGCATGTCTCCTGAAAAAAAAACCTGACTTCATCAAAGAATCATCATGGAATGGTCCGGGTTGCAAGGAACCTTAAAGATCATCTAGTTCCAGCTCCCCTGTCATGGGAAGGGACACATTCTACTAGGCCAGGTTGCTTAGAGCTCCATCCAGCCTGGTCTTGAAGACTTCCAGGGATGGGACATCCACAGCTTCTCTGGGCAGCTTGTTCCAGTGCCTCACCACCCTCACAGGGAAGAATTTGTTCTTAGTATCTGATCTAAACCTACCCTCAGTTTGAAGTCATTCCCTCTTGTTCTGTCCCTACATGCTCTTGTAAACAGTCTCTCCCCTTTTTTCTTGTGTTCTCACTTCACATACTGGAAGGCCACAATTAAGCCACCCAGAAGCCTTCTCTTCTCCAGGCTGAATAATCCCAATTCTCTCAGCCTTTCTTCCCTCAGTGCTCCATCCCTCTGATCACCTTGGTGCCTCTTGTCTGGACTTGCTCCATCAGGCCTGTCCTTCCTGTGCTGGGGACCCCAGAGCTGGATGCAGCACTGCAGGTGGGGTCTCACCAGAGCAGAGGGGCAGAATCCCCTCCCTCACCCTGCTGGCCACACTGCTTTTGACACAGCCCAGGGTATGACTGGCTTTCTGGGTTGTGAGTGCACATTGCTGGGTCATGTCCAGCCTCTCATCCACCAGCACCCCCAAATCCTTCAGGGCTGATCTCAATCTGCTCGTCCCACAACTTGTATTGATTCCAGGGGTTGCCCCCAGCCAGGTGCAGCACCTTGTCCTTGTTAAATCACATGGACCTTCTCATGACATTGGTTACAGCACTGGCCCAGAGCAGGGATTTGTTTCTGTGCCATTCACTGCTGCCAAAGTGGTCAGTCTGGGCAGTGAGCAGTCCTGTTGGTCAGTAACAAAGATTAGTTTGTTGTGTGTGCACATACATACAGATATCCATACACACATGTATAGTCAAATACCTAAATTCAGTCAAAAGTATGTCGTCTTTTCTGAAGGATTTCACTCGTCTCCTGGGCTGAAGTCTGGGGAAGCTGAAGGTAGTATGTGTCAGAGGTTTTCACAAGCACAGTTCCTCTGACTTTGATGTTAATAAATTCAGAGCATCCACAGATTCCTTGCTTTGATCACCTCATGAAAATTTTGTGGTTGTTTATTTTTGAATAATTATACATCCACTTACCCACTTTTTCTGCCTTGTTAAGTTTTCCTTTAGCTTTAGAAGGATGTTTCAGTTGTGCCTGGGAAGTCTTAGAAAGTCCTAAATCATTCAGCAGCAGTAACTCTTCTTGTTTTTTGGGAGTGAGAATCATGGTTTACTTATGCTGCCTACTGACTTCTTGGCCTATGCCTTAGCAGAGGCAACTTGGGGAAGACAGGAATTGAGGGTCTGGATTGTCATACTGAGTGCTAAAACCAGAAACCTTCTAAACATGTTCTGTTGATTTATTAGGTAGAAAACTAACACCGCAGTCTTAATTTTCAAAGAAAAAAGTGACATAGTTCTGTCTTTTCAAATACTATAGATAGCTAAACAGAGGAAGACTGAAGGAAGGAAGGAAGACTACCCAGCTCATAAGCTCATCTTGTTTATTGTTTCAGGTACTCAAGTCCAAGAGAGCATTTCCTTTTGGTGATTTACAGTCCATTCACTGTTGCTATTTAGAGTCCTAATTCCACAAACTATGCTTCTTATTCTGATTTTGCTTAATGGTTTTTATACTGGGTTCTAGGCATTTAGAAGCTGACATAAAGATTGTGAATGTGCCAAGTCCTCTTGGGGTTGAAGCCCCAGAAGAATTAAGCACAGAAGAGAAATGATGAAGCCAGTTGATTAAGTTTGCTGAAATTTACCAGTGTATTGTGGCACTAAGAGCCCTTGTGTTGAAGAAATGATATTTGAACTGAAAAGTAAATTGAGCTACATGGTTACATATAGCAATGAACATTTGTGAAGAAAAGCTGCTAATCACTGAAGAATTCTGCAGGGCCTGAGGAGGTCATGACTTTACCAAAAAAAATTTAGAAATGTTGAAACTGAAGGCCAGTCTTCTGCAAGCAGAAGAAAAACTCAACCAAGTTAAACCACTACTTGTGACAAGCTCTAAATGAACAGTAGCTGCTACTAAGTGTTATTCCTAGAGGGGAATTGACAGTTGGTCTCAAGTTAAAACTCTCTTGCTATTTTTCAAAGAATTAACCATCTGAAATGCTGTGTATAAAAGCAAAAAGGGTATCTTGAAAACAGATTGTTCAAAGCTGGTGTGGATTGTACAGTGATCCTGGTTTCTGGACCTCATGCTCATACTTCCTCAAGTTGCTACAATTAAAACAATTGTCTGTCCCAGACTCCCAAATTAGTTGTGAAAAGATGTAAAGACGTTTGGCTTGTACAGCTCTCATATAAACAGTTACCTTCTGTACAACTGCTTTCTGGGTTATTGTGACATTTAGCCAGGAAAAGAAATCTGTATATCTTAGTTGTTACCTGTGTGTAAAGTATTTAGTCCGTGATTGTAAACTAAACTGGCCTGAAATAAGGACCATTTTGAGTTGCAAAAATAGTCAGTTTGGAAACTGTTTTAGTTTAACAAACAGTTCCAGCATCTCTTTCTGGGGGAGTGATTTAACTGAAGGTTCTCAGAGTATCATTTCTTTACTGTAAAGTTCAAATGAAAGTATACATAGAACATACTTTTAGAATAGTCATCTGCACATAAGGAGTTGATTCTGAAGGACTTAGGGGGTTTTTCCATGTTTTATGTGAGTTGTATGGTATTTCACTTTTCTAGCAAATGCCGTAGATGCTCTATTTGAGACAAACAGTATTTCTAAATTTCTCATACTGTTTTTTCTAATATTTAAATTGCCCAAGATTTTGAAGTTTGTTCTTTCCTTCCTAATTTACACTCTTAGGTTTACTCACAGGACAAGGGAGTGGTGTTGGCTGTTTTTGGGGACAGCTATTGTTTCAAATGTCATTCAGCTAATTTTATTTCTCTTAATCTAAAATATCATCAAAGATGGAACTACAAAACAAAACTTGGGAGTTGACCCTGTAACATCAGGTGCTTGTAGTTAGGAGTGCTTATCCTATGGAGATAGGTGGCATAAGATGTGGAGCTGTTTGGTTGTAACTCTTTTTTAAAGCCCTTACCCTATGGAAAAGGTAGCCTATGAGGTAGCCTGTTCCTCTGGCTTATTGGGGGGGGGGCGCAGAGAACATAAGCAGCACAACTTAGTGAAGAGTAGCCAGCTCATTGCAACTCTATCTACATTTACAATGCCCTTAGTTATAGCCATGACCCAAAAGTTGGTTTCTAGAAATTGCTAAGATAATTTTAAGATCCTATTCATTCCTTTTGTTTTGCCTGTCTGCTTTGGCTTTATCTGATGCTTTTGTAAATCAGTTCATCTTGTTAAACTTGCAGGAAGCTAAACCATAAAATTATGTCAATTTTCAGTTGATTTAGTGAGCTGAATTGCACATAGCACCAGTGTGAATATAGGGGTCATACTTGGAAGTAGTGTAGAGGTTGGGAAGAAGGGATAAAACCTGTCAGGCCAGCAGAGGCTGAAGAGCAGAATCATCCCTTTTGGTAGCAGTCAGCCAACAAGTTGACTCAAACTTGTTATGAAACTTCACCCTGAGACTTTATTTCCCATCTATAGTAAAATTCAGTTGCTTTGCAATGTACTGATTAGTAATTTTAACATGGAATAGTAGTGTTAACCCTGAATTGCCTAAAATCGCAGGCATTTAAGCATATAGTATCTTTTTAAAAGCTTTGGACTTTTTTGTGTAAGTTCTTTTTGCTGGATTCTGAACTTCTCAATATGTGGTAGAAAACAGTTTTATATCCTGTAGCAGCGGTTCTTTTCCAGAAGACTCAGCCAAGACTAGGACTCTCTTGTGCTGAGAAATGTGTAAACATGTAAGATAGTTCTTTGCTCAGAGAGCTTGAAGACTAGTGCCAAGCAGAGTGGTGAGTTTGATGTGGGGGTTGGAATGTAGAGGCATGAAACTCAAACAAGCCACAAAATACCCACTTGATGGAAAAAGTTTCTAAGCCCTGCTGGGCTGGGATGGATTCAATCTACAATTCAAGGAAAAGATTCTGATACTCATTAGCAGTGGCCCAAGACACCCGTATTTCCACTAGAGTTACACCTTCTATATAGGTGTGGGGCATGTGAATATGTTAAATAAATCAAGTTCTTTGGCGTTAGAGGACATTGACAGCATGTCAACTCTGGTCAGAAATACAGACTAGCTGTTACTGTGTGTTATACTTCCATACAGCTTTCAGTTACCTAAAATTGGATTATCTAGATGCAACATTACTTATGTGATGTATTTAGACACAACTTTGGCAGGGTTATTTGTTGAGTCACAGTGCAGCTTCGTTTTGTGTTTCGAAATAGTTCATATGCTTTCTTGTAGGGCAGAGCCATAAAGTTTATATTCTGCGAGATTCAAGTTGGCTGTTTGAAGTGGTAACAAAAATACCTCTGCACTGTATATATGCTTGGAAAGAGACTTCTGAAATGCATGACAGAAGCAGGGACTAGCACTGTGCTGGAATTAAAACTCATGAGGATCCATGTTCACTTCTTACAGGGTCATTGAGATCTGTATTCTGTGCTCCCAACCCTTTTTCCCGATAATACTTGTGGTTTTGGTCTGGGTTGGTCCCTTACCCATGTTATCCCAACTGCCCAGGATAATGGATAACCACAGTCTTACAATCACACCATCCTGAATTTAAAATATTTTAAAGAAATAACTTTCTTTAGTGTGTGCTACAGATGAGACTAAAAAATATTAACATCAATATTCACATCTACATTCCTTGCTCTGTAAGTCTTGTATGCACACAGATGCATTTATAGAATTTATTGAATGTACACTTAACATTTCATTCCATTACCTGATCTGTGGGCTTAGATTAACAGTCTTTAGTAACAGGATTAAGCAGTTGTGGATTGGGAAGTTTAATGCTAGCCCTATGAAGCAGGGTGCAAAGGGATGTTACATATCTTTGGCTGTGTTGACTATTTCTGAGCCACTAGTGATTTGCAAAGCATCAAAACTCTTCATTTCTCTTTTAGCTTCAGTTTTGAAAAGGATCATCCAATAGAAATTTGAATTTTAGCTAACCCTATCTTGTAGAATTATAAGATTTTGCCATTTGTATGTGCTCTAGAAGGAGATATAGGGCCAAATTATGCTAATTTTGACCATAGAAGTTTTTAACTGGACTTTTTTGCTTGAAAAGTTATTTCTCTTGCACTGAAAAACTGGAATGCATTCCTAGGTGTACTGTTTTTATCTTTACAGGTTTTTGTGGAGTTTCAGAGTTTGTTGGGACCCTTTTTTTTAATTGCAGAAGATTTCTTTCTGTTCACAGGTCCAGAACATGAGCATTTTAATTTTATTTCAAAAGCTTTTCTGTGAGCAGAGGGTCACTTTGTAGCTTGTCCTTCAGGCTCTAGAAGTAACCTAAAAACTAGTAACTATGGTGGTTTGCTGAGTCTCTGTGAATTTATGCAAACAGATAAAAGTGTTTGAAACAAGTTAGATACTCTAAGAACTTCAAGAAGGGTGAACTCTTGTCTGAAATTGGCCTGTTTGTGATGGCTGTTTCAAGTCCCCTGTCTTTATTTCCACTCGCCCACACTCCATCTACTCCCCACCTTCAAGGGTTCTTTACAAAGCATTTCTCTTACTCATCCCTTTATCATGATTCCTATAGGGGGTGCATCATACCATCCTTAAATTTCTTATTTCATGAACCAGTGGGCATGTTTAAAATCTTGCTTAACTTTTCCTCTGGGAAAGATATTTCTTCCTGTGCAAGATATTTCTCGTGCTCATTTGCTCCTTAGGTTTCAACGAGGCAGCTGTAAGAGCTTACCTTCATTCTCAACGAAAAATTCAAACTGTAAGCACAAGGCTTCAGCAGTGAGGTTTCCTTGTAGTCCAGAAACCTTGGTTCATCATTCAGTTCCTGGAACTATAAAGGGAGAAACTAGTCTCCCAGGTTTTCATATCAACATTAAGAAAATAATCCATGACCCTGAAGACTTGAGCCTGAGGCATCGAGTAATCGCTGAAGTACCATGTTCCCAACTAACCTGTGTTTAGAATTTAAGTGGACTGAGTCAAAAATTGCACCTGCTAAGGAAACGGTAAGTCACTATCAGATGTTTTAAGTAGGCATTACAGCCTAGTTTCTCTAGTTTTGCAGGCTCTAGAAAGACAACTTCTGAGCAGTTGATACGTCATGTTTTTAGTACCTTGACCTAAAGTAGTTTTGTTTGATTTCTAATTTTAATCAAACTAGGCATGTAACCATGATTCTGATTTTGATTGGCTTCACTGTGCCTGGTGTTCTGATCTAATGGCTTTTAGACTAGAGATCTTTCTTCCTCACCTTCCAGTGTCCTGAATAAAAATGAAATGTGTTTCAAGGTTTCAGGAAAGCTAACTCTTATCAAGGCAGTTCTTCAGTTTATCAAGCATTAGTTAGTTTAGTTTAAACAGGAGGTTGCTTGTATAGGGGTCAGAGTTAACTACCTATCCAAATCCTGTCTTCTCAGTGATGGGAGTTGTGGTGATTTAGAGTATGCATTTCATACAGTTTTCAGTTTTTTCATGGTAAGAGTTTATATTTGTATGAGGTTTTCTATTTGATAGTCTTAGAATCATAGAGCAGCCCAGATTGGACGTGACCTCAAAAGAGTATCTAGTCCAACCTTTCATGGGTAGGGAAGCCTAATTGAGGTTATCTGGCACCCTGTCCAATTGCAACTTGAAAATCTCCAGAGATGAGGACTTTACCATGTCCCTGCGTTCCAGTCATTGATTGTTCTCACTTTAAAAGGTATTTTTCTTATGTCAAGATGAAACTTCCTGGTGCAGCTTGTATCCATTGCCACTTGTGCTCTCCATGTGGCTCCTTATGAAGAGAGAGCCTCTATCCTTTTTGTAGCCAACCTTTAAGACTTTGTCATCCTTTAAGAGAAGGAAAGTAATCATTCGTTAAAATGCTGGTGTCTCCTGTGAGCTCATACACTGATACCTGTAGTATCTGAAAAAACTAGATGACATTTTCATTAATGGTTTTTCTTTTTTCATGAATGTACACTTTTCTGGTTTTTTCCAAGAATTGCTTAGCCATGAGTGATAGATGTGAATTACATTTGACTTCAGCTGATGGAAAAATTCCAATTTTCCATATGAAAGAAATCATCAAGACATTTTCAGTATATACTGTCCTCTGCAGAAAAAAAAGTCAATTTTGTATTTTATGTGGTCATCTAGCTCATCTCCTCTTCATTTTCCTCAGTGCTCCTTAAGAGTTCTATGGTATCTATTAGATACAATCCAAACCAGCAAAAATTAATTTCAGAAAGCCTAATATTTTGGAAATAGCTCTCTGGGTAAGAAATGCAGGTACCTAGAGAGAAAACACAGCAATCTGAGAAGGGTTTGCTTTGTTTTTGATGTTGTTGTGGAGCTCGTCTCCTGGACGTGTGATTGATCTTCATAATTCCACATACAACCACGTGTATCAAGTTACAGTGACTGTTAGAGTAGAACCGGGTACATCATGATCTTTCTGTGTTTGTAGAGGTCCTGAAACATAAAACAGATGCTTGTCTTTTCAAGGTACCTATTACCTGCTTTGACTGTATGTAATTCTGTGGTTGCTTAATCTGGCATATTTGCAGTAGTCCATGAAAATGATAGTATTTATGAAAACTTCTGCTGCAACTGTGTCTTATTTTGCTGTCAAACCCATCTGCAGTCCAAAGTGGTTTAACTGGATATCAGAGTATGCCTGCTTGGTACTCGAGGACAAAAGGGATTTAAGAGACAAAAGCTAGAACTCACTTTCAGCTAGATTCATAAGAAACAGAATGTTGATACAGTAAATGAGGCAGTCTCCAGAACAGTGCAGTAGAAGGCCTGGATGGGAAAATGACCAGAATGTGTTGTCATCTCCATCCACAACTGTATGTGCTTTCTGGTAAGATGTGCTTTCTGGAGACTGAGTGAAGCTTCTATGCTCTTATTACTGGACAATGCTGTGGATATTCTAGAGACTCAAAAGCAGGCAAGGATGGAAAGAAAACCAGTTGACTTCCTTCTATGTATTTACTGTAGTTTTGAGTGGATTTTAGGGAGGATAAATGAATAGAACTAAAATATTAAATTAAATAGAAGACTTAAGACAGTCACGTTTTTTTAGTTTCAAAGTCTTGTCCTTATCCTCTAAGAGCTGATGGACCTAAAATACTATTTTGTGTCTTTTAGAGAACTATTTTGGTTGGAAAGTGAGAGATGTAATAGCAGGCAGTGACCTCATGATCTTACTACATCATTAATCAATATTCCAAAATCAGTGTTAGAACAGCTATAGTAAATATGAATCACCTGGGTGCAGTGAACAGTTGGCCACAGTCCAGGCATTTCTTTTTCTATCCAGGAGTTCTGTTCTAGCCAAGTAATAGCTCATCTGGGGACACGGCTGTGTGCAGCTCATGGTCCAGGGATAAGTGTCTTGCATAAAGGAAAACTGCAATTTGGCTAGTTGTGTTTGTTTATTTTTTATTTGTTTATTAAGCAGTGCAAACAAACAAAAAGCCCCAAAGAATCAAACCACAAACCTAACTATAGATTATACTAGGTCACTTAAACAGCTGGCTTTTCTTTTACCGTAAGATCGCCTTTGGTTTTTTGCATTGAGGTGATGTATTGCATTACAGCAACAAGTGCTTGGATGTTTTATAATCATCTGTAAATCCATTGGTGAAATTAATCCAGGCTCTAATACCAGGAGGTGGTTGCCTGCATCACACCACATCTGTGGTATCAAATAGGAAATAAAAGATTGTTCGTGACCTGGACAGTGTTTTGCATGGATGTTAGCAGGTGTATTTAAGAACCTGTTTTTATTCCTTTTTGTTATAGGAGATGTGTGATAAACAGAAAGAACTTAATAAATTGTAATGGACAGTGAACATTGTAAAGAGTTTTTTATGTTCAGGGTGAATACAGCAAGATGTGCATGTGTGGTTTTTGATATGTAGCAAGAACCACAGCATGCATTACTACAAAACTGAGGAACCAGGTTTTTATGCAATTTTGCATTTCTAGTTTGGCTGTGAAACTCAAATACTTCAGTGAAGTTGGTTGAAAAATTTTAATCTTTGTGATAATCTGTAAATGGCCTATAGTGCCATCATTGAAATGCCACTGATGATAGTGCTAAGCATTTAGTTGACCAAGCATTGTTCTTCCTATGCAGAAGCTTCAGTATGAGGCGGGGTGGAGGTGGATGGCGGAAACGAGCTGCCGATGGCGACGGATGGGGAATATGGGTATGTTCAAAACCTAGTGGCTCTTTTTTTAAAAGAGGTAAATGACACTGTGGTTTACAGTTTTGTTATACATTCTAAAGGGATGCTATAAATTAAGCCCTTTTGCTTTACTTGAAAACACATAATTAAGTTTGAAAGAAATGTTTTGATTGCCAGGTTTTGAAGTCTGTGTTCACAATAATCACTAAATTTCATTATTAATAAGTGCAAACCCTTGAATAGCTTTAAATCACCAATTAAAAATAAACTAAGTAATTTGAAAACTATTTATGGTTGTGTCCACCACATTCTGCAGTTGGACGAACAATAACTGAGGCACCTAATTTACTTAAATGTTTAGAATACTACTGTCTTGTGTATATTTAAGAACTGAAAATACATGGAACCACATTGCTTTGTTAGGCAATGGGCTACCAATATAGCACCTAAATTTGCATCTTCCCATTCTTTCTTCTTCTTTCTTTTCATTGTATAAGAATTTTTACATATATATGGAATGTTTTCCTGTAAGAAAAAGATAAAAGAAATATGAAACAAGTCCTGTCATGTTGGTAACAAGATGTAGTTATCTTGTAGATAAGAATTTCTGGTGGCAGATTTGCTATTTTTCATTTGAAAAAAGAATGTCTTTTGTGTGTCAACCAAACTCAGTTTGAAGGAATGTTACTTACCTATCTAGTCTTATAACAGACCAGTTTCTGTATGTAAACATTAGGAAATAAGACTGGCATCATGGGTTGTGTTTTGTTTTATTTTAAAAACTAGGGTGGGTACATGTCAGCAAAGGTTAAGAAATTGGAGGATCAGTTTCGGTCAGATTCAGCCATACAGCAGCAGAGGGATGGAAATTCGTCAAGTATCTTCAGCGGAGTTGCCATCTACGTCAATGGTTTGACAGGTGAACCTTTATATTTTTAAGAATCTTTTTTGTGTTGTTCTCATGTTTACCATCCTGAGTAGAGGTAACTGTAAAACACATGCATTTGCAGCTAAATAAATACGTGACAATTAATGTATATGTTTTGTATATTCCATTGGTTTTTGTGATGAAGGTTTTCAATAAAAAATCAGATTTACATTCTGAGTATAAATATTGCTTTACTATATAATTTACATGAGATAACTTGTAAACTTTCAGTGTTTCTGGGATCTTATTATTTGAAATGAAACCTTTCAACTTCATCCTCCTACGCTTTAAAAAAAAAAAATTAAAATTTTAATTTCTCAAATTAGTGATGGTTAGATTTAGTATGCCTTAAATTTATGCTTGGGAGAATATGTCAAGGTTTTCTTGCTCAGAGTGGCATAATGTGTGAGACAGAACCTAATAGTGGAAGGAGGAACAAGAGAAGAGGTAAGACCTTTATGCATTGTAGGGACCATCTGTGATGGACTGATAGTGCATATTAGCTGGAGTAAGGTTTTTAATCTACCATGCTTATGTTCTACTTCTCCTCCTGGTTCTGTAAAGCAGCTTAACAACCTTTTGGAAACTCCCCAGAAGCCTTTTTCAGGGATCTATGCCAGGAATGTTGTGATTATTATGTAACTGATGCATTGAGCTTCTATGAGGTAGATTAGTGCTGGTTTAAGCACAGGGCTCAAATGGATTGGAAAAGGTTAAGGTGGATATGTTAAACTATTAATACATCTGGATTGGTTGTTTAATGCAGGCAGTTTTTTTAGTGAGAATCCAGCATTTCTGTGTTCTTCAGGCTACTAGTCCCTAAACAGAGCTCTAGAAGATGGTTGTTCCAAAAGGCTGAAATAGGAAAGATAACACCTGGAGAAAGTGTGTGCTATTTTTAGTTAAAAGTTAGAGGTATAATGAAGTGTTAGACATATTTTGAGAGTTGACAGAGTGACAGGAAGGAATTGTAATGGTATCCTTCAAAAATTTTTTCTTCCTTCTTGTATTGTTCAGGTTTTTTTTGTAAAGTATCTTGTGCTAGAGTCACTGTTCCAACATTGTGTTGTGCTGACCCAAATCTTTGGTGCCTGTGTGGCACAACTGCAAACATTTTCCAAAGCTAACACTGTTTTCTTTTTTTTTTTTTCCCCACCTCTGCTTGCAAAATAAGTACTCTTTTTAACATGATGGAGGAGATCAGAAAAGTTGTTAGTTTTTAAGGTGTTCTTTGTTCCCTGTAACAATTCAAGAATAACCTGATAAGAAAGGAGTGAGTTAACTGCTTCAGTAAATCAGAAATTATATAGTAGGAGTTCTGTGCTGTTGCTAAACCCTTTTGATATTAATTATTTTCTGTTGCTTCTGGGTATAAACTATTCTCCCAAACGCTGGTGAAAGGACAATCTAATTTTGTATTATGTTGATGTAAAGCATTTTTTCTACTTGAGTACTTTTTCCTGCCCTCTGCCATACATATTGTGGCAAGATCCTCTCTAGCAAGTAGAATGTTTACATTTTGAATCAGTGTTTTCAAAAACAGTTTTCTGCATTTCTTGCAAAATGCAAAATGTTTTTCTGATTTGTTCTTTGAAGGACTTTTAAGTTTTTTTCAGGAGTAAAACAATGGTTTGCACTTTTTCTGATCATGGGACCATATTTATCAGTTAAAGTCACTATAGTTGCTGACACTAAACAGGAATATTTCTGGTTTTAATTTTATAGATCCCTCAGCTGATGAATTGAGACGGCTGATGATGTTACATGGAGGCCAATACCATCTGTACTATTCCAGATCAAAAACAACTCACATTATTGCCACTAATCTTCCAAATGCCAAAATAAAAGAATTGAAGGGAGAAAAAGTAGTTCGACCAGAGTGGATCATAGAAAGGTAAGTTTAGGTGTATTGCATTTGGAGATTTCTCCTTTTGGGGAAAAAAAAACCCAAGAAGAATCTGTGGAGGAAAAAAAAAATGAAAGAAGATTGCATTTTGAGATTGTGATTTAGGTTAAGTCGTAGAACAGATGAACAGAAATACCACTGTTATATTGAAGATTTGCTTCTTAGGGATTGTTCCTGAAGAAACTTCACCAAAAACATTCAGAAAGTCTGAAGCATATTAGGAAACTGAACATTATCCTGTTACTTTCATTTAATATCTAACCAATTGACCGGACTTCATCTCAGGATGTTAAATAACTACTATATGATTGTTTTTAAACCTCCTGCCTTGTGTATTGCATAAGTTTCATGTCATCTGTATACAGAGAAGGATGTCAATTGAAAAGTGTTCTTATAAAATTGGAACTAATCCATCTAAACATTTCTTGTGTTATGACTTTGTAAGAAAATAATAAAAACAAAAGAAAAAAGAAGTCCACATTTTATTTATAAAGAATTCATGTTCTGTGGTTTCTCCATGCACTGGAATATACAGAATCCACTGAAGTTGTCCTTAGGTCCTTGACAAAGATGATAGCCAAGCTCAGAGCAGTTAATGTGGCTTGCATCTATCTTCCATCTGAGGAACTCACAGGAAATAGAACAGGCAGGAATATATTCTAGAAATTATCCTGTCATGCTGTTCTTAAGTAGCCTCCTTCCTAGATGACCAGCAGAAACAGGCAGGGAACTGTTCTGCAACGTATGTATGAAATCTGATTTGCAGTTTGCTGATTTTCAGTCCTTTGTATTCAGCTGTTTCATATCTTTATGGTCAATTTTTTAAACTTTAGTTAAAAATTATAAGTTTCTCAGTTTGAAAAAGACTTTAGATACATTTTTTTCCCCAACAGTTTCAGGGCCTCACCCCTGTGTTTAAGGACTTGAAAAACTCGTGGTAGATGTGGTTTTATTTGGAAGATGTGATTGGGTTTTTTTTAGTGCCATTAGAGCTTGTTATGATTTTGACCAAGTTGGAAAAATCAGTTTTTATATGTTCAATAGAGACTTGGTGGAACCTAAGGTATGAAATCTCCTAAACTTTTTCTTCTGATGTCCTGTGTTCAGGTTCTGGATGTACTTTTTCTATAGAACAAGTCAAAAGAACTGAGTATAGACACGTACATGAATTTGGGCACAAGGAAATGGAAAATGTACTTTCTCAGCAGAAGAGGGTTCATATCAGAATCTAGAATAGAAGCTAGTTTCCCAACCACCTGTCTTTTTTTTTCCCCTTCTTCTCAACAATATTAAAGAATACTCAGTGATTAAATAATCCATCTTTGGAATACCAAATTATGTTGTCAGTAGATCAGATGGTGAAACTCAGTGTAGTAGATGTGGAGTTTCCAGTTTCATAGGATCGGAAGGGACCTTAAAGATCATCTAGTTCCAACCTCTTTGCCATGAACTAGGTCACCTTCCGCTAGCCCAGGTTTCTCAAAACCTCATCCATCCAGGGATGGGGCATTCACAGCTTCTCTGGGCAACCTGTTCCAGTGCCTCACCATCTGCACAGTAAAGACTTTCTTTCTAATACATAATTGAAACCTACCCTCTTTCAGCTTTAAGCTATTCCCTCAAGCTATGTCCTGTCAATACACACCCTTGTAAAAAGCCCCTCTCTAGTTCTCTTGCAGGCAGTATGATGGGTTTGCAATTTTTTCAGTTCAGTTGAGAATCTACCCTAAAGTGTTGCTTTCACAGACTGCTGGTAAAAGTGTTGTTAGATTTTCAGTCTTGTCACCCAGGGTTGCAAAATGAAAAGTTGTTTGTCTGTGGAGCTTTGATTTGTTTCTCATGTGCATATATTTTGATTTAGTCCTTAATTACATGATCGCATGCCATCTTTTTTCACTATGGTACCTACCACATTCTCTCCACAGAAAAGGTTGAGTTCAGGTTGCAGACTGCTGATACAGTGACTTGGCTTTTGCCTCTTGTCTCCATAACCCTGTTCTTTACTTCCTGCATGTGACTCAAATTCTTTGCTGGTAATGAAATGAATAATTAATTGCTGTCTTTTATTGGTGCTTATCACTATAGCATCTGTCTGCTTTCGAAAGATTAATGAACATAACATGGCACCATTACAATGGCTATGATTTAATTTTATTTTTTTTGAGAGCCACCAAAAAGACATTAAGGTAAAACTCCAACAATGTTCGTAATTTGGGATATGCCATGGAAACTATATAAGAGTCTGCAGAGTTACTTGTACAAGGATAGTAAGGCATATGTAGAACTTCATTGCTCCATTGAAAGCTTTGCATATTCCAAACTACAGTCTGAAGTCAAGACTCTTACAAACCTGTTGTTAAATGCAAGTAGCTCTAGAATTTTGGTTTAATTAGCATCCCATAGAGATCCTATGTAACAGTAGTTGCAAAATCCAGTGTTGCAGAGTAAGTGGTTACTGTAGTGACAAAATTGTTCCTTCTGCATGCCCCTTATTGTGTGGTTTTGCTACCTCTCCATGTTTGCAATAAATGAAGAGGATTACAGGCAGGCCTTTCTAAACCAACATTCCTTTATTTGAAAAAATACACCACACGATTATGTAGCTTGGAAAGGTTGTTGTGCAGTGAAAGCTGAATTCAGGTGACCTGAGAGCTTGACTTTCAAATTTGAATATTCTTTTAACATTCTGCGACATGTATAATAAAATCACTTTTCAGAGACTGAGGATAACTACCATGAGGTACCAGTAGAATTTGTGGATTCTTTATTTTGATTTTCAAATTAGGTGAATATTTTTCCTAAAGAACTGTGTTACTATAATACAAATATGAAGAAAGTAGTTTAAAATAATTTTTAAAAAACCACTAGTCTGCTATGACACCTAGTTTTCTCATGAGGATTTCCAATGCAAAAGAGAGGAGTAGATATCATTTGCTATGACTACAGTAGTGCTTTTGACACAGCCCCCTGCATTATTGAAGACAAATTGGGGAGATACGAATTGAATAGTGGGCTGCTGGCTGAGGGAAGTCCTGGCCCAACTGCCTTGGTCACCATAATGGTCAGCAGTTCAGAGTCAAACTAGTGAATGGCTACAAGGGACATTTCTGAAGGGTTCATACAGGAGCAGGTGCGGTTTAATGACTTCACTAACAACATGGACATTGGTGATGCAGAGGAAAGTGCCTTCAGCAAGTTTGTGGATGACTTAGAAGGGAACAGCTGATATACTGGAGAGCATCAACAAACTGTAGGAATGGGATGGCAGAAACTTAATGAAATTCAACAAAGCAAAATTCAGAGTCCTGAACACAAGACAGAATTAATTCCATGCAACCAGACAGGCTAGGGACTCACTGGCTAGGACACACACTTGTAATCCACCAGCACCCTCAAGTCTTTCCCTAAAAGGTAACCATGAAGCAGCAGTTGTGCCCTTGTGGAGATAAACGCTAACAACGTACTGGGTAGCATTAGCAAGATCAAGGCAAGTTATTCTTCCAATTTGTTCAACACTTCTGAAGTTAAATCTGGAGTTGTGTGTCAGATTTCGGGCTGTTCAGTAAGAGAAATGCTGGCAACTGCAGTGAATTCAGAGGAGTACCGCCAGTATGAGCATGTGATATATAACTAGAGACTGAGGAAGCTGATTCTGTTGTGCTTGGAGAGGAGACTAGGAGAGGGTCTAATTGTTGTCTTCCATTGTCTGTATGGAGGGCGTGGAGCCAGATTTTTCTTCCAAGATGCACAGCAAGAGGTCAAGAGGCAATACTCACAAGTTGCAATGAAGAAAAGCTTGACTATAAGAAAAAGATTTTTCACAGTAAAAGAGAGTATGCAGTGAAACAGGTGTCTTGGAGGGTTGTGGCATTTCTGCCTTTGGAGATACTCATAATTTGGGTGAACTTAGTCCTGGGCAACCTGATCTGACTTTGAAGATAATGCTTTGATATGTGCTTGGACTAGAGACCACCAGAAGTCCTTTCCAACCTAATTTTTTTTAGTGATTATGAATTCTGTGACAGGGAAGGTGGAATGGGGAAAGTTGTTGAACGATGCATCTAAACTAGGATTCTTATTGCTGCATCTTAATGCAGTTTGGGAAAGAACAACTGTTTGATCTAGTAATGCAGCTACTCCAGTAGCTAAAACCTTGAAGTCCTGAAAAAGTTCTTAAATAAATGTGGGTTTGTTTAATCATCTTGAAATTGCAGCAATTACTCTGAAATATTTCCAAGGTGGTTCTGTACCTAGGTTCACATGGTCATATGAGAAACAGTCAAATCAGGCATTGTAAAAGCTTAGTTGCTACGTTACCACTTTGTGTACAGGAAAGCTTTGGAACTCTCCCAGGTGTATTTTTAACTCTATTTGGCAATGTTTAATGCAAATTATGTTTCTTTATGAATGATATGTATTCATGTATCAAACAGTATTTAATTGATATATTTTTGGGGCTGTTTTGCTATCCCATTCCATAGAAACCTTAGATATATGTGTATGCTTAGCTAGTTTTAATTTATCTAATTGGGAAATGTGATCTCCTACTATATTCTCTCTAATTGCAGTCAGAAAGCTCCTAAGGGCTTTTGTTCTACTGTCCAGCTCCCTTGACAGTAGCACAGATTGGAGAGAGAGAAAGCATTTGGGTGTGGAAGAACAGAAAAACACTGAGCTAAATTATCTTTAAAATTTGACTCCTGTTCTATCTTCAAAACTAAATATTAATACTAATCTGTTTTGATATGGAAGAGGTTCCTGTGCTGTAAGAAGTCCCAGCATCTCTGACCCAGTGTTCAATATGAAGAATTGTATACAGAGAAGAGGTGAAGTGTAGGCTTGGAAGGCTGTTATCTCTACTGCCAGCAACAGGTGGTGGGGTGGAGAGATGAAATCATCCTGTGGTGTATTTCTGAGGCGATTTCACTTCCAAGTGTGTGGCTTCCCTAAGGAATTTAGCAGTTACTCAAGTAACTGCAGTTTCAGTGGAGGAAGAAAAAGAAGAGGGAGATACACTGGAACACAGTAGGACATAACTTGAATGATTGCTGTAGATATTTATGGAAGATCTGTTTGGAAATTATTCTTCTGTTTAGCTTGCCTCAGTGAATTTTTTACAAGAAAGGGTAATTAGCCTAGTGGAAAAAGTAGTTCATTTTTAATAGTGAACCACATCCTAGCTGACCTCTTTCAAATCCTACCCTAATTTGTTCCATGTTAAAGAGCTCAGTCAGCATTGTTCAGGTAGAATAACCTGGACTACTCATTAAGGGTTTTTTGACTGTTTTGTTTAAATTAAATATTTGGGGGTTTTGTGCGTGTCAGTTGGAAAGATAAATGGATGTAGGCAACTGACCAACACATCTTTGCAAATACCTTTTTGTTGTACCAGTCACCACATCACAAATTAGTTTTCAGTTCAAGCCAGTTAGAGGTGAGAAAGGGGTTGTGGAAGGAACTGCAAGTATATAAAGGGTTTATTTTTTTTTTTAGCATAGAAGGTTGGGGGTTTTTTTTAAATTTCTTAAGGAGTAACCTGTTCTTTCTTTCTTTTTTTTCCAGCATTAAAGCTGGACGTCTCCTTTCACACATTCCGTATCAGCTTTACACCAAGCAGTCAAGTGTTCAGAAAGGTCTCAACTTTAAGAGCATATGCAAACCTGAAGATGATGTGCCAGGTCCAAGCAATATAGCTAAAGATCTCAACAGGGTGTAAGTATTTCTGATTTTGTAATGCAGATGCTCATCATTCACCCATAATGGGTTTGCGTTTGTAAATATATAGCATTCTTAAAGTTCATTTCAGCTTTATAAGGGGCAAGTTCTGAGGAGCTGAAATTTAAAAGTAAGGTATAGATGTATAAATAGTTGAGGACAGAACTCAGTTATCTTGACTCCAAGCCTAGTCTCTAGTCTTTGAACCACAATTTTACTTGATAATATGACCTAGGAGTCCTAGGATGTAATATATCTGTATGGAAGCAACAGGCATGCATTAAAGGATTCTGACTGGTGACACTGAAAAGTATGTCTTTATTTCAAAAGTAAAAAGCTGGTGACTACTTTTGCTAAAGGTGCCTAGGAATGAATATAAATGCATACTAGTTGTTAATCTCTTTCTTCACCCTCTTTAAAAAAAGAAGTCACAGCATATGTTATGCATGCTAACACCAAGGTTTAAGTCACGCTTGAGAGAGAAGATGCATTAAAAAATGAAATTACAATATAAAAAAGTATCCTAAGAGACCTAAGACCTTGGAAACAGACTTGAGGAGAAAGCACCAGTGAAACTTTTTAACTGGCAGAGGAATTGGAATTTGGAAAGAAACATTCCACTTGAACTCTTTTATAGATTTTTTTTTTTTTTTAATAAGAAGATTCCTGCATCTTTTTCAGAAATATATATTTGTTCTTCATAGGCAAGAGTAATAACATTATAGAATTTTTTTAGGTTGGAAAAGATACCTGGGTGTCATCTGGTTCAACACTACTGCTTAAACAGATCCAGTGATACTGTGCAAGATACTATACTCCCTGATTTCTGCTGGTGATGAGAGTTCATCCACAGTCTGCAGATTTTTTTTAAAACCCAGTCATGCATAATGCTGAGGAGACTTCACCGCATGAGTGGGATTTGTCTACATTTAGGAAAAATAAACCCCACAAAATTAATATCTTCAGCAGTATTTCATATCCTGACTTTAAACTCTTAAGTGGTACAATCACCATCACCTCTTACTATTGCATTGTTAAAGATTCTTTAAATGAGAAGAATATTCATACTTCCCAAAATATCAATGCAGTCTGAAAAACATGACTTTAAATGCCTGCCTATCCACTAAGTATGTACCACTGAATATGCCATTCTCAACCACACAACTCTTCAAAAATACTATGTTTGCTGTAATATATGTTTGTGATAATCTTAACCAAATTGTTCTCACGCTTAATTGGCTTTCTGGTTTTACGTCATACTGAATAGCTAATTATTTCCCACTTCTTTTGTGTACTTAAATTGGTAGCTTTGGGAGTTGTGAGTGATGGTTGGGTTTGTTGGGTTTTTTCAGCAGATCAAGTGTATGTAGAACTCTTGAAGATTTTGGTTTTAATTTCCAGAGTTAATTTTTTGAATGAAAGCTTTGTCTTTGTGCGCGTGCATTTGTGGCAGAATACTTTGGTTTATATGTTTAAAAGCTGAAAAGTAGTTTGTGGTTTTTATCAAAGCTAAGTATACATTTGATTTTTAGAGCTTGAACAAATTGTTTTCATTGAGAAAAAATAAAGTAAATCTAACACATTAATTGAAAATAATTTTCTAAAAAATTGGTTCTCCATGTATACTTTCTCTGTTTGTTTGTAACTAGTTAAGGAAAATCACATCTCTTGATAAAAGGACAACTCCTTCTGATGGTTTGCATATTACTGCAACTTTCATGCTGTCCATAGCAGTACAGTTTGGTTAACAAATAAATAATTATTGTAATTCGCTTGGAGACCACCTGCCAGAGTAAGGGCCTTGGAAACAGCTTTTCTAATGTGAGCATGGTCACTCCCATGTAAACTGCTATAATACATGAGATAATACATGAAATCTGTAAAATCTTTGGTATGGCTTTATATTTTGTGCCATTGAAAGGATGTAGCTCAGAATTTGAGATAACTATCTTGGGAAGGTAACTGAAATAAATACTGAGAACAGTTAGGGAGAAAAAGCTTGAAATGACCTGTAAATGTGCCTTTATAGAAGATATGGTATTTAATTATTGTTTCTGTTTCAGAAATCATATTAAAAAGTATGAAATGGAAAATGAAATCACACCCAATGGAATAAGCAGCTGGAATGAAGAAGAGGAAGAAGAAGGCAACGATTTTGGGTTTACAGAGCTGGAGGAGATTCTTCCCATACGGAAACAAAATGGGATTCAATCTCATAAAGACAGCACTCCCCTTTTTAATGGACACATACACACTTCTACCAGTGCCTTAAAGACACAGGATTGCGTGGTGCCCTCTGGCAACGGTGTTGCAAGCAGGTTCTCTCCAGGCCCTGTGCAGGAGGAGGGGAAGACTGACAAAGGCATGGTTGACTTTAGAGACTGCGCAATGCAGCAGTTGCAGCAAAGCATCAAAAATACAGACTTTTCATGGAGTCCACACAGGACTATGAGTAACTCATCCTCATCTTCATTTTTGCACAGTAATACTAAAATAAATGGTGCTCATCACTCAACTGTTCAGGGGCCTTCAAGCACAAAAAGCACTTCTGTACCTGCTCCTAGCAAGGCAGCTTCCTTACCTGTGTCCAAAACTTCAGATTGTAGTTTTATTTCTGACTTTTATTCACATTCAAGACTGCATCACATATCAACATGGAAGTGTGAATTGACAGAGTTTGTCAACAGCCTACAGAGAAAAAACAGCGGTGTCTTTCCAGGAAGGGAAAAATTAAAAAAATGGAAAGCAGGCAGGTCTGCACTTAAAACTGACACAGGTAGATACTTGTTTAAGAAGGTTTATGTTAAGAAGATGCCTTATATCTTTGTACATTGAATGTCCAAATGAGACTACGTAGTTTAGTATTGAGTATTCATATTATAGTCAGACTGTTGGGAAAAACTTGATGACTTTGATGCAGTGAACACTAATGGATCCAACTGCTTTTGGCTTGGTTTGGGTTTTTTTTACTTAAAATGTTACTTAATGTGATACTCTGGTCTATATTCAATTCCTCCTTGTAGAAATAGTATTCCTGACTTTACCAAGATATATGGATTGATAAGGGAGAAAAATACTATGTATATCTAAATACACAAGTCTGTAGTTGCTGTGTGAAAATCTTCAGGGGAAAAAAAGAGAAGAAAAAATCTTACTGTTCAGCATGAGCATTTAAAAGATGAGTAACATTTGGACATGAGTTAAAATCTAAATTTTTTTTGTTAGTAAGAGTTTTTTATAGCTCTGGGTCTGTTAAAGTGGGTAGTAGTGTCATATGAGATTTTTGAACCTGGCTTGCAGAGAAATATTTTATGTCATTGCATCAGGGGCCAAAGTGAAAAAAAATGTATAATTCATGACAGTCAAAGTGTTAAAGATAAAATATTTTGCATCTCTAGAATCTCTTGTTTACAGTCTTATTAAAGTAAAAGGTTAGCTCTGTACCATTAAAGAGATTCTGTCTCCTGTGCTGTAAAATTATTCACTTGTAATTATATGAAAATATGCTTGATGAGAAATTGCCACATCAAAAAAAATTGTTAGATAATAAGTTAACTGATTCTGTGTATGTGTTAGGACACTCCAGTTACCAAACATGTTAGCTTATGAACTACCTAATGTGTATTTTTTTTAAACCAAAATGTGGTATAAGCTAATATATTTTTGTTTTCTCTTTGATTTGGCCTAGAGTATTCAAATAGTTAATGCCTGTGATTCAGTTGACAAGTAGCAGCACCTTAACTTAATTGCTTGATTTGTAAATACACCCCTTATAAGACAGTCCTTATTTTTCAAAGAATGAGTTAAAATTGTAAAGTATTAAAACCAAGAGGATATTTTTCTTATTACTCAGTAATTAACTCAGATGTTAAGTGGAACAGTTTAGTTGATGTATTGAAGTATTTTTTCACTGTTACACTTTATACATTGTTCAAATTAATTTTTTTTGTTAGGTATTGCCACCTTTGGTAGGTCAGCAACAGACATGCAAACTTGAACTTCTGGAAAGTATTTACAGTGTTATAGGCATGTGTGTTTTTCAGTGAGGAGTTGTCTTGCTCATCTTTGCTGAATGTTTGCATGCGTAGAAGTACAGCAGTGGCAAAATCCAGTTGCATGTGACTTTTAAAACCAATCATGGTGTGTTTCATGAAGAATAATGGTAGCTCTTAGTGCAGCCAAACTTATATTTTTATCTTTTGAAGCAGTCTTCTGATTGATGAACAAAAAAGAGTAAAATTTTTTTCCTGATTCAGTGTTAACATAGCGAAATTAAGATACAGTGCCAACAACATGCGTTAATCTCCTTGGATTTGGGGAACTTGTTAGGTAGAAGGTCTCAATTCTGAGAAAATAAAAATTATAAACTCTTCAGTTAATTCACTGTTTAGGCTGTTCGTCTACTGCTTATGTTTACCTTTTTCAGAGTAAATACCTTCTTGGTGAGAGGAAACAAAAATATTTATGGTTTAGAGGTGGTAAAAATTTGATAATAGACCTTGATGACTACTGTGAGTAGTACCAAAGTGTATAAATTAGGGTTCAAGTTTTCTATTGGTGTATCTTCATACTAGGTAATGTGTCTGTTGCGAGCTCAGCCAAGCCACAGAGCTGTATAATGCACGTGGATATGGATTGCTTCTTTGTGTCTGTGGCTATCCGAAATAGACCAGATCTCAAAGGTCAGTATTTAAGTCTGTTGTAGTTTACTCAGTTAAGCCTTTAAAAAAACATACTTACACAGTTATAAAATTAATTTGTGTAGTAATCTTTTTTCTTGCATCTTCAATAGTTAGACCGTACAACTTTCATATTCCTGTTTATTTTCTCACAGTCCAAAAACAAGTGGAAGAGAGAACTTGAATTCTCCTTACTATCTCTTTTCAGTATCTAAAGTAAGAAGAGAGAAGTAAAATCTGTAGTAACTATTCTCTGTGACATTGTACATAATCTTACTGAGATTTTAATCTACCATATTAGAAATTGGAAATCAAATTTCAGTTGTACCAAAAGTGGGATTTGGGCACTGTCTATTAAAAAAAAATACAAAGGAAAATAAAAGAAAATGGGATATCCTAATAATCTTCGTGAAGTAGTTTAAGAAGCTTTGTTTAACTAGAAAAGTGGAAAGGTCAAGGCTGATAATTAATTGTCTCTGCCTGATGCATATTTTTCAAGAGAAAGTTGCTTCTCCTTTCCTTTCCTCTCTAAGCTCTTACACAGGCAATATCATAAGACCTGGAGGATTCAGGAACAATTCAGTTGGCATTTAGAATTCTGAGTTGTGTGATCATCCCTGAGACATAGGAGAGTTAGTGGAGCACCTTAGCAAACTTTGGTGGGTTTGTTTGTTACGAGTGTACCATTCAGAAATGGAGATCCTAGTTCTGTGCAAACACTGACCTTTAGGTGCAGTGGTGACCATCTCACACTCCCAGCTATCACAGACCTTGGGAAAGAGTAAGCTGTGTATGTGGTTCCATTGCTCTCTTCTGTCCAAAGGCAGCAGCAGCTGTATCAAAGATAATCCTGCTGTGTTTGGTTCTTTAAAACTTGATTTCATGCCCAGTTTCAAATTCCATTACTGGAACATAAGGAATGTAAGACTTTCCTGCAAATAGTTTTTTCTGTTCCACAGAAGTCTGCCAGAACTTTCAGTGCATAAATTAGCTTCCTTTGGAAACACCATGGAGGTGTTGATATTACAGAAAAGCCAAAAGTTTACTAAAAATTTTGATTTGTACAGTGGAACTAAGTGTTTTGGCATGTGTATACTTTTCTGATTTACTTAAGCTAATAAATATGTTTAAGTATTTAAAATCAGTCCAGTGTTTGCTGTATCTTAAACTAATGAATCATTAGGTCGTTGGTGAAATTTCACAGCTTTGTGAACATTTATATTTGTTATTAAAGACAAACTAATATTGGCTGTATTTTCACTCTTGAAAATCTTTTCTTTATTGCATGTGACTGCAATTAAGACAGATTTGTTGTCACAATTCCAAGTCTCTTTTGTAGCTGTTCCTTCTTTAGTGCCTTGAGAGCATCTAAGCTTGAAAGAAACTATAAAAAGGGAATTAAAAGTCCTTATGATCTTATCCAGATTGTGCTGTTATTAAAATGTAAGCTATTCTAGGTATTGACCTGTAAGTGTATGCATTTTTTCTCCACAGGAAAGCCAGTAGCTGTTACTAGTAACAGAGGTGCAGGAAAGGCACTGCTGCGCCCTGGTGCAAACCCCCAGCTTGAACAGCAATATTACCAGAAAAAGCTATTGAATGGCAAAGCAGGTACAGATAAGTCTGTCTGTATGTATGTTTTTAACTGTTGTTGTCGAAGACTTTTTCTTTTAAATTATTGATAAAGTGTACCGTGGATAAATTTATTTCTTTCATGTGGGGAATTTCAGAAAAGAAATGCCTTTGGACAGCATTGTGCTCTGTGGCCTCAGTAATAGCAGGCCACTGTGGCTTCTTGTTAGTTAGCTTTGCTCAGTATGGGTAAATTAGTTTAGAGTAATTTTAGGTTTTACTCACTTTCTTGAGGTTGAGTGTAAGATAGAATGTTAAGTAGTTATTTAAAATGAGAAATAAATACAGGTTGTCCAGGATCACTTTTTCCTCAGAAAGTAGAGTATAGAGAAGAAGGTACAAAATAAATTTTTGAAGCCTACTACAGAGGTTTTTTACTATAAAAGTAGTAACAGCAGCACATGGCCAGTGAGAAGCTGATTGTTTGAAGTTGGCTTTTGAGTTGCATATGTAGAATATCTGTGTACAGTGAGTTAATTTGGGTGGCCTTAGAGCATTTTAGGTTTCTGGAAAGTCTGTGCAATTTTCATGAGTTCTGTTTGTTCAGTACTTTGTTTTCTCAAATCCAGTGTTGTAGTTTGTTGTAGTTCGAGAATTCCATACTTGCCTGCAGTAATTTAGAAATTTGTTACTTTTTGTGTCCTCAAGTAGTAGTGTGCTAATACAAGTTTTATTAATAAGTTTTATTATACTGCCTGAACTGTATTTAGTATGAGAAAGTATATTGCTAAACATTGGCGACTTAAGTGGCCATCAACAGTCTAATTATGTAGAAGCGTAGTTCTTACCACAAGGTTGGAAAAAGTGCATATACAAGGGATAGCTGCTATTTAATTTCAATTTAGATTGGAAGTTGGGTTTCTCCTTTGCCCTTTTGTATATGCAGTTTTTACCAAACTTGTGGTAGTAAGTACTGTTGTTATAAAGTTTATGCCTCAGTGTTTTATTTCGGTGGTACAAGAGGGGGCAAAAGACAGGTTGTTCTTCCATGGTTGTTTATGAAATGTTAGTACTTTGGAAAATGGCAGGTTGTTGAGGTTTTTTTAGAAACACTTAGAAACAAGGTATTACTGGAAGTGATGCCATTTCATTTGTGTTCTTTGCTGTAGTTTAAGAACACTTCAAAACTGAGATAGAATATACGTTTGTGGAACCCACTGGCCTTTAAGGACTTTTCAGTATGCTCCAGACAAAGATAGTTCTGGTCTTTATGGAGTCAGATTTTCTGTAGTAGAGCTCATGTATGAAGTACTTATTGGTAGTTCAGTTTATACAGTGACTTCCTAACTTTTATTAGGGCCCTGAACTGGATAAGGGTGTGACTTTATACACTTGAGTGGTTTGGACAGTTAGATGGTTGAATTACAGTAGTTTAGCTGATATCTAGTATGTTCTTTTGCTTCACAAATTCAGTAGTATCTCTTCTACTGTATTTATTGCTTAAGTGTACGGCAGATTTCAGCCTCATTGTATAACAAGCTCAGTTTCTTACTGTGCCAACTTTTTCTGGATATCACACATTCATTTCTTTAACTTCAGCATCCAGTCTCAACTGGCTTGCAGACAGGCAGAGAGCTAGCTCTTTCTTTCTTGATACTTAGGCTGATTGTGCAGCCTATTGTTTTGGTGACAGGATTTTTTCCAAACACTCTTTTTATAGTCTCTGTCTCATTAGCACACTTCATAATATTTTTGAGTCTCTGTTTATTTTTATCTCCATGTACAATCATTTTACCAATTAAAAAAAACCTCAAACCTGTTGTTTTTGCTTGCATTTTCTCATAAGTACATGGTTTGTCTTCCTTTTGGGGTAAAGAAATTACAGTTAGTTATGGTCTCAGATATAAAGGTGGAATGGCTGATTAGGCTTCTCAGACATCACAGTATCTTAGAAAGTGTATGTGACACACTTCACAGCATGTGTTTAATTGTGCTGTGCCAGAGGGAAATAACGGTCCAGTAGGCACAAGTATTACATGCAAAACTGCTTTTTCTAAAATATCAGAAATCTGGAATGGTAAATTAGGCTGTTACAACAGACACAATGGGGACTTGTTATATAAATGAAATAGAAAGGCAGTTGAGAGGAATTTAGAACGTGAGCATATTTTTATGTCCATGCTTCAACATGGAACACACTTCACTTTTTGGTGCTTCATACTTTCCAGCCTGTTCTCTGATTTTGCCTTCTCCAGGTCTTGCTTATTTGCAAAAAGGTTCCAAATTACAAACCAACCAAAAACATAGAAACAGAGCACCTCACCCTCTCAAAAAGACCCAACAAAAACACAACCAGAAAAAAAAAAATCACACCAAAAAATCCCAAACAAAAAACTCCAAACCCTTATGNAATATTGAATTTTTGTGTTCCTCGTTTTTTTTTTTTTTTTTTTTTTTTTTTTAATTACTTCTTTAGTGATACTGGTTCCTGACTTTGATCTGCACTGCTACACAAATATCTAGTGTCAATAGAATCTTCAGTCTTTTATGAAATACTTTCTTTTTCTTGTATTAATTCATCCAAAAATGCATAACTTTTAAATTTAAAAACTTGGTATCATTCTCACCCTAGATCCCCAGATTGGAGATAGGCTTTCTAGATAGTAGAAATTACTTCTCTACATACGTGCCATCTTTAACATTCATGTTCTAAAGATAAAAGATTAACGTATGTTAATCAGGATCCATAGTTTGGGGTCTCTTCCATGGCCAGGATGCCCAAGATGTGAATGTTTTCTAGACTTCCTTTCCCTCAACCCCAGAATCTCCCTTTTCATTCTAAAGAGCAGCAGATTTTAATCATCATATTAGTCACAGATTTATTCTCAGCGATTTCTTTTTCACAGACTTGGGTCCTGGCCTCTGATTTCTCCATCCGTTGCTCCACATTCACCATGTGCCTGTCTAGTTTCCCAGCTTTTGATGAGAGGTTCTCTACCTTGCCTTCCATTGAGGACAATGTGTTCTGCATTGCCCTGAATTTCACATGAAGTGACTCCATCAGCTCATGGGGGGATCTGCTCTGCTGCGATGTGGAAAGTCGGCGGATCCAGTGAAGATAGACAAGATGACAGCATCATCTCAGGCCAGGGCACAGGAAGGCATGGACTAAAGAAGTTGTTCTTGTCATTCTTAATCTTTATTTGGGGCATAATTCTGCTCTAATTTTAAATTGCAGACATCTTAGGTAACTTACTGAGCTCATCATAAATTAAAATATTTAAGAAATTAAAAAGTGCACAAATCTAGCAGAAATTCTGAGTAAAAGCAGTTTTCCACATGAGTCAGGCTCTACCCCTGGTATTTCCACTCACTCATTACACCACTTTCTCTGGTTTGGTAGCTACTCATATGTGCACATAGCACCACGTTTCCTTTCAGTCAGGTTGTCGATGTGTAAGTTGTTAGTACTGTGGAATATGATCAGGCATTGTGGCACTCTGAAGAAAACTCCCCATTTATTATATTAAAAAGGTGTATGGTATTAAATAGACTACAGTAATGAAAAACAACTGCATAGTGGGTTTCATTTTAAATAAATAGAAGCATTTTATCTATATGATACTTCGTTTTGATTCTGATGGGAGTTTGGGTGGGCATAGTAGTTTTTGCATCTAGTGATATTTTTTTCTGATCAATATTTAGGGTATAGCAAGTATTTTGAGGCTTACATAATGTGAAAACCCAAATAGAAAGAACTAGAAAATCTTTTGCTTGTTTCTGTTATTCAGTATCATGGAATTCTGTCATACCTAGTACACAGTGGGCCTGGAGGATCCTTTAAAATTTATATAAGAATACGTAGTAAAGTTTTATAGAATTAGGGAAGACCTGTCTCATTTTAAGTCTGAGGTTGCAGTATTTATAATTGTACCATTTTGATCCAAGATAAGTTTGTGGTGATATTTGAAAGAAATTGACATATCCTAATAAGAGAATTATTAGTAAGTAAAAGCAGAAGTTTTTTCAGTTAATATGCCCATAAGAGTGTTAAAGGAAATATACATTTCTAGCTAGTGTTTTTTATTTAAAGTAATTGGCATTCTGATTTTCACTTCTTAAAAATCACTTTATGGTGTCTAGACTATTAGAAAAATAGTTTTAAGTATGATATGAAGTGGATTTGTATTCTATATGAAATTACAGTGTTCTGGTATTGGGTGTACTTTTCGTGAAAAGGAACATAGCTACGTGTCTTGTTTAGTCAAGCAGTTGGTAAATAATTTTGTCTTGTATTTGTTGGCAGGATATGGTTGTAACAGCCACAAGTGTTTGATCATTTTTATGGTCAGTAAAGCTAAGATCATTTTTATTTTACAGCATGGTGTATGTAGTCACCAACAAGCTGCTGTCTAGTAATTTTGGGGGAAATAGAAACACCATTTTTCTATTAATACTGTTCTCAGTAGTATGTACAGACCTATCCAGAGGGACATTACTGGAGAAGGGGTCTGAGTTTTTTTCTGGGCCATGATATGAATCAATGTAGTATTAAGAACTTCCTCATCAACAGATAACAATGTAGAAAGTGTATAAAATAAAATCAGTAATTTTTATTTTATATGCATTCATTCTGTTGAACTCTTAGGAAAAATAACATAAAGACAAATTTTATTTTTCAAACAGAAATTAGAGTACCTGATCAGTTGGACTCATCAGTCTGGGAGCATCCAGATGCCACACATGTGAATGGAGCTGACTGTGATCTCACTGTTCTGTCCATGGCTGAAATAGCTTCTTGTAGTTATGAAGCCAGGTAGGTGAAAGTTACCCAGTAGTTTGCATGAAAAATTTCATACAGATAGGCATAAGATGTCCAAAAATAGTGGTTATTAGTGTCTTTAAATTTATCTAGAGAAGATGTTTCTGTTCAAAAGTTGTAATTACATAGGTTATTAGAATTTAACAGAAGGTCTTCCCTGTGGATGCTGCTGTTTGGTAGATGCTGCTCAATAGCTCTCAACCCAGCCTATGTATAACTTGAAATAAAGCCCATAAAGAAAAACTCTATGCCTTTCACTGTGATACTGTTGATTTCATGTTATTGTCATGTCTTTGTATCAACGTTGCAGTATTTTATAGAATTAATGACACATTCTGAAAGTTTTACTTCAAACAGAAAGTGTGACTACTAAACTTAAAACCATTTTTTGCAGAGAGTTTGCTCACCATCTCCAATGACCGAACTTATAAAGGTTTAGATTATGAAACAACTTTTATAAGGACAGTGTTAGAAATAAAGGGGTTTTTCACTGGTAGAAATAATACTCCAGAAATTATTTCTTCATTGGAACCTTTCTTAGGCTTGCTAGGATAGGAAGGCTTCTGTTTGTATCTCATAAAGAGTTTATTTATTAACAGGAGCTTAATTACGTAAGCTTGCTCCTTGGAATATAAGATCTTACTACCTTAGTCTGTAGTATTTGTGTGGTTTTAATTTGAAACAGAAGATAGCGAGCAGTGCGTTCTGTAATCCTTGTCTTTAGCATTTTCCTAAAAGCAGGTTTTTCATGCTTCATGGCTTAATATTACACAGCTAATTCAAATACTCTATTTGCAGTTATTTTTACAACCTATTAAATTGCTACCTGTTGACTGAATTCCCATTTTTGTGGGAAAAGACAAATAATTAATATGAAAATACTCTCTATTAATTTGTGGAAAAGTTTGCACTGTGTTTACTTAGGGTTTATTTTATTATTCAATTTTAGACAAGTTGGCATAAAGAATGGAATGTTTTTTGGCCAAGCAAAAAAGTTGTGTCCAAATCTTCAAGCAATTGCATATGATTTTGATGCGTACAAAGAAGTTGCACGGACAGTATATGAAATACTAGCAAGGTAATGTTTGTTTGCATGATATTCATGGTAAGGTTATCAAGCATATTTTCTTTGCCACTACTGAATGCTCTTATTCGTTTTTTATTTTCATCTCCCACTCTTCAGCTTCAATGAAGCTATTCCTATTTGAGGTCTTCCTTTGTAGTATTTTTGTTACTTTGAGCACCATGCTTATGAGCATTCTTTTATCTTGAAGCCAAATCCTGTAAACAATCAACATCTGACTTCCCAATGAGTCATTGTTAAATTTTTTACTGATTTACATAGTGAGAAGCAGATCTCTGCTTAGAAGGGAGATCCTTCCAGATGTGTTTTTTGAGTAATTTAAGATTGGGTTATTAAAGTAACATCTACTAGAAACTACTTTCTAGTTTAAAAAGCACTTGAAATAAAACTGAAAATTCGTTATTGTCTATGAAAAATAAATATTCAAGTCCTTCTCCAGCTGTTCTTTTAAAATCAAGATGCATGTTGAAATTAGTCTTACATTACTAATATTACTGTAATTTGCTGTTTTGGCGTTTGTAATACCTAAGTGATGTGTGATACGAAATAGGCAGGGAAATGCCACCACAAAAGGAAGACTTTATTTGCTACATATTTGTTTTAACAGATGGTGAGCTGTTGCTGGTGTTTCACCTCCTTTACTTTGTGTTGATAGCTATACTCACAACATCGAAGCAGTCAGTTGTGATGAAGCACTAGTAGATATCACTGAAATCCTTACAGAGACCAGACTGACTCCTGATGAATTTGCAAACGCTATCCGCACCGAAATCAAAGACCAAACTAAATGCACAGCTTCTGTTGGGATGGGTAAGTAACTTCATTTCTGTTGACAAGCAGTGACTTCTTTGGTTAATGTATCAAAGCTGTGTAAGTTTGCTAAAACTCCTAAGTGTTTGTGGAATATGTTGCCATTTACATTAAATTAGTGTGAATAAAAATGCAAGAAAATTTTCATAAGTAGAAAGTTTTAAGCAAAAATGTATAAAATTCCCACATCACAGATTACAGGATATTGTGAGTTGGAAGGGAGCCACAAGGATCATCAAATCCAACTCTTAAGTGAATGGCCCATCCAGCTATCACTTCTCCTTTGTTATCTGAACACTATGCTAAAATTCCACTCTTGCATTCATTTTTATGAAATGCTACTGTATTTTTCCAGTAAGTAGAAAAATGAGCACAGATTGTACTCCTTAATGGAGTAAGAGTAAGATAGCAGTAAGTGTTTACAGCATGACATGATTTCACATAGTTATTAGAAGGTATTGAAAGCAAAGATTTGTGTGATTTGTAATAGGCATTGTATATGAAATCACACATCTGAAAAGACTTCCTTGATTTGTTTTTACTTGGCTCCTTCCTTTGTCCTTTCTTTTTGTTCCTAATTAATACTAGAGTTGAGTATCTGTACATATCTATACTGAGTGTATGTAAGTGTATGAAATCCAGTTGTGAGACAAGCTGAAATTCATGACTCTAACCAGAATTCTTCCCTTATTAACTTTGCAATTGCAGCTACCACTACAGTTTCACTGCTGTTGTAATAAATACTGCTGGCTGATAATTTAAAAGTAGACACTGTAATTATATATTAATGTATTTCATTAAATTCTTGGTAAAAGTCAAAGAATTTGTCTGTACTTCCTGCATTTTTTCTTTGAGTGTTAAACGGTGGCATTCTCCTTGAGAATCAACAGAAGTTACCACAGACACGCTTTAATTTGCTGTTTTTACAGGTTCCAATATTCTGCTGGCCAGAATGGCAACTCGTAAAGCAAAACCAGATGGACAGTATCACTTAAAACCTGAAGAAGTGGATGATTTTATCAGAGGGCAACTTGTTACCAGTCTTCCAGGTACTCCTATCTTTTGCCTCCTGATATTAAACCAGTTTCAGCTACAAATTTACTTTCTAGATCAGACAAGATTAGCTGCTATTCCATGTTTATGATCCAAAATGTGATAGACAGTAAAGACATATGGCATACACCTGTATGAAAATCGGCTTTATTATATTTTTTATTGTTCCAGGAAAATACTTAAAAGCATTGTAACATAAAGCATTTCCTGGCATGTAACTCTGTGTTGTTATTCAGTACACATACATAATATAATGTGACACAGGCATGGTGCAAGAAGTGCAGAGTAAGCACTCATTTGTGCTTTTAGTGGTCAGCTGACCTGAACATGCATGTGTACACATATTTAGTGCTAAATTTAAAAAGTAGTATCTTTATCTGTTTAAGATTAAAAAAGGAAGGAAGGGCATTAAAAAACAGGCAGCCATAGACACTGAAATGGAAGAGTTGTAGAAATAACATCCATAGACAGGTGCTGGTTGGCCAGAAATTCTCTTTATGTAACCCATTCTGTGGCCAAATACTATATACAGCACAGTGCCATTTCTCTTTGGCATAACTTACAGGAGATATTTTTCCTCCAGGACATTGCTTATATAGTACTGTGCTTTGACTTTAATGTTTTAAAGTTTTCAGAATTCACTTGCATGTTCATAGTAAAAACATTTTAGTGCTTGTGTTAATAATGCCACCTTGACAGAGAAACAGATTATCAAAAATAGAATTTGATTACCTAAGATTTCTAATTTTTGCTGACTTTGGTAGTGTGAACTCATAGGATTAATATTTTCTGGAAGTAACAGGCCACCTCTCCAAAACTCAGAAATATACTTCAGTTTATCACACTTACATATGTGCTGTTGCCATGGATACCTACAATTTCCAGTGCTTGGTAATTCAAAGCACAAGTGATACAGGTATGCTATCACTTCTACCTGAAATATTATTTTTCTACCTAGGAAGCAGTGTAACAATGGTCAAAATATTTGTTGGTTTTCTTTTAGATGAAATCACTTGTACGTGAAGGGGAGACATATTACATGTTGGACACTCTCTTTGGACTGAGTTGTTGTGGGCATTCAGGGAGATATTATCTGTAACAGTACCTTGTCAAGACCATTTCCAAACAGGAGTCATTCATTTTTACCCAAAATAAAGAAACATGCTGCAGTGTGACATCTTAAACTAAATATATGAAACAGATTAAAGATACACTTGTGGTGACAGCAAAAGTTTCCATTCAAACCATGTTTTATGGAGCAGAATTTATTTTATATATATTTATTTGTTAATTTGATATGACCTAATGTAGGTTTAAAAATAAAAAGTTTATGTAATCAGAACCTAACTGGCTTTGACTTGTATAAGGTTAACAGAACTAATTGCTTTGTTGTTAGGAGTTGGCAGAACGATGGAAGCTAAGCTGGCTTCTTTGGGAATTAAAACCTGTGGAGATCTGCAGTGTGCTTCAATGTCAAAACTACAAAAGGAATTTGGTCCAAAAACAGGACAAATGCTCTACAGATTCTGTCGTGGTTTGGATGACCGACCTGTTCGTACAGAAAAAGAAAGAAAATCAGTTTCAGCAGAAATCAACTATGGAATAAGGTTTACACAGGTAAATTAAACTTGCTTCTTTTTTGCAATGACTTCTTTCAGCTGTAGAAGAATCTCCTCATATTCTGATTGTTTTCACTTACACTTTGATCTGTTAGAGCACCATCTTAGCCACGAAATAGAAATGAGGAAAATGAAGAAGTAGGAGACCAAACGATAAAATGGGAGGAGAGACTGCAAAAGTATTGGACTGAAAAGAAGCTTGCACAAAATTAGCTGGCTATTCTGCATTCGTTATACAAGTCTGGTACAGAAAAAGAGAACTGCAGTAGGTTTGTCAGCACCTAGCATTCTCTTTCATTTAAATGCTGATTATTCAAAGAAACCAGTGCCTGAAACTGTCACCAGCTGCTCCCGTACATTTTTATTAGACTTTTTACAAATACTGTTTGGGGGGGAGTGTTATCAACAAAACTGTATTTAAAAAGTAACTCAGCACTTTGTTGAGATCTTGAGTATTTATAGAAATGATAGGGGAAAAAAAAGAGTTTGAAGAGACCCTGATGATGTTATGTAGTCCAGACATTTGCTCAAAGCAGGGGAAGCCAATAAATCAGATCAGTTGCTCAGGACTTTATCCAGTCTGGCATTGGAAATCTCCAAGAACGAAGACTGCAAACTTCCCTGAGCAACATGTTCCACTGCTTGACTTTCCTCATGGTGAAAAAGATTTTAAGTCCTATGCGCTTCATCTTCTAGGTCTGTGCTTAAAGTTAGACTTGCAATTCTGTGTTGGGGTTTCTAAATACATTTTTTAAAGACTTCTTTCAGCATTAGGATAGGAATCTACCATCTCACCTAAGTTAAGCGACCTACAATGTAAACAAAGCACTTGAAGTTAAATGAGACAATTGCCTGTGAGTCAGCTTGCTCTTTTCAGTTTACACAATCTGGACTGTATTAACCCTTAATGATTTACCTTCAGTATTTGAAAACTACTAATTATCTAAACATATTGGTTTTCCCCTTCAGCCTAAGGAAGCAGAAGCTTTCCTTCTGAACCTCTCAGAAGAAATCCAACATAGACTTGAAGCTGCTGGTATGAAGGGTAAACGATTAACCCTTAAAATTATGGTCAGAAAGGCTGGAGCACCAGTGGAGCCTGCAAAATACGGAGGTCATGGAATCTGTGATAATATTGCCAGGTAACTACTAGGCATGAACACACTTATGTAGGATTTAAAATTTATATAGGACAACAGGACAGAAATTACAAAGTGCTTGGTACTTCTTTGTCTACATATCAAACTTGCACCAAAATAAGAAGTAGAATATTATTATCAAGAATCCTCTGTGTTTGGGTTGCACATTTGTGGTGTTCTGGTTGTCAGTAATACATATATGCTTATATATTGTTGGTGTACCTTTCTCCAGCTTGCTCAGTATTGGAGGATTTTCTTACAATGTTTGAAGAAGACATATTTATATCCTGCACTATGACACACATGCAGCAGCATTTATTTCTTTCAGTAACCAGCCAAGTTGAAAGGTTCTGGTGCTGCATAGTGTTTTCTCACCCTGAGCTATGTGATGTTGGGTATTTTCCTTTTTCTTGAGAGGCTTTCTTTCTGCTATTCCTTGATAGATCTCATACTAACTGTGACATTTGGAGCCAGTTCTCAGAGATAACTGTGCTTTGTACTTTTCAAGAAAGATGTCTGATAGTACAGTAGTCCTCCAAGTCTAGAGTGCATGGGAGCTATGGCAGTATTTGCAGAATGACTTGCTGCAGGAGACTGAGAGGCCACTTGGAGTTCTGAAGATGGAGCTGGCATCAGACACCTTGGACTGCAGTAATTCGTCTTAGTACAGACAAGTTTGGTAGTGTTGAATCTTGTCTTTCCTGTTGTTTTACCAATAAATCAGCAGAGAATTTTTTTGGTTCTAGAAGAGACAATGAGGTTCTGAAGTGGAGCTTAGAAAGTTGAATCTCAAAATCACAAGGTCAATTTCTTGCTTGCCCCCTTACCTCACAGGTGAATGGGTTGCTGTGCTTTCTCATCCTACAGGTCAAGGTTCTCTAGGATGATAATCATAGTACTCCAAAGGATTCAGACTTGCAGACACGCTTAAAATCAAATTTGGCTTTTGAGATTAAATGGTATTTTTACTGCATCTCTGAAACCCAGTCCTGATAGTTCAGCATAGATCTTTTAAAAATATTTTTCTGAAATGTTGTGTACCTTTAGACTCATGGTGATATTGATCCCCTTTTTCTTAAAAATGCTAACATGTAAGCCTTACGGAGATCTGCATATTGTTCACAGTAGGAGGGTTTTTCATTTTCATATTGGCAGAACTAGACCTTTGCAGAGATCACTTGAGTGTTCATGGTGGTTTCTGACAGATTCAAAAGCAGAGTAACACCATCAAAGTGTTTAGTAAGTTGTCAGGACGGTACCCTGTCAAAACACCAAACTTCATTTTGTTTATAGAGCCTGCTCCATGAGAACTGAAACTGCTTCATTTATTTCAATGAGAAGACTTTGCATCACTCACATACTTTTGAGGAGCCACTTGAAATTCTGTCTTTACCTATGTCAAAAGTTAGGCCATTAGAGAATCCAGAACTACCAAGCACTGCTGCTGCCCTGCTGTACTCTCGAGTGGTAATTTGTAAAACTCACAGCCAGGTTGTGAGACTTGTTGCAAAAAATTGCCCATAGCTTAAGATAATTTGGAATGTTGTTTAAATTTACTTGCTGTTATTTCAAATTCCTTGTTTGTAATCCACATGCATATGCCTATATCTGCTTCCCCTCTGAGTTCCTTTTGAAACTCTTGCTGTAGACATTTGACAATTGACAACTGAAGTAGTACTGAGCAAACTCTCTGTGAACCAAGCTTGAGTGAAAGATAGAAATGCAGAAGTGTGTTTTTGTGCAAACTGTAAACTTCTTGTGAAAGTCTTTGTCTGGCTTCAATAGCTTGCATGTATATAAATATATACGGAATTGGACCTTTTAATGTGTGTACTGCATACTGAGAATGTTCAGTTAGTAAGTATTCTGCTTTTCTTATTTTTTCTGTAGATCATGCTTAGTTTTAGCTACCTTTAAAAAGAAAACACAGAACAAATAAAACAGTGTTCAGTTTCTGTGTGCCAAGAAATTATGATCTGTCTTTCTTTCAGGTCCTCTCTGGAACAAATACAGAAATTTTGTCTTTAGGATTTGTGACACAGTTTCCTTTTTAACCATAGTTGTATATTCTTTTTAGGACTGTGACTCTAGACCATGCAACAGACAGTGCAAAAGTAATTGGGAAAGCAACTCTGAACATGTTTCACACAATGAAACTGAACATATCCGATATGCGAGGGGTGAGTTAATGGGAAGACTGAAATTCATTCTCTTTATCAATCTCCTTTGTCGTCTTTCGTGGATTTTCAGTTCCCCGAGGCAGATGATAAACAAACTTAAGCAAAAGTGTAGATGATGCAAAGCTTATGTAAATTAGTGTATGCAATCATATTATGTTTTGTAACCTTTGAAAAACATGATTACAAAGCCATAAATGTAAAAAATAAAAAAAAATTTGTGATATAAATTAATCCACAACTTAAAACAGCCTCAAGTAATGAAGTAAGACTGTATCCTCTACAGTTCTATCAGCACATGCAAAATTATTTTGTCTTAGAATTTTCTGTAAACTTTTGCACATGCATTAGTTATGTAACTAGTATAAATACTGTTTGTAATGTTAATCAAAGATAGATATTGAAGGAGCTTTTGCTCTAGACTGCAAGTCTTAGAGCAAGAAAAGTTGCCAGCCCATAGTTTGGCATTGTTTGAAGGTGATTTTCTGGCTCTTTTGATTCATGGTTTATTTTAGAACTCGTACTCATCTCAGTGGTTTTGTCACAGCAATGTGACCCCACAATGCCGCTATTTTGACATCAGCCGTTTGTTACAATGGAACACAGAGGATTTCTAAAACAAACTAGCATTAATTGGTCATCTGGATATAGAAGTAGGGTTTTGATTCACAATGTTGCCTTGCAAAGTCAGCTCCCTGGCTTGGAATTGAGGAAATATTTGCCATCCTGTCCCTGTCTTTTTCTAGTTTCTTGTCTGTTTCCTTTGCTGTCTTTGACTTGTGATGTCATTCTATTTCACTTGACTTCTTTTAAGAGGATTCAAACTTACAGTTAGTATCCCCTAATTTTTGGACACGATGTTTTACAAAACAATGTACTGCTGCTGATCAGGTGGCTCTGTTGGGTTCTGGAGGAGCCATTCAGTTCTAGACTATATAATCAAGGGCAGATCCATCCGGGATCCCTCAGTGGTTTTCCTTTCAACTGATTTCAGACATCCCCAGTGGATATGTCCACATGGGAGCTAGTCCCCTTAAGCCTTATTTGTACATAAGGTGAGTCATGCTTGAAAGTGGTTTTTTTCTGTCACTATCTAGAAAAGATCCTGGACTGATACCCTTTGCCCACACTTGGGCAGATAAATGCACTCAGTTGTTCTATAGACTTCACATAACAATCAAACTCTTGTTCTAAAAGGCAAAAACAAAATAAAAATTCCCAAGGCAAAGTTGTATGGTACAACAAACACAGTACTCCAAAAGTTTCATTCAAGTTCTAGAACTCAGACCTAGAAATACTTCAAAACAAAAAGATAAAAGTGCAAAGAACTTCTTCCAGTGATGTAAATGGGAGTCATATCCCATTATTGCAACTAAGAAAGTGTTAATAAACAAAATTCTTGCTATGTAATTATACAAGAAAACCTGGTGGAAATATATACACTAGCTCCTTCATGCTTTCTGAGTCCCATATAGAACTTTTTCTAAGTGTCAGGTTTTTTCTTTAAAATTATGGAGGATTGGCAATAAACTCACACAGTGCACCAGTGCATTCTTAATTAGACACACATTTTGAACCATGCTGATTTGGTATTTAAAAGTTAAATGAAAAACTAGAATGTCTTGAAAAATGAGGAACACCTCATCTAAAAAAGACTACTTCTATCAAAGTACTTTCATCCATTGAGACTTTGCAAAAACGGTGTCTACAAGTGAAACAATAGTATTCTTCTCATTTGTAGACTGAAATGATTGTCCTTGGGGGAAAGCATTGCTGGATAGCCAGATTTAATACTAACCATATTCTTGTCAGTGTTTCTGTATTTGTTAGTGTCTAAGAAATTTCATAAACAGCACATTGCTTCGTGATCCTGTTGACAGCAGTTTTTTATATCAGAGAAGTTAAGATGGTAGTATCTTTGTAATTTCTTAGTTGTTGGATTGTGGTGGATAATCCTGGGATTTGTTTGGGATGTTTTTTAGTGGCCATTTATGTGTATTTCAATATATTTTTATTTGTCCTCCCCCCACCCAGAACAGGCATCCAGTTCCAAACAAGGGAATGTTATTATGATATAATTACAGATTTTTTAATTTATTTTATTTATTTAAAACTTCATTAAATGAATGCATTTATGTTTTGTGTTTAGGTTGGAATTCAGGTACAGCAGCTAGTTCCCATCAGTAAAACAACTTCAGCTCACTCAACAGTACAATCTGGACATTTACCTGGTGGCTCACATTCAGTTATTGATCTTTTTCATGTTCAGAAAGCAAAAAAGCGCTCAGAAGAAGAACATAAGGAGGGTCAGTAAGTTTTGTACTTCCATGTGTGATAATGATCAGTTCTGAAGGACCCTAACATAGATCACCTTTTGGAATACTTATTCAATATTATACCAGGACAGCTTATGCAACATAAGCTTTCTGTGAGTGGGGTTTGCTGCTGCAAATGCAAATGCTACTAATAAAACTTTGTATAGGATTATTCCAATCTTTTTGTTTTAGTTGTTTTAGTTAATAGTAACAGAGGATACTTGGAAACAGAAAGTGTTATGATTGTGCTATATATTGTGTAAAGTCTTCAGCAAATAACTCTAGAAATTAGCTTCACTGTGTCTTGAATCTTCAGAGTATTTTTAACTGTTAGATGATCATTCTTTATTTTGTTTCCGTCTGTATAGTGTTTGTGGCTGCTATGGACCTTGAAATATCTTCTAATTCAAGAACTTGCACTTTTCTTCCATCTCATGGTACCAATCTCACACCTGGTCTCAATTCTAATGCTAACAACACCGAGTCTGCTGTCAAATGGAATGGAGTTCATTCTCCTATCAGTGTAAAATCCAGGCTGAATTTGAGTATTGAGGTTCCATCTGCTTCCCAGGTAAAAACTGAGAATATGAAATATCTGCAGTATATTGTTATAGCTTGGGATTGTCTATCTTATTTTGGTAGACCCAAAAGGAGCTCTTTTTAAATAAAAAGAGTTCTAGTAAAATACAGTGCACAGTAAGTAGCTGTTGTTGATGCAAAAGTATTTTGCCTTAATAAAATAAGTAATGTTGAAGTTAGGATGCACATTTAACATTTGTACTGGATACCACTATGTAGATGAGAGGAGGACAATCTTTATTTAAGTAAAATATTTCTATGAGATTTGGGGATTTTTTGGTGTGTTTTAATAAAGGGAGAGCCTTCGTTATTTCCACCCCACGTGCAGTTCAAGTAGACATCTGTTAGAAGGGTCTGCTGTGAACCAGCTGCACAGAATTCTGCAGGTATTTTAGGTATAAGCAGATTTACTTGCTCTTCTGTAAAAGTCTGTAATTTAAATCTGTAAAAGCATTTCTGATTTTTTTAACAGCTTTCTCAGATATTTATTCATTTTTAAGAAGCAAATTATGCTTTTGGCAGGAAACATGTTCCTATAGTGCAATATCCAAGCCAGCTCAGGATCGAAAAGTAACTTGACTGAACAATGTGAAGCTCTGTACACTCAGATGCTGGTGTAGGAGGAATAAGTATAAACAAGTGAAAAATACACTAGCTGTGCGGTAGAGTTCCTAATTTTAGTGGCCTTATGGCACAAAATCTTTCTTTCTGCTTTTAACCATATTATAATATGGAATGTAATAAAAAATTCAGTGCAGTGATGGAGTGGTGAGAGCGCCACAGTGCTGTTTGTATACTGTGTTAGGAGAGTAACAGCAAGATATTTTACACCCAGGATTCCCAGGAAATGGTTATAGAGTTATATATGCAGCAAATTTTGAATGAGTGAATACAAACAGAACATAGAAGAGTAACTGAAGTTATTAACAATACAGACAGCTTTCATCAAACCCTCTCAGTTACAAAGCAAAGTAGATTTTCATAGATGTTTGTGGTTCTTCTCTGTAAATCCAGAATCTGGTCATAAACTCCAAATTTTCTTCTTAAAGGTAAAAGATAAACTATTTTAACACTGCTATGAAGTCTTATTCAGCAGAACTTACAGGCAAACGTTGACATTTCTCTACATAGTTTATTCAAATTTTACTTGTGAGAAAAGTGATGCTGTACATCTGCTTGTCAGTTGTATTCATTCAGTTACTTGTGCAGCTCTCATTGTACACAGCAACTTGTGGACACTGAGGGGTTATCTCAGTTGTTTCAAGTGAATAATTGATAGTAATTAAAGCTTATTTCATCATCCAACTCTGGCAAGTCTGATAGTGTGCAAACATACATGATACCAGTAAAGTAAATCAGTGACCTGCACCCTAGAACTGTACAAAGAAAGAAATCAATTGCTTACAGCTTTGTGCCAGACACCAATTTAGTGTTCACATCTATGTGTTGCCTATATATTTTGAACTCAGAATTCGGGTTTCCTTATCGTTAGGTAGCTGTAGAGGAAACCCTATCTATGCTTTTGGTAAGAGGACTGATCATTTTGAAAAGATAAAACTGAGCATTCATATTTACTGAGCTGCTTAGTCTTAAATGATATTTTGCTGCTGCAGAGTGTAACTCTCAGGGACCTAAGGACATTTGCATATACAGGATAATACGTAGTGAGTTGGGTAAAACTCAGGAACTGTATAACTAATTTTTTACTAAAATAACTGTTACCTATTCCTTGGGAAAATCTAAAAGCTTTTATGTACTTGTAGCTAGATAAGTCTGTGCTGGAAGCTCTGCCACCTGATCTCCGAGAACAAGTAGAGCAAATATGCACCATTCAGCAAGGAGAGAGTTACGGAGAGAGCAAGAAAGAGCCAATAAATGGATGTAACACTGCACTTCTGTCACAGCCAGTTGGAACAGTGCTTTTACAAATACCAGAGCTCCAAGAACCAAATACCAATATGGGCATCAATGTAATAGCCTTGCCAGCTTTCTCACAGGTAGGATGTTTGCACGGTATCAATAAACAACAACTTTTCATCTACAGGAAGTTAAAAGCTCCTTCTTGAGACAGAATTAACTGGAACTTGTGACTTCCCAAAATCATTTGTGGTCCTTTCATGTCTTTTAAAAGTCTGCTTTTAAATGTTACATTATTTGTCAGAAACATAGTATGATGATATTTTTTGAATATTATAGTCATCAGTATGTCTATGTTTTTGCTGTTGTTTAATGTAAAACCCCTTCATATATGGTTTGCTTTGCAATCCAGTCTCTAAATAGCTTTTTTTCTGCATTGCAGCTGAGTTACGCTGAACCATAAGTCTGAAGCAGTCCTAAAATCTGCTTAGCTAAGTCACAGGAGACTCACTCTGTTTAAGTGTTTGTTCTGATGGGGTAAAGCCAGTCTTTGCTTGCTTCTTCTGTAGATGTGGTTGTTCATATCACGTTCCTGAGAGAAGGGCAGTCATGGCTAAAGGTTGTGTATATTTCTATAGTTTTTAAATGGACTAATACATAGCATATCCAGGATGAGAAAAGAACAAAGATGTTTGTCAAAACAGGGACGTGAAGGGCAGCAGGTAACAGTAATGACGCTTCTGATGTTATTCCACCCTTCAGTCCAAGATGGTGCTGAACAAATGTAGTGTAAAAATAATATTAAAAAAAATGTTTAACAAATCTAAGATTGGGTTACCCAGAGATACACTATCTTGCATTGCATCATTTAAAGTGGAGCAGTGTTTTTATTTTTCTGTTTGTCATCATGCCTTTGCTGTTCTCAAATCACGTGATACCACTTAAACACATTTGCAGAGATTTGTTGCTGTTTCTAAGGCATAATGTTGCTTCGCTGACAAAAAATTCAGAGAAAATCATGTAGAAATTCCACTAGATAGTTACTGCATACTTGTTGTTTTAAAAAAGTGTAGTCTATTCTGTTACTAAAATCTCCTCGCCTTGATTCATGTTCATTGGTTCAAAAAAAGTTGTATCCGTTTTTATTCCTGAACTGCAAAGTTCAGTTTCCCCTGTAGATTAGTGTGCAAATAATATCTGAGTTCTCTCTGCCCCAGCTGTTTTAAATTTTGTAGTTACATCTGTCCCTAAGCAAGATGTGTGTGTTAAATTTGGCTGTGCTCTGAAGTACACCCCTCCACACCTGGCTTCCCTCTCAGTACTGTTTTTCAGAGTAAACAGTAACTGCACATGGCTTTGTATAAAAATTTCTTTTATTTTGTTTATGCTTTATCTGTCCAATAATTAGGTAGTCAAGAATTGATTGTTATTTCTTAAAACAGCATTACGTCTTGAAGTTTTCTTATAAGGACCTAGCTTACACTAGCTTTTTGCACTGGTTTTTCAGTGTCCATCTACTAATGTATTTTGTGACCCAGTTACTTGATCCAAAAATGCAACTTAGTAGAGCAGCCTTTTTGTTTGTACATGTAGTTCAAGAAGACTTGAGTACTTCCTATTTATTTGTCAGGCATATCTGTACTATCTATTTGAGAGTGCCTTGTGCTCATACTCAAAATTTTCTCCTGAAAGCTGTTCAGCTTTATTGGCAAAAAGAGGACTAATATTTACAATTTTCATCCTCTGAGTTAGGTCCAAGTTTAATACCTAAAATTGTATGGTTGAAAGGCTTCCTGTAGGCTTGGTGAAAAATAAACAAGCTGAATTCAGTTCATTAATTCAGGAGGATTTTTTTCTTGTGTTAAAATCAAACATGAACTTAATTCAAAAATACCATCTTACTCGAAATGTAGTTTGACACATTTTTTCTCTTAAAGTCTTTGTGGAAGTGTATATGCTATGACTGCATGCAAACATTTAAACCTACTTTGTGGCCCATGAAGCAGTGAAAGAAGTTTTGGGTATAGAAATACTGCCAGCCACTCCAAAATGAGTACTTTAGCAACATCAGATGTAAATTATGCCCTGCCATCTTTTTATAGCTTAATAAGGTCTGTTTTTCAACAAGTCATTAATTTTGTCTGAGCTGAGTTTTTATGACCAGGTGTAAAGCTAATTGGCTGATAGTGATTTATTCATTAGAAAACGTGGAAAATTTCCTTTGTTAGGTAAAATTCTCCTGTAAAAGGAATCCAGATAGGTTGCATTCCTTTCTATTGGATGCTGAAGTAATCTTAAAATTTAGAGTGGCTGTATATCTCTGTAGCCTGAATGCTATAGAAGTGTAGGATGCAAAAAGTAAAGATTATAGATGCCTAGAAATTAATGACTTTTGTAGTAGTGGTGTTAGTGGTAGCAAGTTTTCATTTCATCCTTACATTGTCTTGCCATGGTACAGATTCCTCCTAAGGAAACTGATAAACACATCAGAAATACTGATAGCTGTATGCTGAGCTCATCTGTGATGTTGTAAAACCAAGGGTCTCCATAATGTGAAAGCTTTCACATACCTGTATCACGATGTTAGGACATTGTACAATCAGTTACCTGAAACTCCAGATACATTGGAGAATTCTTATGAATTTGACTGTTGGCTGCTCTAACTGAACTTTTCCATGTTACACTCTGAGAGAGCAGTGGTGAGGGAATAACAAAAATGCATCCAGTTCATGTACTGCATTATTTCTGCAGGAATTAAGTGGTGTACACAAAAAACTGTCAATTCAGAGCATTCCAAATCCTTGACTCTTGAATGCTTTACCAGAGAATACTAAGCTTTTTTTAAAGTCTTATTAAATAAAATATATATTTTAAAAAATAACTTACACCTGTGATGTAATTGGCTCCATTCCACTATAGTGCTTTGTTCTGCACAATGTATGTGGTAATTGAGGTCAGAGCTGTTTCTGTTTCCTCCTTCAATTAATGCATATTCTGTGTGGTGAAAAATTTGTGTTGACTCATGGGGTTCTGAAAAAGGAAAAAACTTGTGCTAAATTGATGAATTTTAACCTGTAAGAACACATTCATGTTTGTGATCGGTATTGTTTCGAAATCGTGTGTGACTCACACACTGTACCTCCCTGTCATAGCATACACGGTTTGGTTTAAAAAACTGAAATCTCTACTGAAAATAATAAATAAATTTTAATACATTTGCAGATTGACATGTAATAAATACAGTATCTCAGCTAATGATAAAAATTGCATTGTGCCCTTAGAATAGTAATTGTAGTTTTGACTAATTTTTTGTTTGTGCACATCTCTGAATTTTACCAGTGAAATGAAGGGCACTCTCCCACTGTCAGATTTAACCAACTAAATGATAGGTTCGCTTTTTTTAATTAGATTTTGAAGATCATGAGTTGAAAACACTGACCGGTTATAATGGGAAACTCCAAATACAAGATGTGTCTGTCTTTGATTTGCTACTTCAGATATGCAGTGTAAAAAATAACTGATAATACAAGAAATTTTATTTTGTCCATATGAGTGTGTCTGGCAATTGGCATCAAATTATTTCCTGTCTAGAATTCAAGTCCCTGGGACAGTTGCAAGGGACTGTGCTGTTACCAGTCAAGCAAGTGGTGGACAGCTGTGGGAGAAAGAAATTAAATCATTTTGTGCTTCAAAATATGACATAGCTGGACTTGGCTTTTCCTGTCCTTAAAGAAATGAGACCATTTCCAGTAATATTCTGAGTTATACAGCAGCTTGCAGGGAATAGAAGTATCAGAAGAAAAGGAGGAACAAAAGTGAGGGTCACAATGTTGTTTTGAAATTTGAAGGGAGTTCTCCCTGAGTTAGGCTCCATCCTGCTCTTAGTGCAGCTGTACTGGGTATGAGTAGGTGAGTAAAGGTGGTTGGCACATTATATGCTCATAGTAGTAATTTTATTAAATAATTAGAGTAATAGTAAATGTAAATTTTGTTGTTTTTACATACTAAAACACAAAAAGAAAATGTACTATATGTTTTACAGTGTTTGAGTTATATCTCATTTATTTTTGCTTGGCATAAAATGTAAATACCTTTCGCATGTGAGTGACCTAGAAGGAAGCAAATGGTGCTGCTCACTGCTAAAATAATCAAATTAATCTTTTGTTCAGGTGGACCCCGAGGTTTTTGCTGCACTACCTGCTGAGTTGCAAGCAGAGCTGAAAGATGCATATGATCAAAGGCAAAAGCAATCAGAGCAGCAACCTGCTAACACTTTAGGTGAGAATATATAATTGTGCTGTAGTCTTCTGCTATAGGAGTTGTTTATTATCCAAACAGTTACACAATCCTAAGTAACAAACTGGAAAATATAACCAAGGCTTCTCTGAAGATGCTGTGTTCAACTGAATTTCTGTATTTATTTTTGACAGACTGTCAGCTACAACCAGCTGTGGCTTCAGTTTGCAAACAGGTGCCCATCTTTACTTAGCTGGGTAATTAATTCAATTCATGGGGACTGTGGCACTAAACTTACCCACATCCATGTGTTTGCAGAATGGAATCTAAACTTGGTGTGTCTTGTGATTTAAAGTATTGTGCCTTCTTAAGTTAGTTAAGCTGTTCAGGGAGCATTCTCATGGTTCCCTGAAACCCACAGCACTGTCAGGGCTTTTGGGCAGCTGGAGAGAGATGTGCTGCATCTCACTGTATGTCTGATAGTTAGGTGGGTTTACTCTGAGATGATCATCCAAGTCTCCTTTTTGTAATCAGTAGAAAGAAGTAAGACAATTCCCAGTGAACATGCTTTGTCATAAAAACAGGTTGTAAATGTTACTGGGTTGATTGCCAGTTAAACACTGCATTATAATTATACTCACACCCTGATATCATAGCCAGTGGACTAATGCAGGTATCTTAAAATGATGGAGTGAGAGCGATTTCCTTCATAAACTGTGATAAGAGCACTGTGGGGGCTTCACACTGCTGGCTTTGCTGATAACACTGTACTCTGACTGTGCTCTGACTGAGACAGGGCAGTTTGTCCAGTGGATTCAGATTTCACCAGCTCCTTATATTCAAATACTGAATGCTCACATTAAAAAGCTTGTGAATAGCTGAGTATCCTCTGAGTACACTCAAAGTCTAACAGTGCTTTTCAAATACTTAAAACCTTGCCAGGATCTGCAATGGTGTGTGTGTGTTGTTAAAGTTGCTTTACCTAGACTGTGTTCCTTCAAGTAATCCTTAGATTTTTGTGGAAGATACAGAGTCCTCCTTTCAGTGGAAAAGTATTAAATTTTAAATGTATCAACCACTGACTATTCGTGTGTTTTTCAGTGTCAAAAAATCCTTTCCTACACCTGAAGCATACAACTATGAAAAATAAGAAAAAAATACGGAAAAAAAATCCAGCCAGTCCTGTAAAAAAGATTCAGAGTCCTTTGAAAAACAAACTTGTTGGTAGTCCTGGAAAAAACATGCCAGCTACATCTGGAAGCCCACAGAAGCTAATAGATGGCTTCTTGAAACAAGAAGGAACAGCTGCTCAGGTACTGTCAATACGAACAGCTTTTAGTAGAGCTGTGTTTGCTACCTTAGACTGAGTCCTTGTTCACAAATGCAAAAAGGTTTTCTTTACGGACACTTGTCTCTGTATGTATATAGTGTTACCATATTTGTCAGCCTGAGCATTTTCCACTTTTGTGTTTGGAACAGCCAGAAGCAGTTCCATCAACTTCGGATTCTTCAGGCCCATCAGCCCTGCAGACAGAGCAGCAGCCAGGCTGCTTCCGACCACAGGCCCCAAACCTCGCTGGAGCTGTGGAGTTCAGCGATGTGAAGACATTGTTGAAAGAATGGATCACAACTATTTCAGGTGGGGGGAGTCACACTGGGGGTCCTGCAATGCATCACAAGGAGAACTGCTTTGAGCAGGCTTTTTGTACTTCCTTCCTTCCTCCTTCACTCTTCCTTTCGCTGCTTGTTTTTCACAGTACTCTTGAAGTCTTACTACCTCGGCAGTCTTGGAAGAACTTGATTCTTTCTACCAGCTGTTGCTCTGTGGTTTTGCCAGCTCCTGTGTCTTGCTTAACATCATGAAAATTTACATACTCTGTCTTCAACCCATGTGTCAGGCTCTTGTCCTATGCCTTGATGTTGTGCCTGCGGTTTTCTGTATTTTTCCAACATGCTGCAACCACTAAGATGAAAGCTCTTGAAAGAGAATTAATTTTCTTCTATGAAGATGTCATTTTAGAGGCAAAGGAGTGCAGGGTGCGGGTTTTCATCAAAATAAATGCTGGGAAGAACCCTAGGAAAGAAAAGTGCACAACTGTGATGCTCTTTCTAAATTGTGATTTGAATTATGCCAAACAAATAAGCAATCCCTTAAAACCTTGGGAAATTTGACCTTCCTACCCTGGACATTGTTATTCTCCTAAGAGTTTCAAAGCAACCATTCCATTCTAAATACCAGTCTCTTTTCCCTTTGGTTAATGACAGCTTTGCTGTCAGTTGTTCTTACTGAAAAAAAAGAAGAGGTCTACAAGACAGATATTTCAGGACCTTGCAGTCCTGCTATGTGCACAGCTTCTGATGTCAGGAAGATGTGTGGGAATACAGTATTTGTCAGGTTTGGCCCCTGATGTGCTGACACTGCAGATTTTCTTTTTGTTGTATTCCCATTATTCTGTGATTACATTCTAAGTATACTTAGAGAAAAGATACAATTTTTTAAAATTCTTTTTTATTACAGATCCTATGGAAGAAGACATTCTACAGGTTGTGAAATATTGTACTGATCTAATAGAAGAAAAAGACTTGGAAAAGTTAGATCTGGTTGTTAAGTACATGAAAAGGTAACTTAATTGCCACTATTTGTGAACATCAGACTATTTTTGTTAGAATTTATACATTAGATGCTTCATTGTGAGGCCACAAGCCCATTAGAGATTCCTTTGATGAGCGTTTTTAAGCTTAAAAACTGGGGCTGGGGGAAGAAGCTGGAGTGTTAAAATAGGTAATTTGTGAAAAATTACGAGTAGTATTTCATAGAATCACAGAATGGTTTGGGTTGAAAGGGACCCTAAAGATCACCCAGGCCCAACTCCCCTGCCATGGGCAGGGACTCCTTCCGCCAGACCAGATTGCTCAGAGCCCCATCCAGCCTGGCCTTGAACACTCCCTGGGATGGGGCATCCACAGTTTCTCTGGGCAACAGTCTTCTAGACAAAGATTGTAGTTTTCGTCAGCACTGTCCCTTTCTTCATCCTGTTTTTGTTCATTTTTTCATGGCATCTTAGACCTGATTTCATTCTCTTGCTGTATCCAGATTCTGTCTGACCTCCAGCCTTTAAATCCATTCCTGTTTCTTAGTTATCATGCTCGTATTACTCTTCCCATGAGTTTATGAGTTTTAATCCATTTATTACTTGATTACTAACTAATGCTTAACCTTGGGGCTCAGCTTTTTGTGTTTTAGATCTGCAAAATATGTTTCACAAAATGAATCAACACCAAAAAGACGACAGCAGTGTGGGAAGTTCACCAGGCTTTTTATTATGAGATATCTTTAGGCCTTAGCAAATGCAAAATGCACAACGTAATGAGCTGCTTTATGAAATCTGTGTAGTAAAATTCTTTATAAAACTCTTCAGAAAGCATCATGTGCCATTCCTGGTCCCTGTGTGTTGGATCTGCACTGATGGCAGTGTCTCTGAATGGTGCACCCTTACCTGTGTGATACTGATGTTGCACCCTCCAGAGCTCTGAGTGTAGGAACCCTCTGCTCTCCCGCAATGCAGGGATCCAGAAGGGAGACTGAGAGTACAGAGCTGCTTTGTTTTCTTTGGGCATTTCCTTCATTCGCTTCTAGCAGCTGCTGGTCATAAGAATAACTCACATCATAGGGGGAACTCACAGTTCTCTGTGGGTCTCCATGATTAGGTCTTAGTTTTAGCAATAAATATTGAAACAAAAAGTATATAAAAAATAACATAGTGCCCCAAACCCTATTATTTTAACGTGTAAATTGCACTTGGTGCTTGTTGGAAAAAGAGAAACAGCATCTCTGTGTTGGGATGAGGAAGCAAAGATCAGGATTCAGAAGCCATTTCTGGTCTTTGGTGTGAAGCTGGTGGAAGGTCCCCTACCACTCCAGTCACAGGCTCACATCACTGCCTGATGCAGGCATTTACACACTGCTGTGACACTGCTCACACCAGGAGTCTGTGGCATTAAGTAAGGCTTGGTGTGCTTAAGTAGAGAGGGAGGCCTTTCCCAGGACTGAATCAAAATTCCAGTCATGGGGAACTGTTGTGATCTTGTTTTCAAGTGTGAAGCCCAAAAGTGATTATAAAAAGGACTGGTTCTGTAATGGTAATTTTCAGCCTCTTCTTCCTTTTCCCTACAGGTTGATGCAGTCATCTGTGGAATCAGTTTGGAATATGGCATTTGACTTCATTCTTGACAATGTTCAGGTAGTTTTACAACAAACTTACGGAAGCACATTAAAAGTTATCTGAACTTGTAGTAAAGAGCTTGATGAGAGCCTGGAGCTCTCTGCTAGCTGTGCCATAAGTGCTTGTGAGGTATTTGCAAAGTGCATGATAGTAATGCCCTGAGTTTTTATAATTTCAAATTTCTTTTTAAACAACAAAGTGTTTTGTACATTTCTTTTCAGAAAGTGCCAAATTTGTCAGTATTGCATGTAAATAATTGTGTTAAAATTCTTTTATTGTAGCATAGAATCTATTTACAAAATGTTTGTTTATAAAGTTTTATGGATTTTTACAGTGAAGTGTTTACAGTTGTTTAATAAAGAACTGTATGTATATTTTTGTACTGATTCTATTTTGTGATGCTTCAGTTTGAATATAGTGAACCCCTTTTACTAAAGCTGCAGCTTTGATTCATTTCACAAAGTTTTACACAGTGGCACTGCCTCAACACATGGAGGACACTGCTGTACATGCACCTGGCCACATTTTGTTTCTTCTCCACTAACGTTATTACAGATTTTAAGCTGAGGGAAGAATATTAGTTCATTTTCAGTTTCACTCTTCAAAGACTCAAGCTAGGGTGGCCCCGCCACTCTCAAAGCACACAGTGTGTCAGCTGAAGCCTGGGTGCTGTGTGACCTCATGTGTCCTGTCACCTCTGGAGCCGTGCTTCTGGAGGAAAGCAAGTCACCCCCAAGTAGCACAGTAAAGGGGGGGGAGAAGCCAGCCCAGAGCATTGTTCAAGCCTGCATCTGTCCTCTGCATTGCTCCTACTCAAGACAGAGCCACGCATAAAACACCTCAGTTGTTCCCAGCCTGTGGCATGCATTTCCTTCATGCAGTGTAACAAAATAGGTTGTAGGGAGTAGCAGAAGCAAAACAAACCGTCCCATTGCTGTGTCCCTGCTCGGGGGATGTGCTTGTGTCCCTGCAGTTTGTGTTTCGGGCACGTCTGCTTTCTCCAGGTGTGCAGCAGCCTCACGCAGTTGGACTTGGCCCAGTACCTTGAAGCAAGGCTGTTTGGGTACCTGGAGAGAATGAAGACCACTTGACGAGAACAAAGTTGGTAAGAAAAATCTCTTGTCAAGAAATGATGGGGGGAGATGGGAAGTATCCCACATAATGCTGAGCATAGAATTGAGAGCAGGAATGCAAACTGGAGCTAACCCTGGAGCAGGATTTCCACCACCAGCTCAGCTGGAAGCACCTTGCCTGGGGCACAGGGCAGGAGCTGCTGCACCGAGAGCAGCTGCAGCTGGCAGTACATCTGGGGCAGAGGAAGCTGTGGTGACAGCCCTGGCTGCAGCACAGCTCACAGCAGTGGCAGCAGAGTTTTAAGGCTTAGGTTGTGTCCTTGGCTTCCTCATACCAGACACTGGGAGAGGTACCGACCTGGCAGCCCTGTACAGCCAGATGACAGCTGAGGGAGGGGCAGATGTCACTTTCCTTGGCTTCAGTAAGGCTTTTTCTTAGATCTCCTGTACCATCCTCAGGGACAAGCTGATTAAATACAGGCTGGAGAGAGAAAAGTGTATTGAAAACTCCCTGGGCAGGCAGGCCCTGGGCGTGGTGGTCAGTGGTACAAAGTCCTGTTAGGGGCTAGGCCCAGGCGGTACCCAGAGCCAGTAGCAGGTCCTGTCCTGTTCATCATCTCTGTAAAGGACCTGGAGGATGGGGTGGCACGCCCTGGGCACGTTTGCTGAGGACACAAGGTAGGCTGAGGGGGTCGGGGGTGCTGGGATCCTCATGAGGTTCAGCACAAAGAGGTGCTGGGTTCTGCTCTGAGGTAAGGCCTGGAGGTGCTCGGCGCAGCACGGGCAGGCTGCACGAGGAAGAGCATCCCAGGGAGTCACGGCAGGAGCTGCTCCCTCTGCTCAGCGCTGGGGAGAGGCACCTGCAGTGCTGAGCCCAGCGCTGGGCTCCTTGCTACAGGAGAGACTCGGAGCCGCTCTCAGCACAGGCCCCAGTGGCGCCTCAGGGAGTGGAGCTCCTCCCACAACACAAGGAGGGACCTTGAGACCCGTGGGGGAATCTGAACCCTGTGCATGAACACCTGCTGGGGCTCGGTCGGTCGCTTGCATCCATAGATCCGTGTCTAGAGAGAGATGGACATCATCTGAATCAAGAGCTCTTAAGTTTCCATTAGTTTTGGGTGTTTTGGAGCCCCTTCAGTTCCTGCTTTTGAAGTTACTTTTTTCTCTTCCCCATGGTTTAGAAAAACCTGCACATCAACTGCTCACATTGGGGCAGGTGTTGCTGAAACTCAAGCAGGTATTTCATCAGTCAGGTTTCAGGTACAGCCCTAGCATTGGAGCTGGTGCTCAGATTTAAAAGGACTCAGCATTAATTGTCAGGCTACTTATAAGTTCCATAACAGGAGCCTGCCAAAGTAGCATATCCATTTCCCAGCATTTTTACCTATGGAAAGAACCCATTATGCAATTGAGGAAACACGAATACGTCAAGACCACACTGTTTGACATCTGTGTTCTTAAGAACTTTTTATTAGTGTAGTTTCCATGATTGCATAGTTTGCAAAAGAAAATTTTAACAATTAAATGCAGTCTCCTCCCTCTGATCATTCTGTTCACCCACTGATGGGAATTTGCACCACACACCAACCATAGTGAAAAGGTCCTTTTCAAGGGCAAGTCTAACAAAAAAAATTCCAGAAAATTAAATTCCATTTGCAAAGGAAGGGAGTTGTTAAATAGTCCTTTGTAATGGAGTCCACAGAGTCTCAGTCATAACATTCAGATTTTTCCAACAAAAAAAAGCAATCCAAGTGACAGAAGAAATCTGATCAAACTGTGTGTTGCATGTTAAACTCTTGTATCTTAAATGCTAAAAATCTCAGCTGCATCAACAATCCTCGATTTTGTTTCAGCTTGTGCTTTTGAAGAGTGCTTGTGTTGCTCCCATCAGCGTGAGCTGTGAGTTACCCAGAGACAGCCTGAGTTAGAATACATCAAGCTGTCATCCCAGGCAGGGAGGCAGAGGGGAAGGGAGGTGGGAAAATGCTGGGATGACAGATGGACTCCTGGTCTTCACAAACAGCCATGCTGGAGCTGAAGCCGGTTCAGTCCCACGGTGTCGATGACTCCAGAGCTGTGACGCAGCATCCAGGCACAGCTGCCGGGCCGGAGCTGCTGCAGGTGCTTACAGCCCTAAGCAGCAGCTGGAGAAGACGCCAGCTCTGACTCCTCCGGGAGTTGTGCCGTGCTAAACACCTGGCCGGCCCCTCCCCTGCTTCGGGAGCGCTGACATCACCGCCTTGAGCACACGGGAAGTGCATTCGGAGGAGGAAACGCCTTTGCTGGAACAGCCTCCATCCTTCTGCCAAGCAGAGAGAGGCAAGAGGGCCCCTGCCTGCCCTTTCCAAGTTTGCCACAGCCCAGGAAGTGAAATTTTGATTACTGAAGCAAACTGTAAAACAAAGGGGCTGCTATGTCCATCTCCTTTATTTGTGGCTCTGCATTATAATGATTACAGGTTGACTTCCATGAACTGTACAAGCAGTAAAAGGTGGGCAGCTATGCTTTACAACATTGTTTCACACAAAGCAAATACAGAGATGTCCAATTGCCTAATTTTCTATTTAAAAAAAATTCTATAGGCACAAAGCAGAAGAATGTTGGAAAAGAAAGTCAAGGAAAGAGGTATGCATAAATAAAGAAGTATTTCTTACATCAAAAATGTCCCGAGAATCACAAAGTCTGCAGAAGCTTGGTTAATCAAATACTGCAGTACTGCTCTCATCAGTATAAAAGTGAAAGAGCTTTAGTTCTGTAATAAAAATTCAATTTATTTTATTTTATTTTGGAGAGGAGGGAAAAAGGGTGGAAGGAAAGTGTAAGAGAGGGAAGGGCAAACTTTAAAACAGCAGCCAGTACTAGGAAGGGTAGTAGGAGAGGTGAACAGGCACATTGGAACCATGGGAACATGTAAATTGACCACTGTCAAACCAGTGTAAATTTCTTGGTTTCTCATGGAAAACATTTTATCCACATATTTTCCTCCCAAACATATACCCAACACTGTCTTCAATATAGGACTTTGTTGGTAACTTTTTTAAAACAGGAAGAGTGCATTTATTTCTGCCTCCCCCTTGCTGCAAAAGTTATCTAGATGATTTCAAACACTTTCTTCAGTTCTACTATAAGCTGCCAGTCAGACTTCTGCATCTCATCCCTGAACCAGTCCTTGAGAGCATCGATGGACTGACGGCTGATCTGTAACACACAAGACAAACCCATTAGAAACACACAGGTGTTGAAGGCAGCTTCCAGCACATGGGAACAGTTAATCTGAAGAAAGGGCGGTCTGCACACCAGGTAAACCCATTCTAAGCCCACGTTTGCTACTGATCAGCTGTATGACCCATCCCATTTGTTTACATTCATTTCTCCTCACACCATGTCCCTTAGCTGGTCTTCAGGGGCTGCAGCTGGACAGACCATCCCACACCTAAAGCAGTCAGGCAAGAACTGGAGAGGTCTCCTGCTTCCCCCCCGGGGCCCACAGGACCAGCAACCCCACCCTGTCCCAGGCCCTACTTGCCCTTCACTTGTGGGCACACGCCCTCAGCATGGGTGTGGCAGGGGCTGTCTTATGGCACAGTGACTCAAACAGCTGGGAAGAGGCAGAGCTGTGGCTTTACTTCCAACAGCAAAAGATGGAGCAAGGGATCATCTCCTCATCCAAGTCCAGTGCTCCACAATCAGAGCAGCTGAGGATTGCTATTTATTGTGCCATTTGCAGCAGAGGCTGTGACGCCCTGGGGGATGCTGAGCACCAGCTCTGTGTACCAGCAGCTGGTGAACAGCGAGTGCAGCGTTTTGCCCGCTCAGGTGCTCTGAGCTGCAACGTCTGTGCAGCCACAGCACCTTCTTCCTCTGGCCTCTGCAGGGGCACCACTCCAGACCTCAAACCAAGGCTCCAGAGACCTCAGCTCCAATGCCACACACGCACCCTCCCAAGGGAATGGCAGTCTGTGACAGAAGGCTCCTTCCATGTTTTTCAGGCTTCATGCAACATTTCCACTTCAAGCAAGCTGCCACTCTCTCCTAAGCCCTCTCCAAAAAATGCAGATTGCTCTTACCTTGCTGACGAGGATATCTGTTGCTTCAAAATGTCGTCCATACATTTTAGGTGATTCCCCAGGAATAGGTTCTATTTTAACACACACTTCTTGGCCTTTCTTTGCAACATCCACTGGTTTGTGGTTTATTTCAATACTTGTAACTATTCCAATTTCAACAAACTGTAACACAATGAAGCAGCTGTAACACACCCACCAAAGCCCTGTGCACACCCTCTCTGAACTCCTGTTTGCTGCAGGCAGTGCAGCACTGGCAGCGCTGCCGCCTCAGCACGGGCAAGCAAAACGTAGAGCACAGCAAGCGTTCCACACTGAAAGGGCAGGGACACCAATTCCCACAGCCCATCTGGGATAGCAATTGGTTATCCCTCAAAAGGTCAGGAGTTGCTTCCCCCCTTTCTCAGCTACCAGGTATGACAGCTTTGCCTGTCACTCAATACCACAGCACAGAACTGCCCACAGGGAAGGAGAGTGCTTGACTGGCAGGTGCCCTCCAGCCACATTGCCTGTGCCCCGCTCCAGGCCTCAACTCTTCTGGCAGAGAGCAGTGAGATATTTGAGCACCAGAAGAAAGACTAGATCTACAAGTCTGAACCTCATCTCCTATCAGAAATCCATGCACTGAGGAAAGGCATGCAAGCACTCCATGATGCATCATCCCAGGAAGTACCAGCTAGACCAAACATGCAGTGGGAAGAGGCCTGTACTTACATTTTTGCTAGGTACACACATGGGAGTCCCCTGCTTCACCTGGCCAGCCTCCACCACGACACCCATCACTATTGGGTCACGAGAGTTGAAAATGAACTGAGGGAGTATTTTCAACTTGCATGGAAACACTGCTATATGCCTGGAAGATGACAAGAAAAGGCACTTTGAAAGAGGCACTGGAACAGTGTATGTAACATTAACAGTTCTGCCTTCTCCCACACTCCTTGGGCATTCATTCTAGGAGTGTTACTTGGAGAAAAATCAAGCAGGAAAAAACCTCTTTTCCAATCTTGCTAATTCTAGTCAATACCTGATCTTCAAGAACTCCAGGGAGCAATAATCATGCATGCCTGGCATGGATTTTAATTTGACAGGCTTGAGCGCTCAACTTAGACCAAGACCAAAGGAGAAGTAATTTTACAGTATAATTACAGCCTCACAAGAACACAGGAATAGTAATATTGCTGCCTGAACTCCAAGATGTCAAGATTTTTGTTTGCCAAGTGAAAAAATACATTTAAATGCTGAGCTAAACAAACTCAAGTTGGGATCAATATGAAATGAAATACGTTTTCCTTTCTTTTGACTGTCCTTATTCTACTGAAGACCACTCAATGACACATGATTCTAAAAATTAATTTTGGGTCAGTACAAATCCTTAAATGATTACATATTCATGTTACTGCAGTCAGAATCTTCTGACTCTACACAGCCCTCTACACTGGAACTGCATGAATATAAAACAATAGAATCCAAATCCATTTAGTTTTGTTTTTTTTAACTCTGCAAGACTAACCCATCTGTCTAACTAGGAAGAGAAGCCAAGTATAGAAATCAAACTTTAATAAAAACAATCCATATTACACAGCAGTTCTAGCTGAATCTTGTATCTGCTGCACAGCTTTTACAGCTCTCACCCTGCTAGGCCTAATCCAGAGCTAAACAATTAGACTGGAGCACTGAAGTCTTAAAAACTATCAATTTATTGTCCTACCATCTTCCTCCTCTCCTCCCTTTCCATCAGAACTACATGCTAAGCAATAATAAGGAAACAAGTAGTTAAATACAGCTTCATTCATACTAAAATAAGAGACTTATTTGGGAAGCATCCAGAATGTGATTGCTCATACTTACTTGAATTCCTCTTGTTTCTGTTTTTTGTAGTCTTGTCTATATTTTGTGAAGGCATCAAACAAGTGATAAATGATTTCAGCACTAAAGATGCGCACTCCTAAGCTGTCAGCCATCTCCTGTGCGTCCCGTTCAATCCTCACATCGAATGCCAGGATGACAGCGAACCTGCGGGAAGAGGGAGCCCAACGGGTCACCAGGCACAGCACAAACCCAGAGCCAAGGCTGGGCTTCCTCAACAGCACTGCACACTTAGCAACAGAGGGAAGCAGAGTTACTCACTGTGGGTCATGCTCCAACATCACTGATGCCTTCATAACATCTTTTTTATGAACAGGACCAATGTTAATTCCTGAATACTGTTGGAGAAAGCCACAAAAATCAAGTCACTGACCTTTCTGAGTCAAAAGGAAACAGTTACTGACTAAAACAGAATCAATGGCATCAGATAAAGCACAGTAGTACTTACTGGCACTTCTGATGTTTTAAGAAATTCAAGTAATGCCTCTAAAGAGCCTAAAGTAGAAGCCTGGACATAAACACCTTTCTCTTCTAATTTGATTGCATTCAGTGTTTGCTTCAATTCATGTATTAGTTCATCCTTTAGGGGGGAAAAAAAAACAGGAGAAAAAAAGCAAGTTTTAGTTCTCTTGCTATTTATGCCTCAGGGTACAAAATTTTCTTGTTCATGAGCTGCTGAGAATATGTGACAGCCATGGTGATGGGTCCCAAGTGACAGAGCTGCAGCTTAAGTCACACACAGCCTGTGAGACTGACTCTTTCTGGCATTAGAAAGGCCTGAGCTGAACTACTCCTGAAGACTTTGCAAGAAGGTGATCCATATAAAACTGAGCATGTGCCCACCTTCAGAGCTGGCAATGTTTCTCTGCAGACTACACATCCCTTTCCCCAGCACTGCAAGTTTCTGCTGGCAAGGCTGAGCAAACACATGGCCACACTGTGTGGCAATGCCTTTGCCTGCCTGAGGATCAATGACAGAAGCTGGCACCTAAAACCACGAGCTGAAAAGGATCCTGAACACTCTTTAGGCCTGGCTACAAAACAGGACACAAGAGTAGCAAAGCCATTTTATTGCTTTTAGAGAAGTCAAAACCCCACATTTTTTCAGAGCCCCTGCCTTTTAACCCCACTCAGCCATTCTCCTCTGGCAGATGAATGGGTTTTGCCATGGACTTTTATCCACCATGCATCTACTGCCAGTAGCACACTTTAAGTAAATATTCACGTGTACCCAGCAACAAGGTCTGTGTTTGGACATCCCAAAAGCTGAGCCTCCCTTCAGAGGCACAAATCAGTAGACAGAAGGCTAAAGGAAGACTACGATTAAAAGTAAATTAGCAAGAGGTGAGTTTCCTTTCTAAACTAACTTCCTGCCTCTGGAGAACACGGCGCACTTTTGGGTTTAGGATAGCTACATCCTTTCCTCTACCATTTTTAACATGTAAGTCACAAAAGAAATTTATTACCAAAGTCTTAAATTAGCTTTGCAATTAGGAGAGTTTGCAGAACCCCACTAGTAGATATGTACCTGATATAATTTGATTAGAACATGTCCATAAATTACTACAAATACCAAATCAGTAATTAAGAGGGCCAAACTATGCCACAATGCTTGTTTTCAAACCTTATTCTAGCAGCAGAGATGCCCCAGCAAAATATCAGGGAAAAAAACTAATGGTCAAGATACTGAAAACATCACACCACTAAAGCTTCACATGGGCACAAGGCTAAAACATGTTACTGGAATAGTTTTTGAAACAACTAAAAAACCCGGTTATTTGCAAACTGAGCTCTCAACATTTGAGTTGCATCACCAGAGAGCTCAAGTTACCCTCAGTGTGTTGTACTTCAACATGAGCCACCTCACCTTGAGGACTGGAACTTCATCCTCTTTATGAGCTACGAGCAATGGCAAACCAGCCAAGGTTTTTTCCAAATCTTTCCCAAGAATCTTCACGCCTTGAGCAGCAACAACCTCTTTGTGCTTTTCATACTGGTTCTGAAAAAGAGAATATACACACTAGCAAGGAGTTCTGTGCTGGTGCCTGAAAAAGAAATCTGTGCAGACATTTATTCCTTCCCTTTTAAACACAAAACATCAAAGCAGCTCTTTTCATCCTCTTTGAACTGCATGCATTAATCTTAATCTGTGTATTAATTTATTTACAGCCTGTTGTGTCTCCCCCTCATTCCATGGAAAGCCATGCAGGAAGAATCTCAGACTCAGGGTCTCTCCTTGGGCTAACAAGACCAGGGCAGCAAAACCTCCGACAACTCTTGGAAACGCCAAGAGGCTGCAGATTCTGCACAAGTCATGGTCACTGCCACTCACCAATCAGCCCTAGAAACTCATGTGTTCACTCTTCCCAAACCTAAGTGTATGTGATTTTTGTCACTAAAAACCACTTTTACTAATATTATAACTTTAACTCAGAAGTCGCTGCACTAGTACACTCCAGTTTCTGTTTAAGATGGGTATCTCCCTCTCACATGCAGCCACATACTCGAATCCCTCATTAAATCACACACATCCTAATCCTCACTGCAAGGTAATCCCTTGATTGTTTTCTTTGCCACTGCTGTAACAACACACACCCCCAACAGGAACATACAACTACATTTTCACAAAAGACACCAGAGGTGCCCTGCATCCCCCCTGAAACCCTCTTTAGCTACCCTTAATATAACCACATTCTACTACATTCTCTTTTTATAAAACTTGATTTATTTCTCCCTGGTTCTAAATATCAGCACAGTAAGCAGCTGCCATACCTTGACTCGTAGCTCCTTCATAGGAGGAGGCAGCAGCAGCCCTCTAATCTGAGTTACAATAGGACCTTCTACCCCAGGAACAATAATGGTGTCTCCTTCTCTCAGACGTCCATTGATCAGAATAACATCTATGGTAGTGCCCATGCCTGGCAGTGCTTTAACCTGAATAAAAAGGGAAAAAAGTTACTTCCTATTTAAGCACTTCAAACACACATTTTTTACCAGGAGGAAGGGTGCAGGGAAGGGAGAAATTTCTATATGAATTTCAAGGAAGAGTTGCTGTATTACCTCCATGACTTGAGCTCTCAGCTCCTGACACTCAGCCAGTCTCTTGGTCAGCATGGTTTGTGTGAGCTCAACAAGAAGAGCTATCAGACTGCCCATGCCATCCCCTGTGTGAGCAGAGGTAGGTACAAGAGAAACAAAAGTGCGGGGATCCTTATTCTCATAAAACAAGGCAGCGTTCAAGCCCTGCAATCAGGATTAATAGTTACATAGGGAAAAGCATAATATCAGTATTAACAGCAACATTCAACCCCAGTCAAATACCACTGCATTTTTTAAATCCCAGTTTTAAAAACCAACACTGTTACTGACAATATGCTATGGAACAGGAAGCCTCAATCCACACTTGGAAGCAGTGTGGGATAACTCTACAAAGCTAATTACCCCATCTAGCTTCTAGACAGCACTGTATGTCACCAACAGAGGAAGTTCCCAGAACTGATGTGATTCATACTCTGCCAGCATCCAACAGAAAAAGAGACAGATGGGATTCTCTCAGGCTATTCCCAAAGAGAAAAAGAACAGTGATGGAAAACTTCATCTGCTATTCATGACTCCGTTGACCATGCACAGCAATTAGCTGCTTTTCTCCAAACCAGCAGTAAAGAAGGAGCAGTTAAAATTATGTAAAATGTAAAAACAATGAAGTTTGGTTTAGGAGATGTTAACAACAATGTATCAGAAGAGATGCAACAGTTTTCTTGATATTCCAAGTTGTTTTGAGGAAAGGGAAAAAAAAAAACAAACCAGAAAACCCACAAACCCAAAATAAACACACACCACTCACCCACCCCCCTTTTTACTTTCACTTTTGTTAACCAAAGAACCTTGAATATTCCAACCTACCTGTTTTGCAAATTCCACTATGATAGCTTTTGCACGTTCTTCAAATTCATCTTTCGTATTTTTTTTCTGCTTCTTTAAGGTGACAGCTACATCTGTATCTGGACTTTTTTTCCAGTCATATAACCTATCAATCTTGAAAATACAGCAGTATGTCATCTTACGCAGCTTACTAAAGGATGTCTTTATACTTATGCCACATTATCAGTGAGAAATACTTTATCAGACAACTTAGCCAGCCATCTATCTGCCCCAGTAATCAAATCAAATAATTTTTATATGCTTTAGCTGCTATATTTAGCTCTGTTTATGTCAGGCAGTATTACACGATAGCAATATTACTTCAGATTTTTTTAATTCAAGCTATAGTAATCTAGGTTTATATGGAAAAAGTTTATATGCATTAATTACATCAAGGTTAAAATAAAACACTCAGAAGAGACCTGTTTATAGCTTCACATACACACAAAAAAACCCAAAAAACATGGAGGTGTTTGTGGTTTCTCCTGAAAAGAGACTACACTAGTTTTACAAAGAACTTAAAATTTACTGGTAAATATAGACCCTTTCCCATGTTCCTACAGCGAAAGGACCAGAGTGGGGTTGCTCAAAAGACACAACTTTCAGAAGTCTGTCAGAACAGAAAGACAGCTTCCCCAAGACAGCTTCCAAAGCAGGACAAACTTAGTCCAAAAAACTATTTGCTATACAAATCAAGAGTCCATCTTCAGAAAATGGATTATAACCTGGTCAAATAATACAGCTATAACTTAAAATGCAAGAGCTCTTAGCTATTTAATTTCAGGCTCACTGTAGGGCTTTGATGGCAATGAAAGACAGCTGGGTCTTTGGGTGTGACCAAGACAGAACTCTCTACTACTCTGCCATAAGGCCTGGACACCTCTCCATCCAAGAGGTTGTTTGGGTTCTTTCCAAAAGCAGCTGGTTTTAGCAATGAGTTAATGGCCTCCTCAGTTCCAACCACCTTCAAGTGTAATGCTCCTTTCATTTTTTGAGGTATATTGCAATTTTTACACTGCACTTGAATATCTCTGTCAGCATGTTAGATGGCTTCCAAAGTCATTGGACACCAGTAATTTATATATATATATATCATACAATTCATGGAGTCATCACAAACAGGCAGCATAATTTCTCATGCACAGAATTTCTAAAAACAGGGCTGAAAATAACTGGCTAATTTTCCATCTAATATTGCAAAGCCCAAAACTCTTCCCACCAGTGACCAACATTACTGCTCCATGGGCTTAAAGTCAGCTTGTCTTCAAGTCAAACCAACCAGTAACAGTGGCTAAAATAAAGTATCACTCATCAATGTGAAGTTTGTGTTGGTGTTTTATCAGAAAATGCACACAAATCTATATAAGTAGGCACAAGGGAAAAAAACCCCACAACTGAAGTACAACTTCCAGAAGTGTGAATCATACACAGAAGTTACATAAGGCAACAAAATGTACCAGTAAGGACTCCAAGATCTGACTGGCTCTACAGGAGCTTTGCAGAACATTGTGGTATCAAGGACACAAAAAAAAAATGCAACACACAGGACACAAGAACCACCTCTTCAGACTTTACACAGAACAATTCCAGTTCAAGGAAAAAAACAGACAATTGTCAAATGCCAAATATACTATTAGAGTGGAGAAATACACTATTAGAATAAAAAAATCTATCTTACCTTGTTGAGAGCTACTATAAAGGGGCATTTCTTTGATTTCAACAGATTTATTGATTCAATTGTCTGTGGCTCCAAACCATGCATGATGTCAACTACAAGTATAGCAATATCACAAAGTGAACTTCCTCTATTTCTTAGATTGCTGTGACATTAAAAGACGGGGAAAAAAAAAAAAAAAAATCAGTCATTTAGCAACAGAACCTTTATACAAACACCAAGTACAATGTCAAACTTACACAAACAAAAAGTTAAAACTCATCAGTTATTTCCCCTCAAAAATGTAAACCATTCAAATGACACTTTGTCATTTTCATTTAACATTAAAGGATGTGTAAGCAAAACTAAAACTATTATTCTCCCAAAAGTTTTCATACTATTATATAGTTTTACAATGTAAGATACACTCCTGCATTTCACTTTGTCTCAACTGTCACACAGAAAATGATAAGAATGTAAAATCTGAACAAGACTTTTTTTATATACTACATAAGCACTATCACAATTTTATGCAATGCAGTGTGAACAGACTGTCACATCTTTGTTGCCAAACAAAACCTGGCTAGAAGATGAAGAGCTGTAAGAGGTACGATGCCAAGGTTCTGGTCTGAACACCGCCAAGTGCCCCACAGCACAGCATTTCAATGCTTACAAAGGTTTATACTGAAAGATGTCACATCAAAGTCTTAATCCTTCTGTTTTGAGATGTCACCCAAGATCTCACCTCAGTGAGTTCAGTTCTGCATGTCATGTTTTAACCTTAAAAGCTGATTTAGTGGCTTGCCTGCATGCCACTGGTGTTCCTAGACAGCATTTGACCTCTGCTAAGACTCAGATGACTTGTGCTATTAGTAACTTCCAGTCTTACAAACTCAGTTCCCTTAACTGGGACACTATGAATGAGACTAGGACAAAAGTTTTAATTTTTCATAGCAGAGTACTTAGGTCACCTGAAATCCTCACCTTTTTTCCTCCAGCTAGCTTCCTGCTTCCATCTTTCCTCTTACACTAACTATTTATTTACATGCTTTTTCAGATATTCATGGCTCAACTGGCACGAAGACAGAAAATTAATCTGCTATAAAAGGCCAGCAATTAACCAGATATAAAAGGAACCTGCAAACGAAGCAAATCCACTTAATTCCTCTACTTTAAGGTGGTTTTGTTGGACTTTTTTTCAAGTGAGAACTAACAGAATGAATTAAGCAAAGACCTCACACTTTGCTAAAAATATCTCCAGATGTTTTAGCCACCAGTTATGAGGAGTACAACATTGTGAGAAAACATTACCTGAAAGACTCATGTCCTGGAGTGTCAATTATCAGCATGCCTGGAATTTTTATGTTCTCTCTGTCAAACTAACATTTCAAAACATTAGCCATCTTGTAGAGATTACACAAGAAGAAAAAAAACAAAGTAAGAGCTGGCAACGTAACTGATAGTCTGCACTTCAAAAATCCAGATACATATTTTAAGACCAGCACCCTCTATAAACCAAATCAGTCAACAGTCATTTCAACACTAAAAAAATGATGCAGCACATTCCTCCAGGTATCAACTGGACATAAGCTAAGTTAAAATCTGTAAGACAATGCAGCCTACAGAGGAAAAAACATTTCAGGGTCATGAGAAGTACCATTCTTGTCTTGATGATTTTCTCATCTCCCCTAACTTTACATATTTAATAAGTTGAGTAAAATCTTGGAAAAAGCCATTACTACACCAAGGCTTTTCAGTCAGCTGCTTCTGTAAGCAAAATAGGATATAGTATCGAAAACAAACAATACAGAACAGTTATTATTTCAGTAACAGGATAAAATTAATCACCTAGGAATCAGCCAAATTCCAGCACATACAGCAAAGGGTAAGTTTTCAACAGAAAATACACTCAAGAAGTTTCAAGAGTCTTAAGGTTTCAAAAGTCTCAATTTACAATCAAAATACTGACAAGTAAGCAGTCTACGTACACATATGCACTGTCCAGAACAGAGTAAACAGTATTTGCATATTTTTCTGAAGAAACAGCAATGCATTAACTGAAATCAAATGTATGAAAAATGAGACTGCCTCCCCTCTGGTGGGGGAATGATAGGAATTAAAAAACAATCGACCCCAAAATTAGAGAGGGGGGAAAGTATGTTCTGTCCACATTAGGATGTCTCACAAGGCCTTTATTTGTCTACATTTCATACTTTTTAAGGTGCAGTTGTTGAAGTGCTGTAACTTACATTTTTCACCATCTTGGTTTGTTCATTAATAGCTTCAAGAGGAACATTAGTTGCACCAATCTGCTGAGTGATACCACCAGCTTCACTGTCCTGCACGTGAGTGTGGCGGAGCTAAAGACAAAAAGAGACCAGAAATCCTTAAAAGTAAAAGACTAAAGTTATGTCTGGGCACGCTCTAATTCTTTCTGCCTTCAACCACAAAAACACACGCATAAAGAAGAGGCAGAGGCAGTGCTTTCACACTCCACACCTTACCTTATCTAAAATTTTGGTCTTGCCCGTGTCTACATGCCCCAGGACACAGATAACTGGTGCTCTGAGCTTTTCAGTGTTCATATTTTTGCTATTTTCAGCTCGTCGCTTCTATGTAAAAGACACATAAAAATTGGTAAGTATAAACCAAAAACCACAGCTCACCTCTTGACTTGATTACATACAAACAAACACAGAGTTAAGTGTGGGACTTACATTTTCAAGGCAATTTAAGGTCTGTCATCCCTCTTTTGGCAAATCAAAAATTTTCAACTAACAGTTAAATTTTTGTTTGGTTGGTTCTGGTTACAGTCTAGCAGGCTAAGTTGTTATATCCCCTAACAGCAGCTTTGCTGATGGTGCATTCTGAACAAGCACCTTGGGTGAGGAAACCAAGAACATCAGCAGCCATGAAAGCGCTGAACAGTTTAGACACATCTTTTAAAACCTGAAAATATCTATCTGTAAAAGAGAAAAGCCTCTTTCTCCAGGAAGGATATAGAGGTGGAGGTGAACAACACTGAAGTTGCCATCTCTGTGGTCAAGTTACCTAAAAACAAATACTTTATCTTCAGACAAAACAAAGTATTTTTTCTTAATTAACACAATTTCTGAACCTGCTTAAATATTAGCCCTGACACAGCCATCATTTTGACTAATTTGACAAAATTAACTGAAAATTAATCTGTTTGCTGTTCAACACAAGAATCCAACGGTATCTTCATACCTCAATTCTCCGTTTGGCTTTGTCATAAGCACGCTCCTCCTTAGTGCGGTCGTCATCAGAGTCATACTCAGAATCAGAGCTAATTTCCTTGCTGGGCTTTTTTTCCATAGATTGTTTTCCAACAGCTTGGGAGTCTGCCTCTCTCTCATCTGAAGTCTTTTCATCCTCATCTTCACTGCCTTCACTATCTTCAGATTCTTCACTCTCTTCTTCCTCTTCCTCCTCATCCTCTTCCTCCTCCTCTTCCTCATCCACTTCATTTTGTTCTTTGACTTCAATATGGACAGGTTTGCTCTCTGTTAAAAAAAAAAATCTAAAGTAAGAATTCTCTATTAAGTTCACACTTCTGGGGGAGATGGCACCAAAAAAGCAAAAGAAAGACTACTACAGAAGAATGAAGACACAGTAGGTTCTACAACAAGTGCTTGTCAAGACCATTTTTCAACTTCCAATGTAAAAAAAAAAAAAAAAGTGTTTCATGATCAGAGTTGCTGGCTTGTGTTTCAAATCCAGAAGCAAAGCAAGTTTGGGGTGGGGTGAAGAACAATATTTATCAGCACACTTATGTTTAACATTATTTGCACACATTCAGACATTCTTTAAAGTCATGTGCACTTCATAAAGGAATAATGCACCAACACCTTTTCAATAAAGCTAAAATACTCCAAATCATTACTATATGGATTCTGTACACCACTGATCAGGAATGCACATTTAAGCAGACATAACAATCAGAACAAATGGTCTCTCTTACACCTATTAAAAAAATCTCATCTTCAGGTGATCTTAGACTGTTCAGAGAAGAATAATATTTTTCTTAGGAATTCTTCAACAAACAAAAAGAATTATCAAAAAGTCATTTTCTTTCTTTGAAAGCTTCCCATTTATAATCACCTGTAAAACCGTAAGAGGCAAGCTGATGATGACTTTAAAACCATGCATTCTCCTCCTTACAGCACTGCTGGTAGGCTCACTGCTCTTAGAGATTAGTTACGTTTCTTTGCTACACTCATAGTCCATCAGCTTATATACACTAAATCTAATTCCCAGGAAGTCTCTTTTTCTAGATCCCATTGGCAGAGCCTTCAAATCCAAGCAGTAAGAAGTGCTGTGTCCTCTCCAGGACAGCAGTGCCAGACTAAAACAAGCACTCAAGAAGGTTCAGCCCTTAGAACTCAAAGGTTCCAGAGGAGAACACCTGTGTTGGAATGAAATCCACTCTGCTGTACCTATCTGTGTATCAAATACTACACTTGAAAGCACAGGTGTCAGAAGTATGGGCTGAGTAAGTAAAAGGACTTGATGAATAAACAGTCTTTGAGCAGAAGAAACAATGAAGACACTATGGAAGTACTGAGTGCAGTAACCAACTCCTGTTCAGGACAGCTCACAGAAATACACTTTTCACCATCAACGGAAGAAAATATCTGAGAAGCTGTACCTGCACTCCTGCACAGCTCTAAGTTCCCCATAAACATTGCTGTTGAGTGCAGACAGAATATGGCCTTTGGCACACATGCACAGGAATATGGATGTTCTGACAATTCTTTCCTTTCCTCCAAACCTGCCTCTCAAACAAGCATATCATAGAATCCCAGAATGGTTTGGGCTGAAAGGGACTTCAAAGACCATCTAGTTACAGCCCTGCTGCCAAGGGCAGGGAGACTAGACCAGGCTGCTCAAAGCCTCATCCAACCTGGCCTTGAACACTTCCAGGGATGAGGCATCCACAGTTTCTTTGGGCAACTTGTGCCAGTGCCTCACCACTCTTGTAGTAAAGAATCTCTTTCTGATATCTAAACTGAACCTACACTTGGTTTGAATCGATTTCCCCTTGTCCTGTCACTACATGCTCTTTTAAATAGTTTCTCTCTATCTTTCCTGTAGGTTCCCTTTAGATACCCGAAGGCTGCAATCAGGTCCCCCACATCCTTCTCTATTCCAGGCTGAACAATCCCAAATCTCTCAGCCTTTCCTTGTAGAAGAGAACTTACTATAACACATGCACACTTAACCTTCACACCATTTTAGTCCCCCACTTCTTTGAAAACTTCTCTCAGGGGTACTCTCTTAGATGTTGCCAGATTCATGTAATAAAAATACCATGGCTTTGGAACGATTACTAGAGAAATACCAGGTAAAAGATTTCCCTAAACTCCCCGAGGTGGTTTAAGTACATATTAGAGAAAAGGATTTTTACTCCCATAATAAAGCACAAAAAATTACAACCCATTTAGTTTAGATGGTAACTGCACATAAGAGTATTTCCAAAGGGTTGTCTTAAGCAGTATTTGTGTGGCTTCTGAAGGCTCCGCTTTTGAGAAGAGGTTCTTATACCTATTTATCATCATACTTACCTCACAAATCTAACAGAGCAGAGAAAAAAAAAAATCTAAGTAAAATATTGTTTTCTATAGAAACAGAAAACAGCCCAAAGCCTCTTAACCAGAAAAAACATACATTTGGTATTTACGTGCCCACCTTTATCTCCATCTTCATCACTAACCATAGCTTCCCAGTCATCCAGACCTGCATCTTCTGTTTCATCTTCCTCCTCCTTTTCTTCTGAAACTAAGAAACCCAACACTGAAGTTAAAGAAAGTCAGTCCAGCAAGATACAACATTTTTAGATGCCCTTCTTTTGGTCATACTGACAACCACAACTTACAAGTTTGTTATTACCACAATTCTATCAAATTATCTCCATGTTCCATAAAAAGAAGATGCTGCATACTTAATAAATAATCCCCAATTCTGTCCACAAAAATCATGTAGTGCTAGATCTTTGCCTAGACAAACTTTTGTGGAAGACACAGAAAATCTGCTCAGCTAGTTCCTGTCTGCATATCATGCCAGTGCCCGCAGAATGCCTGCCACACAAACCTCTACCACAATCATGATCCTTGCAAGGAGTTGCCCAATTAACAGTCACCATGTGCAACCAAGTCACAGAGAAACAAGAATACAACTCACAGTAGAATTTTAACTAGTGAGAAAATACAAATTGTCTATAAAAAGGATACCAAGTGCCTTAACATAATTATACCATGGATTCCAGAAGCATTAAACATATTCATTCAGCAAGAATTCAGCAAGATTTATGAAGAGACTGCAGCTTTTAGTAAGAGACAAATGGAAAAATGCAAACTTGCAACCCTTTCCAAAAGAAGCATTATACAATATATATTTGCTGCAACATGTGTGTCATAAATTTCAGCTCTCTGAAACGAAGAATAACCTCCACTGCTGGAATATTAGCTAGGGACTAATGCTCTGCCAGTGAGCCCTTCTCTTACGGCAGTGAATGGCAATCACCAGATAAGTCAAGCTAGAACCACAGGACACATTCAGCTTTGTTTTCAAAAGCTGCACATTTTGTCAATATTTGTCTGACTTAAGGATAAGGGTAAAAATTGAAACAGTCCCCTTGCTGAGGAAGAAGTCAGTACGATGTGATTTTGACAAAGCAAGAACTGTGTGTAGGCAAAAATGAGGGCAACAATCACTTGTTGATAATTCAGTTTCACAAGCTATCACATATCCTCTGCATTCAGCACCTGTGCAAGCAAAACATCTGGAATAAAGAATACAATCACTGTGAATGTTGCACTCTCAATACCAGAAGCAGAATATTTCCTCCCTACCTCCACCTAACTGTTGACAAAACAGACTTGTTAAAACAAATGAAAAGTCAGGAGAGAATAAGGCACTGAATGTGCTTATTTGAGATAACTGACTATGCCAATTGACCACAGGAGTTCACCCAGAATAAGGGACCTTTACATGCTCATTTTGACACGTCATGCCTTTTACGCCGTAAAATTTCAGTTCCTCCCTTAAGAAAAAAAAAAA
>VZTJ01006074.1:576261-594877 GCA_013397795.1 Orthonyx spaldingii
ATTAAAAAAAAAAAAAAAAAAGACTACTTCAAGAAAGTGTGGCCATTCAGCCCCATCCAACAAGGTCTGATAACTATCCTGCAGCACTGACACACAGGCTTAAGTGTCTGAAACTCATCTGCATTACTACCAACCTGGCTCTACTGGAAGAGGAGTCTCTTCTTTCACTGGTGTTTCCAGTTCTACAGCATCTTCAGCTGGGGAAGTTACCTCCACACTTTCTGAAATTGCAAGACAGGAAGTTGCTTGCTACATGCTTTCAGAGTGCAAACCCACTTAGACATGCAGCTCCACTCCAGCTTAATTGGAAAACATTTGGCTTTCTGAGCATTTGAATAGATTTGTAAGATAGGCCAGTTACTGGCTAAGAGGATTACCAATGCTTTTGACATTAAAAAACTCCTAACTTTCTTTAAAAGACAAAGAGAAAATGAAGTAATACTAAAGAACTACCCATACTTCCCCTATTGCTCCATTAAAAATGAAAACTGAAAAAAAAAGAAAAGAAAAAAACTCACTAATACAATTCAGAGAAGTACCATTTTCAATTCTTTACACACACTCCATAAATTATAAGCAGGCACATAACTAATGTCAAATTAAAAAAAAAAAAAAAAAAAAAGAAAAAATACCTAAGTAAGAAGTACATCTGAATTTTTTTAACTAAGGATTAGTCTTGAGAAGAGCCACAGTAATTCCCCCAGAGGAAAGTCACAAACCACAAAAGTAAAAAACTGACATGCTCAACCTACACCTAATCAGTGCAATAAATTCTAAGGTTTCAGAAATGCAAGCTCCTTGAACTACTCTGAACAACTTGCACCCAGGAGCTGAAATCTGGTTTTACATACAAGAAAAAAAATGAACAAACTGTCTCCAATTTAAAAGAACAGTACTAAAACTAGGATCAATCCCTTTTCATCTTGGGACAAACTCAGATTTAATTATAAATCATTATTACTTAAACTACTTTATATTTGACCTACATATGCACACAAAGCATTCAACACCACATCTGTCAAAGGCCTTTACACCCTGTACACCTCTGACACATAGAAAATCTAAAGACAATACCCAGGTTAGGAAAAAATAACAGTCAAGCAGACTGTAAAACAAAGGATTAAGAGAGCAGCCTTCAAAACAACTTTAGGATCCTAATGCATCAGCACTTGGATATGAGGGCAGGGGTATCAAAAAAACCCCAGAGGCATCCTGAAGTGCAATTATCTTAAAATGAGCTGATTTATTTCAGAAATACTTCCGGAAATGTGACTAATCTATTAAGTATCCCTATACACAAACTACACCTTCTTTATTTTCTGGCTGCTGCTGCTTCTTTCTCTTTTTGTCTTCATATATTGGCCTCTTCTTTGGCACAGAGTCCTTGGATGGCACTTCAACACCTGCAAAACAAAAAAAAAATTGTTAAAAAGAAAATCCAAGTAATTAATAAACATAAACTTGGGTTTAAATGAGAACAAGTTTTCCAAAACTAGAAGATGAAGAAAGAGTAGAAAGTAGGTTCAATACATATTTTATCCTTTTTAAAAGTCTGAATTCAAAAGCTAGAAAACTTGAGTGAAGTATAGTTCTTCAGATACTCCTAACTGCTCTCAAAAAGAAGTCAGATAACTGGAGAAAGGGGATGGCAATGAAACAAAAAACAAACAATAAATCCAATTAGATTTTACAACTGCAGGTTTGATGTTATCACAGGTCTACATAAAATGTCATGAACACACCTCAGGTTTAACGATTTAAGGCTGCTATGCAAAAATTAACTTAAAACCTGTCTGCCAATGGTCCTTTTCAGACAATTTGGAGTAGTTCAGAGTCACAACTCTTCTTACATACTTACAGTTGTTCCGCAGCATTTTCCCTTTTGCTCCATGTTGGGAGGTTTGTACTTTTTGGTTTGTTTTGTTTGTTTGGGTTTTTGGGTTTTGGTTTGTTGTTGTTTTAATTTTTTTTTTAATTTTAGAACACTGATAATTTCAGGTATTAAAATAATGCCAGGTTCAATTCACCAACTTCATCATTGCCTCACCAGGAAGTGGGTGCTGTAATGTATGAAGGGATTCAATCAAAGACAGAAGTTTGGTGCAAAGACAAATTAAAAACTTAATTACTGCTGCACATTCAGATTTTTTTCAGATACTGAGTGATTTATATTGCAGGTTTGACAAAAATCCAGTTGTAGGGGCACATAAATAGAAAGATTCTAAAAGCCTCAGTAACAACTGAGGAGAAATAGCCTTTGTGTACGTTTAAGAGCTCCAAACATTTTACTAGCTACAGAGATTCCTATATTTCTATATCCACCTACCAGTAAAGTGTCAGATAGTGTACTCTACAAATACAAAGACACTCAGCACCCACAAATTACTTTCTTTTTTTAGACACAAACCAGTTACCAAGAACAATTTAGGACATTTTACTTACAATGTATTGGACAAATTTATTTCATTGCAATGCAGACATATTTCACAGGAAAGCTCTTATATACTCCTGCAAATCCCAGAGAAAAACATATCTTCCCCATGGACTTGCCTCATTGTTATTGAAGCAAAACAGTGAACTTGCCTAACTGAGCACATGAATTAATTCAACAGGATCCAGATCACTGGTCCTACAAGACCTTCAGCACAGCCCATCTGCTTTTCCTGGCCTTTGGTCTACACCACTTCTTTAAGTGTTTTTCCCTAAGTTCCACAACTCACATCTTTAAACTGCAAGTAGATTGTATTAAAAAGTTGGATATTCAAAGTGTAAGATGAAAATACAGACACTTGCTTAAAAAACAAAGAGGAAGGGAGGGCACACACTGCCTTCCTTGACAACAGAGCAGCTTTACATGGAATCACTCAGCACCTGCCCTCTTAGATCTAGACAAAAAAAATAAACACAGAGCAATAACGGAGATGAAGTTTGGTTGGGTTTTTTGCTTTGGTTTGGTTTTAATTGTTATTAAACTTTACTGCTTACCCTGAGCTTGAAGTAGTTTAAGAGTAGCCTCTGCTCTGGCTCTGGCTTCTCGTTGAGTTTTTGTTAAAAGCTTGCCCTCCTTCTTCAAACGCTCCTTTCTCTCTTTTTCCTTCTGTTTCTTTCTTTCCTTCCTCTCTTGCTCTAATCGTTCCTAGAAAAAGATAAAGAAACATGCAGAAACTCTAAAGCATGCTTTACACAAAAGCTGCCCACGTATATTCTGTTCACAAGAAACACGTTACGGATTAATTCACCAGCAAGCAGAGAGATCAAGGTTACTCTCTCCCTTATTGTGTCCTTGGAGTGAGATATACGGTACCTCCTCTTTGCGTTTTGCTTCAAGTTCCTCCAGTCGCCTTATGCGTTCCTCCTCCTCCCTCTTTGCCCTTTCCTCCTCCTCTTTCATTTTAGCCAAGGCCTCTTGCATGGCTTTAACTGTGGCTTTACTGGGACCCTTCTTCTTCTCTTTCTCTTTTTCTTCTTTCTCACCTTTCTTTTTTTTCTTGTCTTTTTTCTTTTTGTCCCCCTCATTGTCATCAGCTACAGAAGGAAGAAGCATACATTCAAAGATCCCAGAAATTTCAAAGTTACTCTAGGCACAATTAATGTTTCAAATATAACACCAAATGAGGAATATTTTCACTGGCTTCCACATAAACATTTCATAATGAAAACAATAAAACTGTCTCTTAAGTCAGGGCCTGAAGTCTTAAAGTATCAGAATAACAGGAAAGTGAAAAAGTACTCTTGCAATACAGAACTGCAATCATATACTGCAATGAGAATTCACCATCTGGCTTGTTTTCCCATGTACTTGAACAAACTACAGGCCAGAAAACACAGCCACCTGTGAGCCAACACAGAGAAGCAGATGAGGCTACTATAGACGTGGTAGTCACAGTTCAAAATAAACCAACAAACTCTCCTGCTCACTGCCTGGCATCTCTCTGGCCTTATGAAAATTACAGTATTTAAATTCCGGCTTTAGAAACCATGTTACAAACCTTCTGCTCCTGCAGGAGTCTCTCCTTTTTCTCCAGGGCCAGGGATTGCTGTAACTTCAGAAGAACCCTTCTCTTCAGCTTTTTTTAGAGATTCCTTTGGCTTTGCTGGTTCTTTACCACCTTCTAATTCTTCCTTCTCTTTCTGCTTTCTCAATTTGGCTTTTTCTTCTTCACGTTTTTTCCTTTCACGTTCTTTTTTTTCTGCCTTCTTCTGAGCCACTGTTTTTACTTTGAATGAAGGTTCTTCTTCATCATCCCCACTTTCAGCAGCAGGAGCAGACTTTGGCTTTTGGTTTTTCTTTTGTCCTTTTCTAGACTGGGAGACTTCATCTGATTCATCACCACTCTCACCTGCAGACACTCCTCCCCCACGCTCTTTGCTTTTCTTAATGTTAGTTTCATCATCTTCTGACAAATCGTGTTTTTTATTTGACTTCTGAGTTTTCCCTTTGCTTTTCTTAATCTGTGTCTCATGATCATCATCATCACTGCCAGAAAGCATGTCTTGTCTTGCTTTCTGAGTTTTTTTAGATTTCTTATCTTTATCTTCCACTTCCTCACTGTCATAGTCATTTTCCAGATTGGCTTTTTTACTCTTTCCTTTCCTTTTTTTATCTTGTTTTGATAAGCTTTCTTCATTGTCATTTTCAACCTGGTAATCAAACAATGCAAAAATCAGCCATGAAAAATTACTTGCCATCATGAGCTAAGAAGTAGCATTGAGATACATCAAGAAAACCCCCTCTTATTGAAGACAAAGTTTGAAAGCAATAACTATTCCTGCTGAGTGTACCATACTTCAGCCCACAATTAAGATTTATTCTGATTGGCTTTGAATAATTATCAGCATGAAGACATGGCTTCTTTCATGATTGACTTGACTATGAAAATATGATCAAGTATAATTAAAAAAACATGCTAGCTGCATGTTTCACATAGGATCTCCAACTACACTACAACACTAGAAGTTCTCTGGCACAGAAGTGTCTCATATTTTAACTATTTCCTATTAAAAAGCCCACCTCCCTGTCAGTGTTCACCTTTCCTGTAGAAGGTTGTTCCCTGTCAACTTTCCCTCCTTGCGCCTCTATTGACAGCTCCTCCAGCTCCTTCAGGATATCATCTTCACTAAAATAAGAAAGAAATTAGGGCACTTAAGTAACTGAGTTTTTGGATAATGGAATAAAATTAGGCAAGTGGAAAAAACCCAAACTTACTCAAAATCTTGTTTCTTCTTCTCTTTTTTCTTTTTGCCTTTGGATTTCTGAGGCTCTTGATCCTTTGCAGCTCCTGCACCTTCTATCTCAGCAGCAAGGGCATCAATATCAATATCATCTTTTGCACTAAAATGAAGAAAGAAAGCAGGGTTATCACCAGTTCAAACGTTTAGTTTATGTAAGTACAAGCCATCTGAGTAAAACAAATAAAAGTTCCAAGATGCAAAATCAATCACAAAACATATGCAATGCAGGAAAAAAATACCCCCACGTTTAATGCACTGTTGCCTTATTCCACTCAGCAGGAAGGGAAGGAAAAAACCTTCACATGTGCCCTTTGCTTGAAGGGAGGTGGAACAATAAAACACATTCAGTTCTTGCAACACTGACTTTAAAGTTCATTTGTGCAATTTGATGTAACTTCTTGGAAGAATGTAACCAGACTGTTTGACTTTGTTCCTCCAAAAGATAAGTTGTTTGGCCCTTCAAATCACAGGTGCCATTGATGAAAAAGCAGCCACCACAACCAAAGTATAAAAATGAAGCACAAATAGGAAAAGTTTTGCAATTCACAACCAGGGAATCCTACTAAGAGATTATTTATCTGCTCCTTCAAACACCCTTTAGCAAACAAAAAAAACTACTGTATTTTTATTTAGCAAATAAGCAGAAGTTCTTTACAGCTTTCAACTCACAATAACAGTTGCCTGTGCTTTGTCATCTGACTGAAAATTTTATTATCTTTCAAGAAAAGAAGTCACACATATGAACAGAGTTCAGCCCCAAGGCAGACTTTAAAGCAGATCATAAAAAATACCAATGTAGTTGGCAAGCAATCATTTATACCACTTGCCTTAGTAACCTCTCAGAGGCCTAAAGAAAGCCAAAAGAAGTCTTTGTCCAGACATTTTACCACTTAATCACACTCACAGTACAGTTTTAAGAAAAGAGACTGACTTATTTCGTGCTTCACACTTAGAGCTTCGGTACTCACATCAAAACTGGTCTGATGCTACTTTTATCACAAACGGCAGTTTCAAAACCCATTTAATCAACAAGCTGTTAATATTTCATTTAACTCCCTCTTAGATACATGGGCAGAAAACTGTTGTTTTACAATTCCACTGTCTCATTTATTAGCAGCCACTCAGGACAAATCAGCCAAAGGCTGACTCACCAAATACCCAAAACTATACCCAGAAAATAAGGGAAATAAATTTCTTCCAGATTCAGCAAATTCTAAACTACCAGAGCTTCAACCTTGCCAATTTATAAACCCAGAAGGTGAATCTTAATAAAGAAAAACAAGTATTTAATTATTCAGCTACATATTCTAAAATTCAGTAAGTCCAAGTTGCAAATCTTTTTGCAAAAAGAAAAGGGCTGGATTCTTTTGCAAGTGAATGCTGACACTCACAAATATTTTATCCCACATATTGGAAATATGTAAGTCACCAAACACTGTCTAGATATGACAACAGCACAATGAAGCAACAAACGACTTCATTTATTTAAAGGCCAAGACTGATATCTCTTCTCCTGGGTAGACTGAACAAACCAACTAAAAAGCAGCACAACAAAGTACCTGCGTTGCCAGAGACACTTTTAGTCAAGAGAAGAAAAAACACACCTAAAATATACCTGGTAGCACCCCCTCGTGTGCTGACTTGATTTGTAATACATTTCTTTCCACAAATGTATCTCTCAAATGGTTAATGCAAGATCTCTAAAGCAATCCTCACCTCCCTCAAGGGAAAATACACACTTTGGCCATTCTCACCCTAAGATGATTTGATGTTTCAGCAGTTTAAGAGCCATTTATATCAGCAGTTTAACTGGCTGTATACCAGGGGCAACAGCTGAAACAAAAATGCCATTCACTTCTATGCCTAGAATTAAAGCCCCAGTGTCAAGCTAACCACACTATATCTAGGCCTACACAGAGGCCCTCAAACTTGTTTTTGCATTAATTGCTGAATATCAAGTTTATTAAGCACACTTGCTTACCTCCTTTTCCTCTAGGAGTTAATGGAGGAGACTGAGTCATATCCAAGCTTGAAATAGTTTGAAAACACCACAGCACGTGCTCTTCTACTACTTCTTCCAAGGTTGCACTGCTCCCATTCCTACAGGATCTTAACCATGTGGTTGTTCAGATACTACAGTACCAGGCTTTTAACGAGCTTGTATTTTACATGGATATTATCAAGTCTGACTTTTCACAATGCAGTTTAGCAGAAAGTTACATCCAAACATAAAACACATGAGTTTCTTGCTACAAGCAAAGAAGATGTCTATGGTACCTCATGTTTTCCAGGGTAAAGGCTTTAAGGGGGTAAGGGTTTATTTGCTGTTAAATCAACTCACTTTAAAGAAGAAAACTTCTTCAGGGGAAAAAAAAATCTCAAACACTGAGAAAACTGTTTGACTGACATTAAGCTTTAACACCCACTAGCAAGAACAGTTTAGGAATAATAATAAAGACTGTCCAGCTGTCACAATAACAGCATCAGTAGAAAAGCCTTTCCAAACTTGGCTTCCCTATACTTTCCACTACACTTCCATTTACTAGGAAGTGACAGAGCAAGCTTCAAATATTTGAGCCTCAGTGAAGTAAGAAGTACAATTAAGGCTGCTTGCACTTATATATACAGCTGTAATTTGTTAGACTTGACAAGCAAGAATATCATTGGAAAGCCAAGGAATTCAAACACTGGCTTCTATAATTACAGGTTTATTCCCATGCTGATCTTGAATTTCCTTACCTTTTAAAACTCTAATAATATTCCACTAGGATTTCATAAGAAAGTTGAAAAGAAGATTAAGAAGGTGCTCCCCTTAATCCTGGGAGATGATCTTATTCCTTCTTATAAGGAGCCCACTACACTTGGATACATAACAGAAGAGCTTCTTTCCCATGGGCATTGTGAGATACACCACAGAACGTTTTCCTGTAAAGGTTTTTCAGCAGTCCCCCAACACACATTTCAGAAACACAAACTCTTTCAGTAATCTCCTTCTCCAAAGTCTCCAAAAGGTCTCCAGTCAGCCTTTCCTAGGGTCCAACCCTAAGAGGGCCTGATACAGGAACCTGAAAGGACCAGAATGCTCAAGAGGTTTTCAATTTTGACCTCAAACTGCTTTTGCATGAAGACTTTATAAACAGATTTCACAGCCTTACTGCCTTAGACCATTCAAGCTCATAATGCTTTGCACTGAAAAAATAACCCCACATTTCTCCAACACAAGAGGCTCATGAAGATCTGGAAAGTGTTAAAATGAAAAAGTGCTACTGCACTGCTGAGAAGGAGTTACTTCCCTGATTTTCCTTTGTCTTTGTTTCACAGGTGAAGCCTAAGCCACCTCTGTTATTCACATACTTTGATTCCAGCCTCTGTTTTTACTGTCAGATATAAAAAGAGTTTTGATATTGCTAAAGCAGCATTTCAATGCATTAAATTACAGCAGGAATTAGGTGTGTGTACTTCACCCAAACCTGAACAAGCAGTTTTCCAAAAAATGGCTGTAAACATTTTTCCATGGAGGTCTGTGCCTAAGACAGGGCCAAACTCTGCCGTGGGGAAAGACAAGTCACGTTAATTAAAGGAGAGTGCAGCAATCAATAACAAGTACACAGAGATTACTACATTTAACATAGCAAACAAAATAATTTTTCTTTAGGATTACATCACCAATCAAAAAGAAAAAGTGTTTGACATTTTCCATACACAATTTCCCTGCCTTTTGCCATTACAGCAATGTAAATCTTTAAAATAGCACATAGAAACATTTATATACTTTATACTGAAAAAAATATTTACCTTAATGCCCTAGAAATTACATTAAGAAATCAACTGTTGCACAAGAGAGTTTCAGTACAAGTTGTCTGCATAGACTAATGAAAACCTGTATTACATGGGAAAAGCCACTTAAGAATAGATTTCTGAATATTCTTTGGGTCACAAGTTAAATGCTGTGCTAACACAACATTCTGTACCAAACCAGGATCAAATATACCCAGACCATCCCAAGGAAATGCTTGGAGATTTTTAAGACAGACATGGGCAGCAGAAGAAGTTCAGTAACATCTCTCATCCAAACAAAGCATCAAATCAGGCCATTAACAGAAAGTGATACCCAAAACACAACCTAAGTTGCTCATGTCACATGTTAAACAAAATCAACAACAAATAAAACTACAATTCCAAATCCTGCCTATAAGACAAAGTGTGAAGATTAAAACAGCTAGGAAATAAAAGAGCTGTCACCTGCCACTGCTCAGTCAGATGTACAAAGACATGCAGTAGCTCTGCTGTTTATAAGATCCCACACAGTTGCAAGCTATTGAGTCAGAAAAATGAAAAAAACTTGTGACTGATATATGTACAGTCTGCTGGGAAAAAAAAAAAAGAAACCCTCTGCTGTGTTTCTCTTGCTATTGTATCAAGGAAACAGTATTTAAGACTAGAAACACAGTTTAAAAACAAACAAAGCAACCCCATAGCTATTACATCACATCTGCCAAAAAAATACTAAAAACACCTTAAGGTGTTGGGCTTATTTTATTTGAGGGGGTGTTTTTTTTAAACATGAGAAACAAGCAGAGTTCTGCATGAAATTCTTTTTCTGATGCAATGGCCTGCAACAGCCAGAACCTAAAAATTCCCTGTGGAAGCCATCTGGAGACCAGGGTTGATCCTCACACAAACTCTGATCCACAGATGCTGAAATTTGTGTTAATCCTGGTTTCCACATTCTGGGATTTACTTTAGTCTTTTACAGGCATGCTTTCCCATTTTGCTTAAAAAAAAAAAATCCCTCACATAGTGAAGTTTACAGTTTCTAACAGTTGTTCACAATTGGCAAGATGTATTTTAAGATTTTTTTTCTTCATTCACACCATTTCTTTCAGTATACAATATTACAGGTGTTCCTAAGTGCACCACTCACCAGAACAGAAGCTGTCATACTCCAAATCAAGATTTAAACTTACAATTCTCAAATAATACAAAAAATATCAATGCTCCCCAATAATGTATGTCAGAACAGTTACAAGTACTCTTCAATTATCACCTCTCTCTTCCATGGAAGGTTAAAGACTTACTTCAAGTACTGACACAGTTAATGTATTCATCATTAAGGGATTTTCATAGTGTGAACATGCCATGCTAAGGGCTGCCTGCAATACAACCTCTGTAACAGACAAATCCAGGCATGGAAATTTGAAAGACTTCCTCAGCATTGCCCAGGAAGACAAAGCCAAATGCAGGAAGACAGTACTAGAGCTATTGAAATAAGAGTTAATAAGCTTTTACCATTTTTCTTTGCTCAGTAAACTTCTGCAGCTAAAATGCATAATTGCCCTTCCTTGCCAAACAAGCTCCTCCAGCTTTCCAGGCCAGTCCTAGTGAAGGAAAGCCAACTGACTCAGAGCATTTCATAGACTCTCTAATAACAGACAAGCTCGTTGTATCAGCAAGACCACCAGTAAACATGCATGTTCTCCTCCTATGCTTTCTCAACACCACACACAATTAGGGCTTCCACACACTTCTTACAGTACCTACAATACATACCCCCAAACACAGAGGAAAACTTCATCATAAAGAGGCACCGTGCAGCTGCCCATGACAGAGATGGCATCCTGACCAGGCAGCAGTGAGATGAAGGGCAAAGAAAAACTCCTAATCCATTCATGGACTGAAAGAGTGGGGCAATAGGATTATACAAAGGAGCTGAGTTGCCCTCATTCATATCAATTTGACTCTATTGAAGTTAGGTAAATGAAACTGCAGAAATTAAATGGAAGAATTCAGCTTAAAATGAGACAAGCCCTAAACTACTGGAAGTCCAACTTTTAGCTTGGCAAAGTCAACAGGATAACACTGTCCTGCTGAAACCAAAACTAAAGTGCACACACAGACTAAAAGATTACAATCACGTTTTGATCCATTGCATTGAGCAACACAAATTTGATTACTTACGCTTGCCGTCATCCCACAGTTACCATGCTAACTCAAATCATGCTAAAAATCTTTTACTTAGGATTGGTTTTAAGATGTCTCTGTAGAGGTGAAGTTGAAACCTAAGAAAACAGTGTACAATTAAAAACAGACAGAAACAAAGAAACCAAACTTTCATGTGCAAGGGACAGAAGAGTCAGCAAGTTGACACAGCAAGAAAGTTGCATCACTGCTGTGAACTCACTGCCCACATTCCTGCATAATCAGAAGACTCATTTTTGCTGAGGCAACCTTGGAGATATTTCATCAGTTACATGACACCAGCTCTTCTAGCCACCTTCAAAGGAACATCGCTGCCATTAAGTCATTTTCTTTTGCTTAGGGAAAAAAAAAAAAGTCCTTGACCTTCAAAAAGACTGAAGAGAAGCTGAACCATCTGTTTGGTTTTGCAGTAGTTTTACACCAAGTAAAACAAGTACTTTTAGACAGATCTTTACCATTATTTCCCTAGAACACCTTACCCATCCTCCATATATGTGAGCTGTGAGCCCAGTAACAAGGATGCATTTCTAAATACAAGATTATCCAAAACCAGCAAGTTAACAAATGCTGAAGGACAGACATACTTGTAGTTGTTTTCACCTGTAGTATTAAGGTTGTTTGAAAGAGAGAATGCCATCTCAAGTTCTTCTAGAGCAACTGGTTTAAACTGTGCAAAACATAAGCTGCTCTAGAAGTAATCATTTAATTATTCAAAACCCCACATCACCAACTTGTTCTTTAAGTGGGTTATGAAATGAAAAATACAGGCATCTGCTGGCTCAGCAAGGCTATTCAAAACATGAAAACAAAGCCCTGGCCTTTTTCTCATTCTGGCCTATCAAAGTACATCAACACCACAAGCTTCTCTTTTTGGTTTTTTTTTTTTCCCCTCCACTGAAAACATTTAACTTACATGTGACTGAAACAGTTTGAAATTCAGGAAAGAATGAACTGTGCTCCTTTCTCAGCCCAGAAAGTGAAGGAGTGTCCACGTGACCACCAGCTGTGCAATCCACCACTGCTGTTGAGAGTGCTTAAAAAATAAAAATCACAGCCCCAGAAACATGGCACCCTCACCTTGCCTTTTCCTCAAGCCATGGTGTAGGGGAGGGGAGAACTGACTTCCTTGCCCATTCCCAGCCTCACTTTCCCCTCTCATCAGCTCAGGCAATCCTGTGGCCACAAGTCCTTGCAGAAAAAACCCTTTTTGGGCAGCAGATCAAAGCACACACCTGATCTCTGCTGTGGGCTCATCAGCACTACCTGCACTGCAATGGAAGAAGGGACAGCTGGGGACAGCAAGAGTAACACCATAGGGTTTGAAACATCCAACAGCTCAGCTGAACTGAGTTTTAGTGAAACTACACCTCTGTGATTTTTCACAAATGAAGGAAGCTGGTGAAGCTACCTAATTACATGAGCGAGCAAGGAAGTAAAATCTGACTAAAAGGGTAATTGCTTTTCATTCAGGCTCCCAAGACAATGATTCCAGTATTAATATTAAAGAGTCATGCCTTCTCTTTCAAGTTTGGCTGGGGAAAAAGAGTGGCATAACTATCAGCTAAGCAAAACCTTCTGAAAAAAAAGATAGAGAACTACACCTTTAACCCAAAGAGTCTAGAAAAATAAGAAGTCTCCTTTATATAACCCAGATTTAAAAAAAAAACAAACAAACAAAAACCCAAAAAATCCCAACAGTGAACAATCAACCTAAAAAAGAAGAAAAAAAATGACCAAAGGGAAAAAAAGCACAGACCACAGCCCCACAACCTAAAATTCCCATTTAAACAAAGAGATAGCAAAACTTCCAGATAAAAAGCTTCTGTTGTCACTGGTAGCTGGCAACACAGCTCTGGAATAAAGCTGCTCTTCAAGATTCAGTTCATGTGTTTACATCTCAAGAAAATACAGTGACTAAAAGCATAGAATATGAAACACTAAGTAAAAAAACTAGCATTCAGTCTTCCCCGAACAAGTTCTTTTGGATTTTTTTTAAGAAAAGTGCACAGATAACAGAAACTACCACCAAGTTCAGTGTTTTACAACTTCCACATCCTACGCATCTCACTGTATAAAATCAAAATACATCACAAAAACACCATTTAGAACAACTTCAGAACTACACTTTAGATTGCCTATAAACCTGAAGAGCAAACAATGCCCACCTACATTAACTATAATTAAAACCAATACTTCATCTTACAGTACGTATTTAAAGTGTTAAGATGCAAATTCATGTTTAACATTTCAGAACTACTGTAAAAAAAAAAAAAAGAAAAGAAGAAAACCCAAACTGACACACAGGAAGAACAGGTCATTGGTGCTGCAGACACCAGAATCATCAAAACACTTCTGTAAGGCATCCACTGCTCTCAGGCCAGAACAACCCCCAGATTGTATTGCACTTTTTCAGCCATGCTTAGTGACTGAATTATGTGCACACATAATTTGTGTGCAGAAAAATTAATTCCTCTTCCTAGGGGGACTTATTTTTGTGCACAAGTCATAGGGAAGAGGAAAAGGAATGTTATGCAAGCATTGAAAGTTAATAAATTGGAGACTGTGTCTAGAACTGTAACCTTCACTCCTAGGCAGCTTCTGAGTGATGAACAGCACAGACCAAACGTATAACAATGCACAGAGTCAGAAAAACATGACAGCACAAATGCAATTAACACTGGCAAAGGTGTGTAGAGCTTGTCTGGCTGGATGTTGTGAGTGTCAACAACAGCAAAGTTTAACTTGCCATAAACCTCTGTTCTGAGCAAGGCTTTCCAGAAGTCTTCAGAGAACTGACACAGCAGATTCTGCAATTCCTCATGGCTTGCAATGTACTATTTTCATATTTTTCATAAACAGTAGCTATACATAAGATTTAGATGCCTTCATGAGGATAATGAAGAGAATAAAGCTTTACACAAGAAAAGCTGCTTCTTACAATCTCCTTAGTATAGTGCAGCATTTTTTGGTTTATGTTACCCTTACCACAAATATTTCAAGATCCTTATAGTCTTTTTACAATGATGTTTTGCTTTAAAATAAAATCCAGCAAGTATATATAGTTTTCTTATAAATATGAAATGCCTGTGTTAAAAACTATAGGTTTAGGGGGAACAGAAACATACATATGCATAGAACAGGATAACAAATTTCTGTAATGGCAAAATTATTTTGCATTATTTTACTCCATCTTTCAGTACAAAATCTTCCATCTTCCAGATGAGACTGGCAAAACAGGGATTTCAAGGGTTTATCAGCTGCTCTCCTTGATGGAGCTGCAGAAAGCTTTGCTTGTGGAAATATTTCTGAGAAGTAGATAACTTACAATGACTCTGTGGTGTACAGAATGTTTCCAAACTACATTCTAGCCTTCACAGAACTTTTCTCCACAACACTGAGAAGATTTTACTTAATGCACTAATAGAAAAGGAACCAAATAGACTGACTAGCAGACAATACCAGGGATTTAACTTGTACAACAGAAAGCAATACACAGCATCAGTAGGAGCACTGTGAGTCTTATTTTAGCAGCAGTGTTCACTCTTGGCTGCAGAATCACAGCCAGCACCTGGAACTTCTAAAGCAATGAGCATGAATGATCAGAGTGGAATGCCCAGGCAACAGGTCACATTATTAAAGGGCAGAAGAATAAACACACCTAAACACTACCGACTGGAAGCTAAGGAAAACTATTAAGAGAAAAGGAAGATGACTTAAAGCTGGGAGAAGAGGAAAAACACATGAAAAGCCAACACCATCAAAGGGAAAGATCCATATTCTAGGCAAGCAATAATCTGTAACACAGAGTACACAGCACACTCACTAGGAAATCTACAGCAGCAGTTTGAGGCTCGGGTTCAAAGCAGAGTTCTGTAGTTTAGAACAGCCTTTCTTCACACACATTTAAAAAAATGTCCTAACTAAATTCCAAAGAAAGTAGGAGAGAACCTTGACATACCTTCTGCTGTTACAACCATATCAAAGAACCAAAGCATAACACTACTGCCAGAAGGAGCCAGACTATACATGAGAGCACCTGCTCTTCAATTGGGAAAGCTTGAAAACTCAGATACCTCATATTTTTATTGAAATATTTGCTTAGAAGTTTCATTTGAAAATGAGTGATCACCACAAACACAAAAATTCCAAAGAGGAAACAACGCAACCTCCCTATGGCTTAGGAGCTATTTTGACCCGAGACACTCTGCACATTTATGAAGCACCTAACACACCACAAAGTGACCATGTATCTGACCATTCTAGACGAACATGGCAGATGCACAGCAATCAACCAGTAAGAGTCACTAACAGAGTTCCAGAAGAGCATAACAGAGGTACTGGTACGGTATGAACAGATTTGTAGTGTTCAGGTAGCAATCTGTATTCATAACAGGCTACAGTCTTGCATTTTCATTCTTTTCCTGCTCACCACAGCCATCACCTCACTCAGGGCCTTGTTATAGAAACAGGGTATAAATACATAGGGACAAAATTCATCCTCACCCTCATTTCCCAGCACACTTCCCAGACACGCACCAATAGCCATCAGTATGAGCACCACCGTGCTCAACGGGAACAGGGGAGGGGGAAATTCCACTACAAAGCTACGGGGCTGAAGGGAGAAAAGCAGAGTAAAGATTACTTGTACCTTACATAATTTGTCTCAGTGTGTTGAGCAGAAAACCTCCTTCCTGTCACCACATCAATTCTCAAACAAATATTCACAGCACAAACATAACCACCTGCATCTTCCCACATGCTTCCTCTGCACTACAAGCTGAGCCCGTGAGCTGCCACTTGCTTTGGGAGCTGCAGCCAAAAGGATACAAGGGACTGTACCTGTAACATAACTGTTGGGAAAGAAGAGAGGAAAAGGAGGAAATAAATAACACAGCACTACATGGCACAGAACTGAAGATGCAGCAAGCAAATCCAACTGGAAGCCTTTGATTATATGGTGCCATTCCTCTCTCACTTCAGCAGAAATGGGAGACTGATGGGGGATTTTGGCACTCCAAATTCAAGGCACAGATGCAAACATGCAGTGCATCCTCCCTCTCAGGGGAACTTGACATTTACAAGGATGTCACCTAGAACCAAGACCACCAGAAAACAAAAGTTACCTCTGCAGGTAACGCCTGTTCCAAAACATCCCTGGCCTTCCAGGTCCATCTTCACTTCTATCCCTCAAACTCCCTGCTATAAGACATACCCAGTGTAACCATCTTGTCCTCCTTTCTCAAACACACACCCATCTGTGTTCTTCTTCCACATGACCCCTCTCACTGCCACACTGCTGTGCAGCCCTGTGACAGTGCTGTCACTGCCAGGAGCAACTCCTGAGCTCAGGACCGCCTTTGCAAGACCTGGGGACTAAAGCCTGTCAAGGCTTACTTGGGCTGAACCTCTTCTGACCTGCCTGCAACTGTTCCTAGCTGTGACAGGAATTTCTCCAATTAACCAGGTGCCTATGCCTAATTGGTTCTACTTTTGTTTACCTGAGCATGCTGCAGCCATAGTTTCACATTGAATCAGTGACCAACAGTCACTGCACAGAATGAGACATCCACAACAAGAACATTGTGTGGGGAAACACAGGCCTGGCACAGGAGCAGTGGCCTTGAGAAGGGAAGAGCAGGACACAGGAGCACAGGCATGGGACAAACAGAGATGGCTTCTACAGACTCGGCACAGGATGCCCCACAACTTGAGAGATGCTGGCTGAAAGAAATGCAGACCTGAACAAAATTGGGTTTAGGGGTAACAAACAAGAAAGAAATAGTATTTAATACATACTGCCTTTCAGTTATTTGGATGCACTGCGGAGCTAACCAATGGAGGCAGCCAAGCACAGAGCTTCATGGAATAATCAGTGAAAAATAAAGTCACATTAGCAAGCACATAAAAATTATCTCAGGTGGATCCCAGAGCAGGGAAGATGAAACCACAACTATGAGCAACCACAGGCTCCTGGTGAAGGACACCTGATGCTGGCAGCTCTCTACAGCAGCTCAGCACCACCACCAGAATGAAAGCACTGACCTTAGGACTTGGCAACAGGGAGCACAACCACTGTAATTGGACTATTGTTTTTTCTTTTTTGCAACTTTTAGATCTGAAGTAATAATCATTAGGCTCTCAAGATTTCAACTATTCTAACAAGAAATTCTTGACCTTTCCTAAAAATAATTCTTGACCTACACTTTCATTTTTAGACACAAACGACATTTCGTGTGTAGCACCCCAGAGAGGCCTGTGCTCAGTAATTTACACCGAAAAATATGAGCAGAGATACACAGAGAGAACAAAGTATCCAGCAGGCATCCAGACTCTCAAAGTGTTCCCTGCACACCAGCCACTATCCCTGAAACTGCCCCAAGAAGCAGAGGTTCAGTGCCCAAAGGCTTTTCCACACACCTGGCATCTACCACGCTGCCCACAAAGACAAGCACTGGCTCTTCTTTGCTTTAGAGCACAAATATCCAACCCTTCCCTCTTCTTCCTCAAGTCACACTCAGCTCACCTCCTCGCCAGAGCTGCTCCCAAGATATTCCTGTGAAATACAGCCCGTGAAACAAGCTGGTAACAACAGACACTAAAAAGCGACACACATGGCACAGCAAAAGGCATCAGGAAAAATAGGTGAGGAAAATACCTCACTGAGAACACATTCATTATCCAGAATGGACCAGAGATATTGAAACAGTTTATATCCTTACCTGATATAGAGTAACACCCTTAAGTAAGCATCAGTACATGCCTGAGTAGTAAGAAGTGCTTAGAGATGAAATGGTATTTTGAGAAACAGCCGTCATGGGGAGAACTTCCAGAGGAGAAACACTTAATGGCTCAAGAGAAAAACGTTGTAGTTTCTAGTTCATACACGTTTCAAGACATCAGTTTTCATTTAACTACCTGTCACTATTAAAAACTAAAAACACTCTCTGGACTGATTGTTCCTTTGTATTATTACTTTAAAGTGACAAGCTAAAATACATTCTCTCCTGCTAGTGTATACATACACAGTGTCATTCGGTCAGCATTCCATATGGTTAATACAAGTGCCTTTACAGAAAACTCTTACACACAAAAAAGTTCACATATGGGGCATTGTCCACGACGATATGAACATAACGACAGAGGCGACTTTCTTATCTTCCAACCACTAAAATATCCACCATCTGCATTTATTAAAAAAGCATATGAAACATGTAGATATCAGTGTCACAGCACGATCTATAGCACTAACGCCCAGTAAGAGATAAAAAATAATTCAGAAACCCACATTTGAATCACTTCAATTGCACTAAGCAGCTATTTTTCAGCTGGAAATCGAGCCGCCTGCCCCTTCACGGACAAACACACGCACGGTCGGGCCGAGCCGGGCCTGGCGCGCCCCGCCTGC
>VZTJ01006074.1:597528-675271 GCA_013397795.1 Orthonyx spaldingii
CGGCCGGGTCGCGGTTGGGGTCGCGGTTGGGGTCGGGTTTGGGGTCGGCAGCACCACCAGCACCGAGCCCGGGGCAGGGCGGGCGGCGCGGCGCCCCTGGAAAGGCCGTCCTGAGCTGGGTGGGTGGATGGTCGGTGGCGTTGTGTGTGTGTAGTGGCTCCGCGGAGGGCGGTGCGCGGCGCCTGCGCAGTGCCCCTGCCGTGTTCCGCCCTTCTCGGCCGGGACCCCGGCGCCCCTTCCCGGCCGAACCGCGGCCCCGCCCGTGGTGCCGGAGCTCCCGGCTGCGGAGGAGAAGCTTCTTGGCAGTCCGGGTTCCGCGACTTGGGAGCCGGGAGACCGCTGGGGACCTTGGGTTGCAGTGGGGACCGGCGGGGTTGGTCTTGTTTTCCTTCCTTAGCTTGGAGGACGAGCCTCCCTCTGCTTCGGATGAGCAGGGTCTCTCCGTGTCCTGGAGACCTGCTGGGCTCTGATCTTCCCTGGGGAGGTTCATATTCCCTCTGGAAACACAAGAAGGGGGGAGAGGAAGCAGGCTTGGTGGTTGGCAGCTTCGGGAGGAGGGAGGCAGAGCAGGATGCCGCGGGTCGGAGCGAGTGTGGCGGTGACACGTGTGACGGGCCGCAGGCTGGGCTCTGCCGGTGCTGCGGTACGCCCGGAGTGCTGCCCTGATGTCGGTACTTTTCCCGTCGTTACTTAAAGCGTTTCTCTTGCCTGTGTACGCAAGGTGTGCACAGAGCCAGTGACGCTGGCAGCCCGGCTGCTTTGAAACACAGCCAAGAGTACCCTGGAACCCAAATTCAGCACGTCAGATCCATGGTTAGCAGGCTGAGAGTCCCAGTAGGGTGACTGTGCACTGTCACTGTTTCAAAACTGTCAGTCACCACACTGATAATTTTCTGCAGCGTAAGTTGATTGGGGAGAACAGTCGATTGTGTTGTCACAGCTCTTCATGCACCCTGATTAGTGTTTTGTGTCTTTTGATGTGTTCGGGCAGGGAGAATTTTACAGAAAATTATTTTGGCTGTGTTTGTTTACACAGCGATTAGGTAGTGGCTGTTAAATCCTCTTGCTGGCTGCCATAGGGTGCTGTTTGCAATAGTAATTTTCTGGTACTAATTAAAGCAGTGTATTGGCCTAAAGCATTTGCTGTTGAGCACCTTGTCTTTCTTGTAGCTGAGGAGAGGAGCGTTAATTCAGATTTAGATATGTTAATATGCCTGAGGAGCTTAAAGTAATTGCATTTAAACTACTGGCACAAACTTATGTACTGAGCGTTGCTCAGACTTGTTCTGAGGCATCTTATACCTCCTTCCAGCAGCTTGGAGCTTTCCAACTGAACCTTCTTGTTTCAGAATGTTTATTGAAGTAGGTACATCTGGCTCAGGATGAGCGTCCTTTTGGAACTGGTGAATTTTTCTTCTTTGTATTAACAAGCAGTTTCAGGTTCCTGTGCGCTTTCAGTAGCTGCCTTTGGGGCTGAGAGAATAGGACTTGACTTGTATCTTTGCCAGCTGTGTTCATCATGAAAGTATTCTCCAAAGTGGGTTGCAGTAAAGAAAATAACTATCTGCTAACTACTCCTATCTTCAAATAGCAGAGCATTTTGGTTTTTTGTGGTTTAAACTACAAGCAAAGAGATCAGACTTTTAATTAAGTGTTTGTGTAAAAGTAGTTCCTTGTATCACTTTTTCCACAGCTCTGAAGAAGTCACTTTCCAGCTAAAGATGGCTGCTGATACCTCTGTTGACATCCTTCAGAAAGTTCTGGAGAATGAAATACTTCAGACAACCAAGGTTGTAGAAGAACATCTGGATGCTGAAATACAGAAGCTGGACCAAATGGATGAAGATGAATTGGAACGCCTTAAACAGAGGAGGCTTGAGGCCCTAAGAAAGACCCAGCAGCAGAAACAAGTAATTTCTGTAGTACAGACTCTTGATGTGTAGTGTGTAACAGGTTTCTTGGAAACCCTTGGGAAATTATACATGTGAACGAAGTTTTGGGGTTGAGTGGGTGGTTTTGTGGATTTTTCCTTCTTTCTCTCCTTTCTGTGCTTACCAATTTTAAATTATCCAGGAAAGCAAGCTTCTGTCCACATGTGTATGCTTTGCATTTTTTAACAGGACGAGAGAAGCACCTCTGTGATTGTTACAATCAGGGTAGGATAACGAGTCTCATACAGAGATTTGAGTGTGTATTCACTGAACGTTGCTATCTGGCAGCATAAGCCCTGTAGGCAACCTCATCATAAGGCTTTAGGCTCCTTCTGAAGTGTCCTTCTTCTGAAGCTTCCTTCTGAAGCTTCTGGATTGTTACTTACAGGATGTAAGTGCTGTGTGCTCTCCTCTTAAAGCGTTTTGTAGAAGGGTGAAACAGGATTTTTCCTTGTTCCTAGGCTGGAATCATTTGCCACATTCCTTCTAAGGCAACGAAATGTTGTCTTTGTATGACTGCTTATTTCCTCTTACAAGAAGGAATTCTCCCTTGGGACCTGATACCTCATGGCAAATGAGGTGATCTTTATGCTCCCTCAGAGCTCTTTTTGAACAACAGTTTACACCAAAATTTTGGTAACATATGGTGCGAGACCTGAATTATAAGTAGGGAAAATGTAGGTTTCTTAGTTTATTCCATTTGAGCAAACCTAAAACAAGAAATTGATTGTGTTGGGGGAGAAGTGACTTGACTGAAAGGAGATGCTCTGGCTGTGATGGAGTCCTTAAAAGCTAATGCCAGACTTTGAAATGGAAATGCAGTGAAGTGTCATGGCATGGCTGGGATGCTGGAGGACAGGCAGTGCCACCAGCTTGGGTTCTGTAAACACAGAAGCAGAGAAAGTGGCACACTATTTACTTGTCTTCAGAAGTTCAATTTATATTTGATTCTAGTGTTTTCCTTTTTCAGAAGTCATAACACTTAGACGTCCTTGGATGTGAATATGTGATAGATCTCATGCAAAAACTTCTTCATGTCATTTGGTCTTAAGTCACTGTTCTCACACACTTTCAAATGCAAATGTGGAGCAGGATACTGCTCAGTAAAAGGAGTGTGCTGTCACACTATTCCAGAATAAAACTGTGCAGAGGAGAATTAATGCATAATCACTGTTGAGGGATAAGTGAGTTCTTCATTTGCATCATGATGACTTCTTCATATGCTCATATTTCCATGAAATTTTAATGTATACAATATTCAGGAGATTCTTTGTTGTATCCTAATTTAGCTTACAGGATATCTTTGGTTTGCTTGGAAACCTTTTTTTCCTTCACTCTGCTAAGACAATACTGCAAGATTAAGAACAGTGATTTATCTAAATTTTTTCCCCACTGGAAAATGAAGGTTTTTGTCAAATTTTGTCACACTGCACTACTTCTAATAATTTAATTAGTCTGTACTTGTTTTAATACAGTGCAGTTAATTTTTAGTAATGTAGAGGCTGTGGGTTTTTTCCCTAAGTGTGTTTCTTGAAAATGTGGAAGATTAGCTCTTTGGAAACTGTATTTGCACACTTAATCAGACAGTTTTTGAAGTTACCTCTAAATTTTAGCTTGTGACATTCTGTTTCTCCATAGATGTTATGAGTAATGGTGCACGTGTGTTTTTGGAATGGTTTTCTGTGAGCCTGGTTCATGTTAAGATCCCTTCAGTGTGTATTTGATAGGTAAACATCATCTCTTGCAGATAAGTTAGTAGGCTTTTTTCTCATTGATTTTTTCATAGAGTAAAAAATTAAAATAATTTTATTTACTTCATGTAATGACTTGACTACATTTAAGACAAGAGTTCTTTGAGTGTACAAAAACATTTCAGAGCGAGTAGCCCAAGCTGTCGATTGGCAATTTTCAAATGCCGAGAGTTTTTGTGGTGTTCTTTGAATTAGTCTTGTCTTACTGAGAGGCTACATTGCAGAAATTTATGTAGCTCTGTACAAGATTTGTATTACCAAATAAGCAAGGTGGTCTTATTTGTGTATTTTCAAAATAAAACTAGAGGGGGGGAAGTAATTTGTTTCTCCACTACTGTATGAAATGGGTTTTCACTGCAGGCCTCCGTCTTCCATTTTCTAAAAGCTGTAGAGTTTGCACAACAGATGGACTAACAACCTCCATACTAACTATTTGCTTTTATGTTTTTCAAAAGGAGTGGCTTTCAAAAGGACATGGAGAATATAGAGAAATCCCAAGCGAGAGAGACTTTTTTCAAGAAGTCAAAGAAAGTAAAAACGTGGTTTGCCATTTCTATAGAGATACAACGTTCAGGTATAGTAAATAGGCTGTGCTGAAGAAACCTTTTGTTTAAAGATGTGTACAAAACCAGATGTGTTCTTTTGTTCTTTCAAATTCCACAAATAGGCATTTCTAGAAGTAGTCACATTGCTTCATAATAAATCTTGGTCACTTTTCAAGACATTTGATTTTTTTAAATGTGTTTTATCCATTACAGCTACTCTGAACATGATTTGACAACAGTTAATCCTCTGCTACATAGTTGATTAGAACATAGATGTATAACCTCTTTGACAATATTTGAGAGACTGCTATTTCATTATTGATTTAGTTTGAGGCAGCCAGGTCTGTAAATGTAGACCATACAAGACCAACATTTCAAAAAGATGGCTTTGGTTATTCCAGATACAGATATTTTGGGTGGTTCTGGCAAACAAATAAAAATATAACCAAAATCTTGTCTAGGCATCTTGAGAATTTAACCTTGTACTTTGAAAGGATCATTTGCAGCTACTTTCCTTTTGTGCTTGTGCCTTTGTGATTCTGTCACTTTTTTTAGAGTGTGAGACACCTAGATCTGAGACTATGTGCTGACTCAGAATAGGAACCCAAACTAAGATGTCCCACTTTCTTGGAAGAATTTCAGAAGTTCTGAGTTGTAGGCTGTTCCTCACTGGGTCTCTCTCAATATGTTCTGTTAAAATGCAGTTGCAAAGTAGAGTAGTTTATTGAAGGAGGAGCCAGTTGTCCTGGTTTTGATTCATTGGGAGTTTTTTCCCCCAAAGGTGTTATATTCTCCCTAGCTTATAGAATATAAACTGAAACAGCCTCCATGTGAGAAATTGAAAGAGAGAGGTCAAGGCTGGATTTTGCAGTGAGGTATCTGTGTCCTACATTATCCAAGTGTTTAAAGCAGGTCTATTTGGCTAGCTTTTACTCAAGAAGGTTCTTGTTTCTTGAATCAGCAAAGTCTGTAGGCTCAGACAGGAGAAGGAACTTTCAAGAAAGTGCTTTGTAAAATGTGTCATGCTGACAAGCAGCTTGAAGCTCATGTGTTGAGTTTACCAACCATGGTATGAAGTTGCTTTCGTCTTTGCCCAGTCCAGCTTTTTGATCTATTCAGCTCTCCTCTCAAGGACAGTCACATCACAGAGTTCATGCAGCTAAGCCAAACCACTTAGAGAAGACAATGCAGAAAACTGAGATTGCAGGTGACAAGTCCACAAGTCTTTGTGGTCTGACATTTTGAGCAGTTCATGTCACTGTCCCATAGCTGAGAAACAATAATTATATGCTCGGTCCTATTCCATGGCAACAGAAAAGCAAAATATTTTTGCCTATAGCACTACTGTGCAAAGCAGTCTGTGCAAATCACTTTTTTTTCCACTTAGACTGAGTTACTGCATCTCAGCTGTGAAGGTAGTGGCTGCAAAAATCCAAAACACTGTATGTTGAGAGTACTGGTCTGAAGAAATCTTCGGTGGAGAAATTTTTCCAGTTGACAGGCAGTGAAGCTAGAGCTGGAACAATAGAAGTCAGAAAGAAATGTCATCAATAAGTGCAGGCCTCAATAAATGAGAACGAGGCTTTCAGGTGTATGGAAAGTAATTAGGAAGAAATTAGAGAAAGGGGTGGTACAATTGTACAGTAAAAGTGCTCCAGGCTGTTCCTCTATTAGTCATTAAATCCAGCTACCTCTGAACATAGTTTCTCTTGAAACTAAATTCTCAATTACAAAGGTCATGTCTGAGTATTAACATGATAGAAGTAGCTCTTTACTGCTCCTTTTAAACTTTCTCTCAAATGCATATTCTTCATCTTATTCATTCTAACACTTTATGTATTTTGGGTTAATTTTTCCACAGGTGCCAAATAATGGACAAACATTTGACTGTATTGGCAAAAAAGCACATTGAGACAAAATTCTTGAAATTAAATGCTGAAAAATCTCCTTTCTTGTGTGAGAGACTGCGCATCAAAGTAATTCCCACTCTAGCACTAATAAAAGATGGAAAAACACAAGACTACGTCGTGGGCTTTACTGACCTCGGTAACACTGATGACTTCACTACAGAAACCTTAGAATGGAGATTAGGCTGTGCAGACATCATTAATTACAGGTAATTAAGTGTTTCATGATTGTTTTATTTTCAGATAAAGTGTAAAGAGAATGAGCTTGCAGGCAGGAGAATCTGAAAGGTTGTAACTTCAATATGTTGTACACTAAAAAAGACATGTAAGAGTTTCATCTAGTTACTTAATCTGTGTGCTTCATCAAGGGAAAGAAGAGAATCTCATTGGCAAAGTATTGAGTGTTGAGTTGTCCTTTTTGTAGAGTAATAAAAATAAACCCAGTTCTTATCATGAGATGTATGGAGTAGCAGTGACACTGATATGGCTTCAGAGTCATGCATCTGATGTAGTCCTCTCTAAAGCAGCTATGGATGCTTAATGTCACAGTTGCAATGCAGTGGAGTCTGAGCATTTTTAATCCACTTCAGAGAAAACTCAGCAAGTCATCCTTAAACTGCATCTTAGTCAGTGTATTACATTCATGAATATACTTTTTTCTTCAACGAACAGTACTGAAAATGGAAAATAATTTGAAGAAGTGTAAATAAATTGAGTAACAGTACAGTATAATCATCATCAATACCATGTTAAAGACTACAGAACAAAAGGCAGTAAAACATATCTGTCACCACAATAGCCTAACTTTACAGGAGAATTATTTACCAGAATTCTGCTTTGCTTTCCAATGTGGCTCAAATGTCATCTGTCTTTTTAGGTTAATTTTGCTCTTTTCTTTTGAATGTCTCTAGTGCTTTTTTAATTTTAAATTTCATTACCTGAATTTTTTTAAATGTCTAATTATTAAAAATTTTGGCAAGAAGTATTATATCTTAAAGCCAAAGAAACTACTGTTAAATTTGGCTTAGTAGCTGTTGAACTTCAGGTGAAATGACTGAAATTTGTGATTTTAAAACAACTGGTATTTCGCAGTTCAGTAGCAAGCAAATATGCAGGGACAGCTTCTGTGCTTATTCTAGACAGCAACAGCCTTTTATGGGAAAAATCCTTCACTGGAGTGGTATCAATCACCACTGCATTTGCTAAACATTGATACTTTGTCTTATGGCATAATTTGACTTCTACTTGACTCTTCTAGTACTGTGTATTTGTTCTTAGCTCCTTGTGGAGTGGGGAAGTTTTGTTCTTCGTTCGTTTTGGCAGACTCTGGCTTTGCAATGCAAGCCATGTTTCCACACTGCTCTGAAAGTAATGTCCCACTCTCTGGAGTTTCTGAAAAGGGCATAGACCTCCTCAGAGCTTAGAAATAGTTATTTTCCTTCAGCCTGTGGGATAGTAGATGGTAAAAGGATATATTTTATTTAAGGAAAAAATTGTTCAGATCAGATCATTTGCCCAAAATCAAGATTCAAGTGGTGTATTGACATATGTAATTAAATAGCAGTCAATGAACTGCATATTTAGGATTCATATCAGCAAAACAGTATTAACATTTTGTAAGGAACTACAAATTGACACACTCCTTTATAGGTAATTCCAGAAGGTTGTAATTGTTGTAATTGCTCACTCACTCACTGCCACTTGAATGCAAACCCCTCACACGTCATGTGAGCGAAAGCAGGGCACACCCTTTTCTGAGCAGCCGGGGATTCCCCTCCTTGTGCAACCCTGCTGGAAGAGAAGCAGGTGCTGCAGCTTTATGTGAAAACCTGCTGTTCCCAGCAGGGAACATTCCTAGGTCCATTCCCATGGATGCACCTGCTGGTGAGAGAGCCCCTGCAGGCTCATGGGGGCACTCTGAGATGTGAGTTTTCCCATAGTCCTGTAGAAGAAGTGCAGTGTCCTGTGGGAAAGCTCTCTGTCTGGCCTAGGCAGAGATAACACAAGGTGACTTCTGGCAAACCCCACTTTTGACTCCGAAGTCCCTGTTAATAACATTTTGGCTTCTTTTGTGCTGGTGGCTCCTGACCTGTTTTGAAAAGTCTCTCTGTAATTTCCTGGTTACAGTTTAATCTGACAGATGGTTATCTTTGGCATGATCGCTTTGCAGGAAAAGCCTTTTCAGACAATTTTTCTCTACAGCTCCACTCACAGGTGCTGTCTACTTTCACAGTCCTGTCTTAACTCCAGTTATCCAGGCCATTTTGACCAGGGTGTGCTGTGCTAGCAACACCACAGTGCTGCTTAGGGTGGCTGTAGGAAGTAGGCATTGTGTTCTCTTAGAATATGTTTTTCTGGAGAAACAGGTCATTAGAGATGATGCTTACTGTCTGTATGAATATGGCTTTAATCAACTTGTCTTACACTTTTCCTGCAGTGGAAACTTGATGGAACCACCTTTTCAAAGTCAAAAGAAATACGGAACAAGCTTTACGAAGCTGGATAAGAAGACCATCAGAGGAAAGATATATGATTCAGATTCTGATGATGACTAGAAGAGCCGCTAAATATATTTGTAAATCATCTTTTGTTTATGCGTGGTACATTTCTAAGAATGTTTTTTATAAAGCTTAATGCTTTTCATTACATCTACACATAATTCTCATTTTTCTATACAGTTTTATACAACTGAGTCACAGCGGAAAAAAGCTTAAGGGGTTTTTTTTCTCTTTTGGAAGTCATTTGTAATTTGAAAATCTTAGTTCTTCTAACTAAACGACGTGGCAAATGATGAACTTAAGCCCTTTGTCTTAAGTATAAGTTTATGAAATGTTTTGAAGTAACTTAGAAACAGCTGTATGAAGTCAGACCAAAGGTCCCTCTGGCCCAGGATCCAGTCTCAGTGGCTAAAAGGAGATGCACAAGGAAGAATGAAAACAGAGTGACCAGATAGCAATGCTTCCCCGCAATCTATTTTAAGCAATCTGTGGCTTGGGGAACTCTGTATCTGAGAGCATTTGCTGCTTAAAATAATGGAAGAAAAATCTCTTTAAATCCTCGTAGTATCCAGGCATCCACATCATGTGGCAAGGAGGCCACAGTTTAACTGTGCTGTGTGAGGAACTGCTTCCTATTGTTTTCATTGAATCTGACAAGGTTTTTTTTGTGATTTTCTTTATTAAAGGAGGTAACAGACACTTAAAAAAAATAATGTTCTCTATCAGTTCCTCTTCCAGTTGTCTTTTTAAATTTATTATTACTTACATTATCAGTAAAGCACCATAAAATTATTAGTAAAGAAATTATGCATTTTAATAAATAATTGCTTATCTTATGGTGCCATATAATACTATTGAATAAATTAACTGCATTGCAATATAAGTTGCAGAAACAGTCATAACTTCTGTGAATTCTGAAATAGATGGCCAAGAGAAATGCCCTTTTACCATCTACAAATGCTGCATGTCAGAGCTGATACAGCAGGTAATAGCACATAGCAACAAATATATTGAAAACAGCCTTGTTCACAGGTTTGTATCATTCTGTGGTTGTGAATGTGTGGATTTTATAGCAGATGCTTTGTACAAGAGAGTAGAATAGAGAAAAGTATTTGGGAGAAACCTTGATTGTTAAGTTTAGATATAGTGCCGCATACTGTGTACTGTTCTTCAGTAAGGGACAGAATTTTCAAGAGAGATCTTCCTTGAACACAATGTAAAATTCCTGGCTGGGTGAACAGTTGATGAGTTTTCTTTTCATTTTCAAAAAAATAGTTTGCTTTGTGCTGAAGGACCCTTTTGAGGTGGTACTTTGAATCCAGTTGGTCCAAAAAGCTGTGAAGTGGCTCAGTCTTGCTGCCTTGTAGTAGAGAACACTTGTGATTGGGCCAGCCCAGCAATATATCTCTAAGTTTAAAATATTATATTTTATTTCTGTTCATGTACATTGAAATAAAATTATTTTAATTCTAATTTTGACTACTGCATCCTTTCAAAGAAGGAAATCTACATACTTTGGATTAATTTTGCTGTTAATAAAGTCCATCAGAAAGGCTGTATAAACTCTTTCTAGATTTCTAACAGGTGGTGTACAGTTCTGTCTTAACATACAGGATCACTTTGAGAACACAAATCAGCTTAAGATGTACACAGCTGCCTGTTCATCTAGAAGCATAAAGGAGACTTGCCTTGTGTTGATCTCCTTTTTAATGCACAAACTTTTTAAATGCATTAGAAAATGCTCCTCTTTTTTTTCCCTTCATCCAGTTGCATGAAATTCAGGAAACCAATGTTCCAACAGTATTTTTACAAGTGTCTTAGCAGGACTCATCACTGAGCCCTAATTGTGTTGAATAAGCTGTGGAAATATAAAATCACCTCTCATGTAGTTGGAAACACGTGGGCTTGTGAGGATTCCAGCACGGTGCATTGGTGGAGGTTACTCAGTTCCACACGTGCACAGCCTCATTACAAACTCTATGCAAATCCTACCTGGAGTCTGTGGTTTCATGTCACTTTAAGCTGATGATTTTTTTCTAGGTTAATCTTCCTTCATCCTTCCTGGAACCTCTTCCTTCAGCAGGCTTGTCACATGACCACACACACTCTAGTGCTGATACAAGGAGTTTCCAGGAATGTGTGGTTTGGGTAGAATCATAGACTCATGGAATGGGCTGGGTTGCAAGGGACCTTAGAGATTGTCTAGTTCCAACCCCGCTGCCATGGACAGGGACACTCCTGCCATGGGTAACAAGGGAAATTGAGACTGCTTGTACTATAAGTTTAAATTTATTTTGAAGTAGCAATCTCATAGATTTGCTCCATCCAGTCTTTATTTCATGTCTGCATATTCTGTCTTGAATGAACATTAAAACTGTTACTGAGCAGTCCTCTTGGTTACATCTCCATCCTGCATATTACTTTGAGATGAACAATTCAAACCCAAAAAAATTTTTTTTCTGAAACCTAGAAGTTCTTTAAGAAATGGGAAATTCATCTAGTTTGAGTAGTGAGGAACAAATTACTCTTCTGTTTTAGTTTAATGATTTTGCTGTGCAGGTTAAATTGATGAATTGCCCATGATCATAAGACCTGGGACAGCAACCTAGAAGTGTCACAATACAGAGAACACCAGCTCAAATAAAGGTCAGCTGTATAGACTTGAAAACCAGAAGGATTAACTTTGTCAACAGCAGTCTAGTGGCCATATGGCTGATAGATGAGATGATGATGATTTGCAACATGCAGAAAGAATGCAGGTTGTGTGTGATTAATTTCTTACAGCAGATGGATCAGATATGTGAGGACATGACTGTCCAAGGTTTCTGAGCCTAGACTAATCACAAAATGGTACCTGGTCTGGCATGTGTCAGCCATGAAAGGTTGTTAGACAATAAAGAGATGAGAAATGTTCGGGTATAGCTTTGGAAGTGACGGGGCTTATGCCTGAACTCAGCTTATAACTTTAATAATTATTAGTGCTTAAGTCTGTGCCTGATGCTTGGTATGAAATAATAAAGCAAAGCATGAAGGCAGTAATAACCAAACAGGATCTCGGTTATTCAGCTCTTGATGCTGAATTGTGTGGACTTGACTGAACACTCCTTGATCACTGATTGATCCTATGTTTTGCTGTGTTTCTACTCAAGAAATCTACCCAGAAGTGAAGTGCTGATTTGAGCTTTGGGATCTCAGAAGTGTGAAGAAGTCTGGTCCCAGAAAGAGGCAGAATGAGAAACAAATTCTGGAGACGGAATCTCAGTCCCCATTAACAGGCTGGATTACCTGCAAGTGTCACAGGGGTGGAGGGAGGCCAACTCAAAAGATAAATTGATGCTCTCAAGTCCTCTGTTACAAGTAATCCCCTTTTTTCTATCCCCCACATAGAAATTCTAAAATGAAGGCTTTTCTACAGAAGTTTCTGTGGAAGGTTTGGGCTTTGACCAGCATAGTTTTTAAGACAAGCCCTTTGTCTTCCCCATAAGAGTAAAGCTGCTGTTCTCATCCCAGTGTGAGGGATGCTGTCACTTTGTCTCTCGCATACACACAAACAAGCACTAGCTGATGCAGAAATAACATGGCTTTTGTACTCATTGCATATACAATAACTGTGTAATCCACTTTCTGAAAGGAAAATTCTGTAAGTAGTGGTTGATCTGTCTGTCTCTTTAGAACAGCTGTATATGACTTTGAGAGTGAGAGTTACACTCTAGAACTGAAGAAAAACCGCTAAGAATCAAAAGGTGAGGGTATTTGATGTTACAGTAGACTGCTTGAGAACTGTTCTGAGGGGTATGTTGCTCCTGAGGCACATTTAAAGCATAAATAGAGATAAGTTCCACCACATTTGATAAAAAAAGGCCTACTCTGATCTTTTGCTCTTGGATCATGCTTCGGAGCCTTCAGCATTCAGCCTGTCCAATATGGTTGTGGTGATCCAAGACATTGTGGTCTGCCAGACGCTCCTTGTTCCCTGTCCCTCTGCAGAGCACCATTCTGTATCATATGCTACAGAAGGGAACTTATACTTTCTTCATCAAGTAACACATCAAACTGGCTAAAGTAGTACATAAGACCCCAGAGCATTGCCTAAAAATACCTTGTTCAAATTTGGCGGATTAATTTTAAGTGCATATACACTGAGAGATGTTGGGTGCCTGTTGATGGAAAGAAAGTAGTTAAGAAAACTTACTTTTACATATCCCACGAGGTGCATATTCTAAAGCTACTTTTTGATTTTCGATTAGTTGTTACAGCCATGGCCTGAGCTGCCTAAAATAAGCCAACACTGCTCTAGTAGCCACATAGCTGTGTCAGCTCAGTGTTGAATCTGTGTTAATATAATTTGCATTTTGGAACACAGCCTGTTTAAGCATCACCCACCTGGTGGTATGACTTCAACATGTGACTCTTACAAAAAAGGTTTAAAAATTTACTTACCTTCTTCACAAGTCATGCAATCTCTGGTAACAAATGGATTTTCCCAAGATGACATTGTATAAAAATCAGGTGATTGTAATACACAGAACAACATTAATTACTTTCCTGATCTACTTCCTCCTTGCTAATTATTTCTTTTGTTATTGCACTGCCCTAGAAAAAAGCCTGAAATTGTTTCCTGTTTGTTTTCTAGAATGTTAATAGTCCTCAATGCTTTGTATCATTAATTCCAGGCGCACAGAAATGCTCTTAATAGTTATCATCGAATGACAGAATGATTTGGGTTGGAAGGAACCTTAGACATCACCTTGTTCAACCCCAATGGGCAGGGACATCTCCCACTAAACCCGGTTGCTCAAAGCACTATCCAATGTGGCCTTCAACACTTCCAGGAATGGGGCACTCACGACTTCTGTGAGCAGCCTCTTTCAGTGCCTCACACAAAGAGTTTCTTCCTTGTATCGAATCCAAACCTACCCTCTGTCAGTTTGAAGCCATTCCCCCTTGTCCTATCACTACATGCCCTTGTACAAAGTGTCTCCACAACTCTCTTGTTTCCCTCTCTAGGTAGTAGAATGTGCTATAAGGTCTCCCCAGAGTATTCCCTTTTCCAGGCTGAACAATCCCAACTCTCTCAGCTTGTCTTCGTAGGAGGGGTGCTCCAGCCCCCGATCACCTTGGTGTCCCTCCTCTGGACTTGCTCCAGCCATTGCACATCCTTCTTACCTTGGGAGCCCAGAGCTGAATGTGTTACTCCAGGTGGGATCTCATGAGACTGTAGTGGAGGGGTAGGATACCCTCCCTCAACTTTCTAGCCACACTGGTTTTGGTGCAGCCCAGACAGAGTTGCTTCTCTGGTCTGTGAGTGCACAGTGCTGGGTCATGTTGAACTTCTTGTCAACCAACGCTCCCAAGTCCTTCTCAGGGCTGCTCTCAATCCATTCATCCCCCTGCCTGTATTTGTACTTGGATTTGCCCTGACCCATGTGCAGGACCCTATCCTGGCTCAAATTTCAAATGACTTGCTTCAGGTGATAGATCTGTTCTTAAAATGGAATGTGAACTGAGCTCTCATATGATCCAGTACAGCGACCTTTTTGCTAAAACACCTTTCCTACAGTAAAATTAAAAATTTCATTTTAGAGAACAGAAGGAAAATACTTTTTTCCTCCCTGGTAAACCCTTCTTGCCTTAGTTGTTTTATGTGAAGGCCAGAGTGATGCAGTGGGATGTTACTTCAATGCTCACCTGCAGTCTTCAGAAAGGCAAGATAAAGGAAGAGATTGGGACGCTCAGCACTCATTCACTTCTGAATACAATGAAAACTGAGAGCCTCGTGTCTTACAAGTTTGAAGACTTTTGAAGATGTGTAGATGTGGTTTAGTGGTGGAATTGGCAGTGCTGGATTAATGGTTGGACTCAATGATCTTAGAAGTGTTTTCCAATTTAAATGATTCTATGATTACGTCCAAAAACTCCAATTACTTACAAAAAAAAAAAGGTGGAAATTTAATTATTAAACTGGGTGTGTCCCTTTAAAAGCTGGGAAGGACAACTGTAGAGGATTTGTCTGAGATGATGCTACAGATGCATCTTTAACTGGTCAGTTAGTGGTAGGTATCCAACCTACGTCAGCAGTGATGGGCAGCTTCCCTATAAAGCAGTTACAAAGTCTGAGAATACCTGGTGTTACCTATAATTACATCCAAGACAAAAGGAACAACCTGAGAAATTCATCTGCCTGTTGATGTTATGAAACAAGTTGAAACTCACAATGGAGACAATAATTAATGTGGGTATCGTTCCAGGTAATTTTAGATGGTATTCTCACCACTCAGTGACATGTGATGCTATAACCTGCAACCCGAAGGAGAATAACACGCAGCATGTAATGCTTTTCAAAATGATGCTCCATTTTGATTGCTTCTCCATTAAGTGGAATGAAAAACCTTCACTTGGCATGAGGGTAAAAAATATAAAGTGAAACTCTGTGAGTAGGAAAGAACTGTTGGTAGTGAACCTTGGTGTGCTTTAGGTCTCAGGAGTGGTCCTTTCTAGTTTATGTAAGACAAGTGGAAAATGCTATTGTGTCAGGTAACATTTTTTGTCCACTCTACTCTCCCTGTACCTAAATGTAAGTGACAGTGTCACTGACAGATCACAGAGAAAACATGTCTGTGGTTACTGACTGCAGCGTAATGCCAGGATGCCCATGAACACCAGGAAGCTTTCCTGCTTCTTAAATTTAAGAAGACTCTGATACCATTTGATAAGTGAACTCCTCCTCTTTCCTTGACTTTCGATCCCCTCTCTTCCAGTCACACTGTGCTGACCAAACCCAGCACAAGGAGAATAGGTATTGGCACTGTACTCCTGATGTAATTTTCCAAATTAAATCTATCATAAAAATGAAAAATTGTGCTGTACTAGGGACAGATGCAGCCCACTCTCATTAAGTGGCTCACCTACATTCATTGCTCTGGGTTTACAGCCCCACAAAGACCTTTGAGCAGAAGATGGTGTTTTCTAACATCCTGCAGCTCTCGTTACATAATGGTGCCTTGGACAAATGCACTGGCTAAGAGCCCTGCTCCATTCAATGTACATGAGCATGGCCATGTTTCCATAGAGGGTGCTTGATTTTGGCTTTTACTCTAAAAGGCAGTTGGCAAAATTTGTGTGGATAAAGAGATTGTTAGCGAGAAAAAGTCCATAACACTGCTGAAAAAAAAAATCCTCTTATCTGGACTTAGAGCAGAAATTGTGTGAATACAAGGAATCTGTCCCAGAGACCTAAGAGCTTATAGCAGCACAGACAAAAATATTTGTGTTTAAAACATAACTTCCACTACTCAATGAGTACATAAGGAGCAATGCAATGCAGAGGAGACATTAAGAATTCATGTGACTACTGTGAAATGTAGAAAAATGTGATTACACAGTAATAAATGAAAGAGAAAAATATGTAGCAAAGACAAACAATATTTAAATTCAAAATTTTATCTTAAGGACCATCAGCAAGTGGACAACACATTAGGAAATAAATCTTACCTAAGGTTAGGGGCTGCTTCTCAAAAAAAGGTCCCAAGTCATCAGCATAAACACAGACTCAGTGACAGAGGAACATTAGGTTTTTGTCACTAACATGATGCTCTTTGTATAAAGCATACCTGGATGTTAATACTAAATTGTTATAATCTGTTTGAGAGAAAACATCTCTTTCTAATTGTCTTGTTCTGTAGAGCGTAAATGAATATATCTACTGGGTTTGTTGCCATCAAGCTGTGCACTATAAGATTTTCCCAGATAATTTCTTCTGGCTTTCCTCCCCTCCAGCACTTCATCAGTTGCTATTTCCTTTGAAAGGATTAAAGTACACTGTACATGTGATGTTTCTATTTTCTACATGTTAAACCATGGCAACACCACATAGATGTGCACCTTACATTATATCAAACTTTACACCTTCTGCTATTTAAAATGTTAAACCCCAGTAAAAGGATTAAGTAATAGTCTAGTCTGAGACACCACAATGATATGTCAGGTTTGTACATGAAGAATGATTGCCTAGCCTTGTTGGAATCTTTGGGAAGCTTTCATTAGGAGTTCTATATTTAAGACTCACTTTAACCCTTATACCAAACCTCCTGTAGCAATGCCTCGTTTTGAACATGTTAATTAGTATCTGGTCAAAACAGCATTTCCTACCTACCACATCTCAATCCCAAAATAGCAATGGGAATAGATGGATTTGTGATGCATTAAACAGCTACCAGAAGAAAATATTGCCTTCCTAGCCTCCATGCATGCTAGGCAGAGTCTTGTGAAGAAAAAAATGTGGCAAACAGAACAGGATTTAAGGCCACTGACCTCCCAGACTGTCTTTCCTTCTCCAAGTGACTCAGATGTTTTAGATATGTGAAAAGTCCATTGGCTGCAAAGTGCAAGTCCTTCAGAGCCCCTCTGTGTGTTCCCACTAAACAGCTGCTGAGAGACCAGTTTCCTTCCTCCTAATTTCTGCTGGAACCTCCCACCTCCCCAAATCTGAAACTCAGACCCTGCCTCTGCTCTCAAAGTAAAGTGCCCATCCTGAATTGGGTTTGTTGTAAGTAATGAAGCAGTGGAATGATTTTCCTTAACTGTCCTTGTTAAAATTCATATGGAAGTATGATACTTAATTAAAACCTTGCCTATCTGAAATCAGTGAGGAAACAAGACAAAAACAGTCCTTCCAGAAATATGTTCAGATGCAAAGCAAGGAGAGGACTACATAGGGATGTGGTTTTTGCCTGGCCTCTGCCACTGATTCACTTAAATAGTTTCTGCAAGTCATTTACTGTGTATCAATGTTCTTATTGATGGAGGAAAACCAGTGTTTATTTCCTTTCACAGAGTTGTCCTGAGTGTGACTAACCACCACTTGTGCAAATCTTTGGATTAAAGAAATCATTGGAGTTCTAAGCTCTTAATATATATTACTTATTGTACTTTAAAACAGTCATCATACTAGGTAGGAATTAACATTCCAAAGCCCATAGGGTGGATACCTTTTCCTACATATATATATAAAAGTCATCAAGTGACCTGCCTCAGAGGAAGGACAGCTGAATAGAGGTGAGTCTGAATTCATCATAGAATATTTATTTAGAACCTGAAGCCTTGATTTGTTTTGATTTAGCTTTTTGCAAATACTGTGATTGCTATGCTGTTTCTACATAAGGTCTGTGAGGTTTTTGTGATGGGAGTGAAAAAAAATTCCTGCATGTGGAAAGAGCTACATGCTGTAGCTTTCAATAGGGACCCAGAGGGATTTGCCATTGAATTCATAAGTGTTGGGTCAAACTGTATTGATCTGGTCTTGTGGATACTTAGTGTAGAGCTCAAACAGAGCTACCAAGTGTACCCTGATCTGGCCATGGACATTGCTGCCCTCAATAAGCTCAGTCAGGAAAAGGGAGTCTTTCCAATGATATCAGTGGATTATTTGTGTTTCTGCATCCATACTGGCTGGTTTGCAGTAGAAATGCAGGCTAGAGAAAAGGTCACATGCTATTAAAACTGATAATGTATTTTCAAGTGTTAACAGGATTGGTGTTAGTTGCCTACTAGACTCATGGTGTGTTTTATGTTTGAAATCTCCTTGGGAAAAAAAACCAAAACCAAAACATTTGTAAGTCATAAAAGCTGCTCAGTTAAAATGTGTTCATCAGCAAGGCAAATGTAGTCAATTTTTTTGCATTTGATAGCTATCATCTGATGACATTTTGGAATTTTATTAATAGGCACAACACACATTTATTAGTAAAGTGGTTATCTGCCAATATACACAGAGAAGCATTATTTCACCAAATATATCTTGGAGTTGCCTTACATGCTCTTAGCAGAGAATTAAGGGTCATAATTCTTGATTTTTGAAAACAAATTTTTCCAAAAACCAAGGAAAAATCTTTTTTTAACAAAGAGGCAGAGGCTGTGCGCACTTTGTAGCACATTAGGCTTCAAACACCTATAAAATTAAAGCAAAGGTAGTGGACCTTCTCATTATAAAGACCCTCAGGAGGGGCCATGTGAGCAAGCAATGAGAACTGACAGGCTAAAAAGGTCCCTGCTGGCCCAGGCTGCCAACAGGGACCTCCCTGATCCCAATCTCCCCAAGGGGAGAAAGTACCTCTGCTGTCCAACCCCTCTTCAGCTAATGTCATCCCTGTCTGGTGCCTCAGACTGGAAGCTTTTGGCACGCCAACTTTGCTATGGTGCCGTTGAAAATCAGCAGTAATTTCTTCATGTTTTGCAAACCACTGTATTTCCAGGTCTCCTGGGGGAGATGAGGAGAGCCATCACCATGATCCCTGCACTGCTGTTGCTGGGCCTTTCAGCCCTTGTTGGTGAGACGGGTTTGGGTTGCTGTCAAAAGCACACTGGGAATTGTTTGCAGAAGACCATGGAGAGGAGGTGTGCAGTCAGGCTGAGGCTCCCTTCCTGCATGGCTCTGTAAGATCCTGTGCGGCTGAAGGTTCTCAGCTGCTGTATGAGACTACTTGCTGCCCACATCTTTTAAACCAGCACATCTGGAGGATGGGACTGAAGCCAAGGGAGTAACAGACATGTCTCCTCTTGATTTTCCCACCTAACCTTATCCGATCTCCCCGCCTGCTCAGAAATGGTCTCACAAAAGTGGCAAGCTGTTTGATGTTTACTTGTTCCTCAGTTACTGAGGAAACAGGATAATTTTCCCAGACTGAGGCAAGCATTCTCCTGAATTAATTCCTCCAAGTTATGGAGGGACACAGGAGACCATCCCTGCCAAGGTGCTCGGATACCACCAGCCACCAGTGTTTGGAGCTGAGTGGTTCCAAACACTGGGTGGCATTGAATGGGAAGAGCCCTCTGAAATAAATGCAGAGGCTGTGGTTCTCCTCTCCCACACCAGCCTTTAGACCTAACGGGGCAGGTGCACATTCATCTAAATGGTCATTAGATCCATTTGCTTCAATATTCAATTAGAAAAGAACCAATTTCTGTTCTCTGCCTTTCTTTGATCATGTTACTGATGGAGAGCAGTGGCAACCATACAAGTGGGACCAACACAAGGGGATGTGCAGGTCTGGATGACTCTCTCATGCTTGACGTGTATGCACTTGCAGCACTGTACAATAGTGCTCTGAGATCTTATGTGTTCAAACACCTCCGTTTAATATTTCAGCTCCATCTGTGAGTTCCAGTTGCTATGGCGATATAAGTGCTCTTCAAGTCCCCACGATCTCCTGTACACCCGTAAGAGCCTCGGACTGTGGTATGTACCCTTCATTGCTTGATTTACCAACCTGTTTGTACCTGACAGAGATATGCCCTACCTTCTCTTATTGCCAAATTAAACGTGGTGCAGCTATTCAATTAGCCAAAAGGGAGACAGCAACATTTCCTCTCCCAAAATAGCAGGTACTGTGAAGCCTCCAGACCTGATGGAAAGTGGAAGGACAAACTTCAGGTCCCATAGTGAGGATCTTTGGCCTCAAAGCAAAGGGAAATAGTACCACCCCTTTTCAGTTAAAGCAGCTTCTTCATCAGCCAGGACTTTAGCATCAGCCTCCTCACAAAGCCCCAGGGCTTGTCTGCTCCAAGGGTAAGATACACAGAGCCGGGTCCTGAGTGGTGGCATGTTGGCTGAGCTGGCCAGTGATTACCTGCCAGAGACACACTTTACAAGGGGAAAGTCCCCGGTGTGTAGCCATCCTACCTCTGGTTGACTCATTTCTGGTAACTCCTTCACATTTCTCACTTTCTTGCCTGGTGTTATTGCCCCATGTCACCACACAGCTGACTATGTCACATTCATACTGCTGATACCTCCAGGGATTTTGCCATGTTCCTTGGATGTAGGTATCCAGGGCAGATACCTGACTGGGGGTGTTCAAGCATTGATCTGAACCTGTTTTCTTATTTCCAGACTCTTCCAAATTTGCTTTTAAAAAGCCGCCACTTGCTATAAATAGAACATAGCTGTTACTGCAGTGTGGCCAGTCAGTAGTAACATACTCCTCAATTTTTTCAAATCCATTTTGGAACTTCACTTTTCTGACTCCAGAGGTGTAGCAGAAGAAGAGGACCATGCATGTGTGGTTCCACCTCCTAAGAAGCCTCCCTGTTCCCCTGGTCATCCTTAGGTACTGGAACAGCAGCTCCCTAGCCGTGTCAGAGCCAATAGGGCCGTGCTCGATCCTCAAACCTCATTGCCCAACTCAATGTAGATGCAATTTCTTAAAAACTTGAGTTACTCCTTTGACACACCTGCTCAAGGGGGAAGCAAAGGGTTTGGGCAGGGTTGTGTGTAAGTCTGCCTCTTCCTACGCTGCAGGATATGCCATGATACGGAGGACTGCTGAGGCAGACCTCGTACGCCTGAGGAGATACGAGATCCCGATTAAGAGAGTAGCCAGAAACCTGTGCTTGGACCCAGCGCTCATCGGTGGCATCATGTCCCAGGAGAGCCGTGTGGGCCTGCTCCTGAACAACGGCTGGGACCAGGGACAGCAGAAGTACGGCCTGATGCAGGTACACCAGGGTGATAAATGTGAGAACAGCACGGTGAAGTCGTGCATATCCCAGGGCTTTGCCTTAGCAGATGACTCTTCTGTGTTTGAAACAGCACTTCATTGCAATCCCTCTACATCAAAGGCTGTGCCTAAGTGTTGTCCTGAATAAGGTCACTTAAATGAGTCACAGCCTGGGAGTACAGTGAAGAGGGGGTTGCATTCAGAGGGAAACCCATTTTCTTGCTTGTCTTTCCTAGATCAGCAGGCAGCAACTGCAACCTTATGTGGTGTGGGATAGTGAAGAACACATAAATCAGTGCTCAAATATCCTGGTTCTTTCCATTAATGAAGTACGGGCAAGACATCCCACCTGGACCTGGGACCGGCAGCTGAGAGGTACGGGATGGGCTTTGTACGAGGAAGGGACAGACTGACTGATGGGAGTGCTGTGTGTTTGTTGGCATTGCTTTCAAGGGAAAAAGAGCATCAATCTGGCAGATTTTACAAAACGGCATCTCTTACAAAAAAAAACCAAACAAAAAACCCCCCAAAAACCCCCAAAAAACACAAAAAAACCTCAAACAAACAAAAGAAACCCCCAAAGCCCCAAAATAACAACCAGAACCAGAGTTTTCCAGTTAAACAGAAGCAGTGCCAGACCAGCAGACTGGCAATGAGAAATGGCTGTTAGGTGGATAAATCAGATAGAAAGCAACTAAACAAAAGTCGCTGAGGAAATCAGAAACTGAGGCATCACAACACAGCAGGATTATTGTAGCAACCTGTTGTGTCCAGGAAGCTTGAGATCCAGGTTTCCCTGTGGTCCGTGCTATCTGTGTGCTGGTTCGTTCAGGCCATGCTATTTCTTACTTTTCCTTCCTTGCTCTGATACTGCCCTTTCCTTGCTCTGATTACACCCTTTTCTGGTAACAGTGTTCCATTTCCACCTGCATTTGGAGAGAGTCATGGGCTCCTTCATTATAGCAATAAAGATTTTACAAAATCAGTCACTTTTCAACAACAATGCACAATCAGCACTTCATCAAGCAGTTGTGTGTGTTTGGAGAGATGCATGGCCCTTTTTGCTACAGTTTTTTACTCTTAAATCTCTATTTCTTATTTACAAGCTCATAACAACTCCTTCTTAACTCTTTCCAGGGGGAATCTGCACCTACCATGCCAGAATGGGCAACCTCCCGGTCTACGAGGCAGACCCATGCAGCAGAGACTACAGCTACGTCAACGGCGTGATTAGGCGAGCCCAGTACTTTAAGAGAAATGGGTTCTAGGTCGTAAACCAGCCCTGCCACCGAGCCTCCCCTCTGCACAGACTGGCCCAGCAGTGATTGTAGTACCCAGAGCAGTTCCCCAGGTCTCCTGGCAGGACCGATGCTGGTGGCATTGCCAATGACACCTTGCTTGCTCCAGCAAATCCCAGCCCCCTGCTCACTGATGGGCAAGCTCAGCACTGCCTTCTTGGAGACCCCCAGGGATGAGATACCACAAGCTTGGGGTCTTTGAAAGGCACATAGGGACAGACCAGCAATGTTTAAATTTTGAGTGAGGAAGGTCACTCTTCCTGTTCAAAGCTGAACCCCAGGGCTGTTTGTGCATCCCCCAGACATGCACACAAGCAGCTCTCCCTGGGCATCAACTGTGCTCTTCCCATCTGCATCCACCTCCTTCCCTCTCCATGGCCAATGAGAAGGATGAATACCCTAAACTTTCCTTCCCTTGGTGCTGCTGGCTAAGGAGCAATGAAGAGACTTCACAGCCAGCCTTTGGTCTTTGCAGTAGCTGAGTGTTCCTGTAGCCAGCTTTGATGGGGACAATACTAAACATTCTTTGGTTGGTCTCCTGAGTCCATGGCCATGGTACAACTGGGGACCTCTTCAGGGCCTCTATATGGAAAGTTCTCAAGTACTTTCTATATGGAAAGTACTGCAAGTGCCACAGCAGGCAAAATGCCTTTCTATCAGAGACTAGCCCCTGGAGCAGGAGTCAGCCCTGTATGTACCCACCCCAGGAGCTGTATCACAGCAAAAGTCCACAACCTTTCCTGCTTTAGCTTTGGCACATTTATGCTGAGTTTCCTCCAAATTTAAAAGCATTTCAGCATCTGTCCCTCTGCCAGGAATCCCAGTTTCTAATAGAAGTGAATGAGCTCTGGGCCTATAAGGTCTGTTTGAAAGTGGATGGGCCTCTCGGTGCCAATTTATTAATTAGAGAATAATAATAAGAGAGAAAATAAAGATAAATGGTTAATCCCAAATGGGGGGTTTTTTTCAATTTCATGGGGTTTAGTGGGTAACAATCTACAACTTGAGTAAATAAACCCATTCAGAACTCTTGGAATGGGTCTAAAACTCAGTTTGAGAACAGGGAGAGGAAAATGGTGCTCCAGTCTGGATAGATCAGAAGAGCTGGGCCAGAGCCTGGCCACTGACCCAAACTTGTGAACATGGGAATAAGGATGTTCACATTTAGCCTTTCCAATTACCATTTTGGAGGTGTCAGGGCACTTTTCTTCCAGCTGCCACCATTGCTGGTGCAGAAGTGATGTGCCAGCAAGGGGCAGTGCTGTGTGTGTGCCTGGGCTGCCAGACAGGCTCAACACAGCATGAGAGCTGGTTTGGACACAGCTTTTGCAAGCTGAACAATTATAATGCTGTACCCCTTGTCTTGCCAGTCACTTATCTGCTTACCATCATGGCAAGGATTCTGCATTATTAAGACATGTTAAAAGCAAATTAATCTTATCAGCTCTGGAGACCAGAGGGAACTCTAGGGTATCTTAAATGTCACTGATTTTTTTTAAGTCTACCGTAAACAGTTCAGTGTTGAGCAACCACAGGTATTGAACTATATTTTATTTAGTCTTTAGTGAGTTCTGCACTATATTAATATAATTTTATTAAAATCATTACTTTGTGATACAAACTTATGAAATGTATCACATGGTTGCCTACTTGACAAAGCTTATGTAAAATTCATAGGATGAAGCCTTTGGTGCATTATGTTATGTAAACCTCTATGTTACATAAACCTCTTATGTAAATGAATGAATTTTTGGTAGATCAGTATAAACTTCAAATGGGGCAGGGAATCTCATTGCTGCCTATGTGTACAAAGCTGGGTTTGGGTTCCAAGGGTGAACAAGTGTGGTTGCCTTCATGTCATCCTCAATCACTGCCAGCAAGCTCCTCGTCACCACTACCAGTGCTGCCCACCCTGCAGATCTCTGAGCTCCTCAGGAGTCCAATTTGTGCAAGTGTTACCTATGAAGCTGCTGCTTCATGCTCTGGTAGCAACACCCAAGGGCTTGCAGACATGCCTGCTGAGTTGTGCAGCACCACCACAAAGGATGATTTATGTTTTTAAGTCTATTTAAAATTCCCAGTTATGGAAATCCCATATTTTGCTCCAAATATTGTTTTAGGGTATCAGCACTTGGCAACAAATACAGAAAATCTCTGCAGAAAATGAGTTAAAGCTTGATAAATTGGTAGGAAGGAGTAAATAATTAAGGAAAGTTTAACAGTAGCATGTTGCCTTAAGATTTGAGCAAAATATAAAGGGGACATGAGCACTTCCACTGTGGTTAGAAACTGTTAAAACCTGTTAGGAGCCAAAACACTGAAATAAATTAAACACAGGTGCAAAACACTCAAGGAAGTCAAGTACGGGTGTAGCAAGTGGGCGACCATCCCACAGAAAGGGCTGGGGATTCTAGTGGGAAGCAATGCAGTGGGTGCCTGTGGAGGAGAGAGGAGAAATGAAAAAGAAGGAAAATCCCATTTGGGGGTTTATCTTTGTTATAGCACTGTGTGTGAAGCACCTGGGGTGACTCTTCTCTCATCTGTTCAGCTGTCAGTCAGTGAGGCTTGGCAACAGTGTTTGAGCCTGTTGCACGAACAAAAACGTGCTCAGGACAATCACAACCCTGATGGTAAGTACAGCCTGTGGAAATCAGGAATTCGGGGAGGTTTTTTCCTCTGAAAAGAGAAAAAGCACACAGTTATGATTTTCTAATATGCGAAAGAAATGAAAGGTGATGACCTACATCCTTCCCTTCCCCTTGAGTGTAAGACAAATAATGGTGAGTTTGGCAGCAGATTTGTGTTGGATACTTTAAAAAACTTTCAGGATAAGGAAGCAATGCAACCTTTCCTGGGTGTTTTAAACAACATCCAAGACCAACATGTAAAAGTAGCTGTACATCATAGATAATCACAGAATGGTTTGAGTTTGAAAGGACCTTAAAAATCACCAAGTTCCAACTCCCCTGCCTTAGGTAGAGACACTTCCCACTAGACCAGGTTGCTCAGGGCTCCATCCAACCTGGCCTTGAACACTTTAGAGGATGGGTCATCCACAATTTCTCTGGACATCTTATTCCAGTGCCTCAGCACTCTCATAGTAAAGAATTTCTTCCCAATATCTAATCTAAACCTGCTCTCTTTGCAGTCATGCTTTGTACAGAGGGGAAACACAATAGGCGTTGTTTAAGGACCTTTCCAGGTTAACACTGCTGAATCAGAATCAGCAGTCAGCAAATAGAAAACAAATTACAGACAGAGAAGAAAAATCTTCTCTGTTGGGGTCCTGTGATTTAGTTTAACAACTGATGTTAGTACTTGGAAATGTATTTGAATGTGCTTCCTACAGTAAAGAGCAAGTGTGAGGTGGAGGCTTTCTCTCTCATCAACTTGTTAAGCTGCAGGTGGCATGGGCTGATCCCTCCACGGCCCAGGCAGGGATCTGCCTGGAGTCTGGAGCTGCAATTGTCGCTGACCGCTAGACCGCCCGGCTGGTCGAGGGGCGACAGTACCCTCGCGTGCCCGGACACAGGCTCTCACGCCACACGCGGGTGCGCGGCGGCGATGCAACGCCTTAGCCTTCTGAGGGCAAGTTCGAGGCAGGTAACAAGTCCCACAGCCCAGGCTGGGGCTGGCAGCAGCCGATAGATCAGGAGCGACGCGGAGGCGATGAAGGAAGAAGAGAGGACTCGTTTGTGGGCTAAATCCAAGGGTTTATTCTCTGCCCTGGCGGGGGCAGAAGAACTTACTGCGTGGATGGGACCCTCAGAACGAGCCCCGAAATGACCGTTACAGGGGGTTTTAAGGGAAGGGGAAAAGGGGGAGGAGAAGGGGAACGGGCGAATGGGGGGCATGAAGGGGGAGGACAGGAACCAATAAACGAATTACAAAGGTGGGACATATTTGAACAAACCAACGGGGAAAACAGAGCAACTGAAGCTTCTAGCAATACATGAATATGAACTCAACCATATGAATATCTAAATCAACTGTGAGGGGAGAAGGGAGGGGACGGCACCTTGATGGACAGCGTCCACGACGAGAAACCGCCTCCAGCCCGCCTACCTCTCAGGACTCACTGTCCCAAGAGGTCTCGTCTACCCAGTCGGCCTGATCTAAAGGAAGGGCAGGCTGAAAGGTAGTCTCCATAGTCATAGGCGGCCCAGCCGGCGGCTGTACCACTGGCTGGATGACCGCCACATGCAATGACTGGCTTTGATAGAAACCAGGCAGAGGGACCAATTAAACAACCTCTTTCAGCAGTAACTGAAGCAGCAGGAAAATACTGTCAAAACCGAGTCCCTACTGGGTCAGAGCCCTAAGCCATGTGGGAGAACAGATTGTTCCCATGGATGATTCCGAATGCTGCAGCTGGATCTGTTTGAGCCACATGTCCATGTCTCTCTCTCTGAGATATGCAGAAAACAAAGGGAAACACCAGCACATCAATGCAGTGCTGAATAACTATGTTTCTTCTGCTTTGTTACTCATGGCAAAACTGGGCTGGGATTTCCAAGCCAGCAACCTGTCCCCAGGATGGGGCCTCTTATATTGCCTAGGATGGGCACCAGCCAGTGGTCCCAAGGACCCCATGGAGCCGGCGCTGCAGCTGGGGGTAATTGTTTCTAATGCTTGCCTCAGTTTTTTTAATTGCTTTCCTTGAAACTGAATAATCCCCTATTGGATGCACATGGCCTGCTTTTTCCCATTTCAGTGTTAAAAGAGATCATGTTGTGGGATTGCAACCTCAGAGCAGTTTCCCGCTAACATCCCTCAAACAAAACCCTTGTGCCTCTCTCTAGCATTTGTTTCTGTGGGTTCCTCAACCAGCTCGTCCTAGAAGCAGGGACTTATTGCAACCAAAAATTCTGCTTCTGCACCTCATCCCAATGAGGCACTGATTCTGCCAGTATGCAGGCTCCCACTCATGCCACCATCCTGCATTTACTGCTCCCCTGGCCTCACTGACCACTCTCACGGAACTTGAAAGGGATAGTATAGTCCTACTACAGCATTTTTATCAGTAGCGACTGGGATTTCCACCCACAGGTTTTTAGGGTGCTTCTCTTTTCCTGTAACATTTTTATGCTGTACCATTTTTATCCTTCACATACAGCATCACTCCTCCACCTCTACATCCTACTCAGTCGTTCCTGTGAGGCTGGCAGTGCTGCATCTCGTTGGTTTTCTAGCCTCCACCAAGTCTTTGAGACACCTTCGCTCTCAGGGTTGTCATTCGGTCCAGGCATTTGGGTTCTGGCTTGATTTTGAAGTCTCTAGCAACTGTACAAAAACACTTGCAAGTTTGCCTTTGCTTCATTGCTTAATACTGCATGTGCCAAATCCTTGCCACTGTATTTCGTCTTTGTCACATATTGTGATCATGCTGTTTATTTCCCTCATGTTTTTTTCAGACGTAAACTGAATGTCAGCCTCGTCCACCTTGCAGATCACATGAGTTCAGACTGGAGACTCCTCTGTATTTGTCAGCTTTCCCCTGCTTCTACTGGAAATGCTCCTCTAAAAGCTCTTTAACTTCCAGTGACACAGGTTGTCTATGTTACAGTTCAGGTGCAGCCTGCTCCTTCGATGCTGCACCTCTCATCCATGTTTTGCCAGCTCCTCACATGTCTCAACCAGCTACAAGTCCCTGCATTGCCTCATGAGGCCATCTTGCAGCCTCAGGACAAGGGACCTTCTCCCAGCATCCAGAACATCGCGTCTTCCTGACACAGGCTGGGCAACCTCCCACAGCGTAAATGGGCTGATTGCTTTGGGAAGTTTGTATCAGCCTAGTTTCTCCCCTGAAAGTATAACTAGGATCACTCATTTCTTACCCACCCCTTATTAAGCTAATTAGCAATTAGGAGAAATGTTCAAGAGCATGAAAAACCCACACAGTGAGGATGTGGCTGACCTGAGACTCCACTGCTGCAGCCCTCAATCTTCCACAAACACTCAGTTTCCAAGAACTGGAAAAGTTTCTTGTTACAATGCAGACAAAGAGGAATTTGACTCATTTCTGTCCTTTAAATCAGGTTTTATTTTATTAATTCCCTGCTTGTTAAGCCACCCCTTAGAGGATTCAGATAAGAAATTGACAAAGTGTTCAGAGGGGTTTGGGTGTGTGCATGGTTACAGAAATTAGGATTATAGATTCCTGTCATAACAATAAAAATCCTGGCAGCATATTTTTGTACCTTTCCTCTAGAAATGAAGACAAACTCTAAAAAGACACACCTGCATGCCTGAGCCATAAGGCATGGAGGACCAGATTACCCCACAGATGTTCACCCTGAACCATTTAATTACCAGAGGTAATTCTTCCTTCCTGCCAGACACAGGAGTGAAGAGTAACTGATCCAGTGAGTGAAGAGATCTGGTCCAGTGCCCTGCAGCCTGGCTTCTGGGTAAACCAAATTGTCCCTCCCCTGTGACACTTGTGATCAATGAAGAGCTGCTTGCTAATCTTTCATGGAGACTGATACTGAATGGATCACTGTGTATGTACTATAGGTGGATGTCCTACACTTACCACATGCACAAAATATTTCAGTAGCAGGGCTGTCAGGTTGCTTTATATGGAGGCTGAAGAGCTAGCTGAGTATAAAGAAAGTCCCATGGAATTCAGGTGAAACTGTCCAGGTGTGGCAAAGGAGGTTTGTATAGAGAAGATGGGCAGGGAATAAAGTTGTTCACAGTGGGAGCACCTCAATTACTGTGATGTAGAAGAAGCAAACTTGTACATCCTTTATGTTTCTCCCCCAGCAACAAGGGAATAGTAGCACAGACTGTTGTGGAGATTACTGGTTTGTGAATCACCTTTTGGTGGTATTTGGAATTTCTAAAATGTCACTTGTTTTGAGCCACATCTGTTCTATTTTCCTTCCTGCCAGATGTGCTTTCCTCTGTTTCAACCTTCTTTACACTCAGTCATAATTGTGAACATGAAGAGCCCCATTCACGAGCTGCTGTGACTTTTTGCAGCTGGTTCTCTATGGGAGGTATCAACTGTACAGGAAAAACTTACAGAATCGAATCTCTCAGTGCAGTGACAGGGGACGAATTCCCCAGCTAGAAATGTAAAAGAGCTGCTGAAAGAGCAAAACAGCATTTCACACCCACAAAATCTACCGTGGGGGAGAAGCAGGTCAGGATAGACACTGCCGCGGGGAGTTCTGCCATCCAGTGGCTGTTGTCCTTACTGCTGCACAGCTACAGCAGCTTTGAAATCCACACTGCCTGCTAATTTGGGGTTGTTGACCTTTGTTGTCTCTGTGCAAGAGGGGACAACAACAGGGGTCTGGCACAGTCTGTGCATATCCGAATTCTCAGCAGTTGCAGCTCTGATCATGTTATTGTTCCTGGATCTTTGCCTGCAAAAATTAGATTAAATCCAGAAGCGCTGGTTCCCATTTTCCCATTGTCAGCATGTTATTGCTTCCAAGAACTGAAAGGGAGCAGTTGATTTCAGACAAGGCTCCTCCTAGTTCCAAACTGTTAGCAATGAGACTTCAAATTAAAAGGTATTTCATTTTTTAAATCGTAATTGTGTTTGTAGAACAGAATCACTGCTGTGTTTGGGAGGATGCACAAGTTGTTAGGTGTTTCTGTTTCTTGTAAGACCAGTGGGGGTGGGAAGTGTACCAGGCCAGCTGTTCCAGAACACTGCCAGCAGATAGAAAGCCCATTTGTCTCCAGGAAGTGCATTGAGGAGGTGGGGAGATGTCTTGCAGCAAACATGTCAGGTCTGTGATCTTAATATTCTTGTAAATGATTCACTGTACCAAAGTCTGTTTTCCATTAAGTGTTAGCATTGTTCCTCTCAGTTGATATTTGCATGTTTTCCCTCCTGCAATGGTGTGTTAAGACAACAGACAAATGCAGATAAATTGCAAGTCAAACAATCTGCAAGTCAGATAAATTGTGATGGGTATAATTGAAGGGTGTTTCTCTTCAATTTTCTTGTAGCTATGGAAAAGCAAGCTGGAGCCAGTAAATAGTGTCAGATTTCACTCGACTCTCATAATTTTTAAACTTTTTTTAAATTTTGGAATAGAAAACCTGCCTTTCTGAGATGCCTTTCTCCATTGGCCATGCAGGCAGCCCAAGGCACAAGTTTAAACTAAGACAGCTAAGTTTTAGGCAACTAGTGGAGATGAATTGTGCACAAAGCACCAGTTCACCTCACAAGGTACACGTGAGCTAGCATGACCAAGAGGTAATCCCCTCCAGAGCAGGCCATGCATACCATGACTGCATCTGCTAGCACAAACACCTGCACTGGTATCAAAAGGATGCTATGGGCTTCAGTCATGGATCTGAAAGCATTTTAACAGCATGAGTCACACATTGCATTGGCCTGACATCAGGTTGTAAATACTGCTCTGTGCTGGTTTCAGCTGAAACCAGCACATGCTCTTACATTGTCCAGAGAGTTACGGGAATATTCTGAACGTTGACACAACTGGAGCTTTGGAGGCAACTATGAAACCAGAAGGTCTGAGCTGTGTAGGTAGGCACCAATTCAGTTGTTCATTCCCCCCTTACACCCATGCACAAGCTCGTGCCTATTATGGATCCCGGCCTGCAGTTGTCAGTCATTGCCAAGCAAGCAGATTTTTTCACAATCAACAAAGATCCTACTTGGGCAATAAGCTTATGTTCGGAATAGAGTTGGCTTTGAGATGACATTTAAGCCCATCACAGAAAAAAAGAAAGTCTGCTAGGTGCATCCAACCCTGAACCTGCTTTTCTCTCTCCACTAAGAGAGTTTCCCTCAAAACCTGAACTTCTGAACATTTCTCCACTATAGTCCTACATTAAAAGGGACTAAATCTGGGACTAATCTACCCAAAGGCTTAGATTTAAAACAAGACTCACCTCACTCTGTGTGCTAGATAACTGCCCTCTGAATCTGAAAAAAAAATCTTTTCTATCATCTGTGTATTGATTTCTAAGACACCCTTCAGGAAAATTAGTCAATTCTATCTTTGTTTCACTCTAAACAGACTCAGAAGGATTCAAAATGTCAGCTCAGCCATAATGCCCATTAGAAAATCTGCGTTTGGATTTTAAAAATGAAAGGCAAAGTCATGCATGTCATACTGTAGTAGTTCCTGCCTCAGGGGAGACAGCAGAGAAAGAATATGGAGAAATACCATGCCAAGATGGCAAAAGCTGGTAATGATGAGGATCTTGCTCCAGCTGTGATTGATTGCTGGTATTACCTTTCAAGAGTCACATGCTGGGACAGTGCTGAAGGACAGCCTGGGTGACCATGGGAATGCATTTGGCTTAATGCAGGTATGGCCAACCTTCTTAAAATCACAAATCTCACCCTTCTTTTGAAGCAGAGTCAGAAGAATGGCAGGGGCCCTGTGAAAGGCCACCCCCTAAACCTTTTCAGCCAAGCCTTTGGCCAGGCTAAAGCCAATGCCAACCAGGCTAAAGCCAGTGCTGACCAGGCTGTCAGCTTCCAGCATCAGGGAAGGACCCTGGTGAGTATCAGTGCATGAGCAGACTGCTTTCACACTGTGAGACTGATGATTGCTTCCCAGCACTCCCTTGGGATTGAAAAGATTAATTGTTCCTATTTCACATTTAGATAATAAGTCTTGTTTCAAAAAACACCTTTTAAAACTGAGCACGCTGTAGGCTGCAGCTACATACCATCAGGTTAATTACACTTTATGCACCCCAGGGGCCTGGCTAGTGGGGGATCTTGCTTTATTATTCATGCCTACATTTGTGCCTCGCTTGTTTGCCACGTTGTATCCTGATCTGTAAAATCCCTAAACATTTGCTCCAGGCATGTGATCGGCTTATGCAACAACTTCAGCCCCCTCAGACTTGTGCTTTACTACCTCATGGATAAGGGGCGAAGGAGAAGGACTGGGGCAGAGACCCCGGGGGAGATCCCTATAGGAAATGGATTTTCCCACCCTTGATTCAGCTGGGGAGGAGAGGAGCAGTCACCTTGCACCTAGAAACACTGTGAAGCAGCAGTGATTCTGCCTTCTGCATACTGTCACCTTTACAACAGCAGCTATGCTGGTTTCTTAAGGCTCTAACAGACAAGGAAATAGGGCAGGCATTCCTCTTCAATGCCCCAGTGTCTGCCCTTGACACATCTGCTGGCTTTGCCTGTGCCATGACAAGTGCCTGTGTCCTCTCCGTACAGTCACAAAAGAGGTAAATCCTGAGGTTAAGGACCAAAATGAACACAAGCAGCCTGTAAGCAGCAAAGAGCTCTGGATAAATAGTTTCTGATTTGGTGACGTTGCTGTCTCACTTTCAGGCTGACAAACAGTACCGTAAGATTAGCGACCCATGGGACACTGAAGAGCACTTAGCACAAGACACAGAGATTTTATACAGGATGATAAATCCAGAAAAAATCCCCAGCTTGGACAAAGGAATGGCACCTCAGAGGCTGAGTTTTGTCAGCTTTGAAACACTTCACACATATAAAGTCAAGCACAATAATACTGTAAGCACTGCAGGACACTAAACACATCCCAGTCCCTACGTTCATGTGGAATAACATTCCTTAATATGCACTAAAAGAAATAGAGGAATAAGATTTGGTTGGCCTTGTAGCAGGTTATTTTGAAATTTGGCAAATACTATGACATTTTTCAGTTGCAAGGAGTAAGGGTGGGCTCTCCCCCTCTTCTCTCAATTCCATTTGTTTTGTGGTTCTTTAGCCACATACAAAAAGCAACCTGTCCCAGTTGCCTATCCTGGCAACTCTGAAGGAGAAACACACTAATTTTGAAAATGCATGAACCTCTCTGAAAGAAACACTCCTTATATTCCTGGGCACTGATTACACTGAAGCAGTCATTATGGTTGGGTCACTTTACTCCAACTACAATACAAACACGTCTGAGGTTGTTGGTGTGGGTGGCCATGAAGGAAAATGCACAGAAGAATCAGTCATAAAACTGAAGATGTTAATGTTAGCAAAACACAGCAAGGGGTCAATGATCACCAAGTTTGGATGTAAAGGAAGAAATTATGATTTCTTCACAAAGTTAAAACACAAAAGGAACACCTCTGACAAAAATAGATGGAAATGCTATTACTGTGGCCAACAGTAATGGTGAAGAGAGATCTATAAACTAAAGCAGTGCATCTCAGTTGTGATGTTTATTTGCTTATTTACTGGTTTTTTTGCTTATTTACTGTTTATGTGTTTCTTTCATCCTCATTCCAGGTGGGATCTCAGCCTATAATAGGCTGGACACTGTCCAGACCTACAACAAAATGGATATTGGCAAAACACACAACTGTGCCAATGATGTGGATGCAAGGGCCAAGTTTTATAAGAGAAATGGATAGAGAACGCTGAGTAATGATTAGATTTGAGACCCTGATGGCATACTTTGCTTCTAATTAAAAACATTCTGGATTTCTCCCACAGAAACAGTAAGAATGGCAGAGGACAATGAAGCCAGGAACAAGTACAAGCTTGCAGTGGGGGGTTTTTTTCAGCTAAGGCTACAAAAATAACTTAAAAGATAACATTGCTAGTAGTCCAAACTGTAACTTAACCTATTGCCATTTATTTTCATCTTGCTTCATGAGAATATTCAGGGTTTTCATCTGTGCCTGCAGTTTCTCTAGCAGCAGATTAATGCTGCAAGAGAGTTGTAATACTACTGAACAAGATTTTATCTGCCTTACGTTTTATCTGTCAATACACTTCTCTAACAGCAGTACAAAGCAGCAGCACCAGCTGTCGAGAGAGGCTGAGCTGTCAGAGGCTTTCAAGATCCAACTGGACAAAGCACTGAGCAACCTCATCTGACGTCAGTGGCCCTGTGTTGAGCAGGAGGTTGGACTAGAGACCAAAAAGGACCTTGGGGGAAACACTATTTCAGAAAAACACCCAAAATTACACATGTATGAAAAAGTTCAAAAAAATACCATTTTCTTTTTCATTGGAACTGTCAGCTTGTCAATTAAACACCTCTGTAAACATCTCTTGTAGCTGAATCTTACCCAGATATAACAGGTACTATGTATTTTCCCTTCTCTCTATGTGGCAGTCTGCTCTTAGCTCTGCTTCAGTTGAGTTTGTCAGACACTTTTTAAGCTGTGAACGGTACCTAACAAGCATTTTCATTAACAGTGTCCCTGTGGGATACCCTGCAGCACTTGTCAGAGATACATGTTATTTCCATATCCATGCCCAGACCGTGTGGGTTGGAGCTGGCAGAGCCCTCTGCTGGAGGCCCACCAGGCTGCAGTGCCATGGACATAAATCCCAAACGTGCCTGGCAAGGCTGAGCCAGCCTGGCTGTGGTGCTCCAGGACACCAATACTGGCACAAGTCTTATTATTTGCTATCCACTAGCAACAAGATCCATTTGCCTCATTTTTTGTGTCCTAGTGCTTGCACCATCTCTTTAAAGAATGCCTTGTGCCTTGGATGCACTACACGTATCCTTCAAAAGGGCTCAAATTCCAGCTTGTACCTCCCTGGGGGAATATGATCAACACCTCGCAAAGGTAAAACACACTGCAGCACAAGATGCTTTGCAGATGCTGGAAGAAAGGAGGGAGGTGAGAAAAGCAACATTAATTTATCTGCTTCACTTTTTTCATGCTATTTTATTTCAGCTCAAACTCTCATTTCTGCCTTCAAGCCTGGCCATAGGGGACATTACACTCCTCAGTGCCACTGCCATGACCTATCCTTTTCCCTCTGCATACAATGCCTCCAGCTTTTATGTCCCTGTACTAATATATCTACTCCTTTGAACTCTTACAGGTGTTTACTCTTCTCTGCAAGCAGGCAGAAAGGACAAACACTCATTTTTAGTGACTGCATGTACTAGTTTGAAAACAAACCAGTGGGAGACTGCAAGTCAGAATTATAATTTAATAGGAAAATTAAAATAAATGCAATAATACAAGAAAAAAACCTGACAGAGTCGGGATACAACCTGACACCCTGTTAGTCAGGGTTGTGGTAGTAGTCCAGGTGAAGTGGTTCAGTTGAAGCAGTGATCCTGTAGAAGGGTCTGGTCTCCACCTGAAGGTCCAGTGGTAGCTCTTGTCCTCTGGGAATCCAGTAGGCAGGGCTGGTTTGTGCAGTTCCAAAGCCCAGGTTATATCCAGGTGGGAATGCTTGGCTGCTCCCCCTCTGGGCGGAGCATCTCACAATGGGATGAGGTAATTCCAGTGAGTCATGCAGTGGAATCTCGACGGCCCATTAACAGAGATAACACCCCGAGGGAGTTATCAGGAGATAACTAACAGTGCCCCACCTGTTTTAACAGCTTGTGGAGATGGTAATAGAATATCTTATATTGCAACCTAGGACACCATTGCACTCCTCAGTGCCACTGTCATGACCTATCCTTTTCCCTCTGCATACAGTGCCTTCAGCTTTTATGTCCCTGTACTGATATATCTACTCCTTTGAACTCCTACAGGTGTTTACTCTTCTCTGCAAGCAGGCAGAAAGGACAAACACTCATTTTCAGTGACTGCATCCCTCTGATCTTCTCACAACACGCAGTCATTAAGATTAACTCTTCTTCAATCTGTCTAATGTGGGAGAAGCTCACAGCATGTTAAACTACAGAATTTATTCTAGCTGGAATGCAAACTACTTTATCATTTGATACAGCAGCAGCTTGCTAACTTTGGCCGCAGTTCTTAAAACTGTAAATAAAACTATGCACGCAGTAGTATTTGATAAGCTTGCAGCCCATAATTCTAACTCTCATCACAGGTATGCTTCAAGGTCTCTACATTTCTAAAGTCTGCAATTTTAGAGCAGGAAAAACATTAACTTCCACACAGACTGCAGCTCTTACGCTATTCTTACTGAACACTTAGGATCAGGTGATACATATGAAGACAGCAGGTTTTCTGAAAGCCAAATGATACAACCAACCAAGATGGGAATAACTCCTGTTACTCCCAAATGGAGAGTTCACGTACTTCTTAAGCTACAGAGTAAGACAGATTGTTTGCTAGGGAACAAGACAGATCTGGATAGCCACGGTAAATCACTCTCTGTGGATAGCCAGGCAGTTCTCACGTGACTACTAAACAGAGGGCTTTTCAATTCCAGTTCCATCCTTTGTGCAGTGAAAGTCCTGCAGTATCGCTGGAAATCTTTACTGTTAGCTGGGAAATGTCCTCACCATCATTAGCTAGATCTGTTCTACTCACTTCTCTGATTATTTGACTTTATTTATGAAGTTCTCTTACAGTTAGCCATAAACTGCAGCAAGCTAGCCACAAAATTAAAACACACAGACACAGAGCCTATAATTCATTTAATATTTCAGGTAACTACTAGCAACATTGAATTTCGTATCTATACACCTGCAATCCTTCTTTAAGCATCAGTGTCACCTTTGCCATTCATACCAGAGTAAGAATTTTTACATTTTATACACAAACTCTTAATTGGGGATTTGAAGTATTTATTTTATAAAATCTAAACCCAACCAGTACACCTTATGACTTAATTTCTTTCTGCTCCACAGGTTTCAGGCGCTTTTTAATGATAAGCTCTCCCCTGGTTGTCAGAAAGGTGCTGGACACTTCCTCTTCTGTTGGCAGCCCATGGGGTAGTTTCAGTGGCTGTATTCTACAGGCAAAAGAGTTTGCTTAGTGAAGTCTTGTGACTAGAAGAGAGTTACATTAAATACTCCAAATTAACAAATAAATAAACAAATAGTTAACAAACCTTATCAGATGTTTAATAACTTTCAGTCTGGAATTCACAGAAGGGATATTTTTGTGCAGTCTTGGCTGATGTGCCTACATAAGGGATAAAACAGATTTTACAAATGTGTCACCAAATCCCAAATCTTTGTTCACTGAATTTTGCAAGCTACCAGTAAAAAACTAAATCACATTTACAAGTGTAAGATTTAGAGAAGTTTCATGCATCAAGAACATACATAAAAATATGCAATCAAAACTTGATTCCAGTAAAATGACAATTTCAGCTATTCAATATATCAATACTCCTATTCCATTACAAATGCATTTTTCTTCCAACTGTTAAAAATACTATAAATGTAAATACAAGAGTTTAAGGGCAAAACTGCTTCCTTCAGTAATATCGTAAATTGATCAAGCACACATTTTTTCTCTGTAATATAACACTGACTAGATAAATCTTTGCACAATGTAGAGTTGGCCTGAAAAACTTGGATAAACACATTTTTGACACAAACTTTTAAGAGTCTTGTATTTGGAAGACTTTCGTTGATAAATGAGTCTTATTTGCCTTCTAACAATATCTGAATAATATGGCCCACAGAGAACTGAACTCAAAGTATTTACAAACCTATTTCTATTATTTTAGAAGAATTCTCAGGGTAAAGTTCTCCTCAGGCAATGCAGCACAGTACCATACAGAGATATTCTGTATTTCCACTAAAAGAACATTAGTCACAAACATTCCCCTCAGCTCTTAAACATATCATCAGCTTCTCAGATTGCTTTACAGGTGCCATAAACGTAATTCTGTTTTGTGTCTGCAAAACAGAGGTCCTTGAAAACCCCACCACCTTAGTGCTACATTTCTGACATACACAAGTACAAAGAACAACCATCATACTTTATCCAGTCCCAGGTCACGTACTATCTTCTTTTCCCAATATGGACGACCAATGACACTTTTTATTCTCGTAATAACATGGATTTTGTGGGGCTCCTCAGGGTCCCCTCCATACTTTTCATGATCTCCAGGCTGTGGCTCAAATACCTGGAATAGAAAGTTCACAAAAGCAGAGGTTTTTCCCCTAAATATTTGTTCATCATTACTACAGTTAACTACTGTCTAAAATATACTTCAACCTCGGTAAAAATTCTGACATGTTTTTCTTTTCAGGTGGTCAAAGCACCAAAAAAAGTGATCTCAAATTTAGCTTTAATAATACGAAGTCAAATACACGTTTATAATGGTTTGCTGATAAATACAATAACTCTTGAGATTGGCCACACAACTGCAAAGAAATACATGGACAACGCCCTGTACCAGCACAACACCTAATTCACGTGAATTTTATCAGGGAGCCTGTGCTCAGCCTCTGGATAGCAAGTTTTTCCACAGGCTTTAAGAATGCTTTTAAGGAAAAGAGTCAACTGACACCAGACGGTATCTTGCAAAAATAAACTAAACCCGGAAATGTAAAAATGTAGAGTGCAAGTCAAGCACGTACCGAGTCTGGAATTCTCGACCTGGTAAAGAGACAACGAGCCCATGCCGGGGACGCCATTCCCTCCATCCTCTTCCCCAGCATCTGCAAAGAGAGGAGGGATTAACTTGTCTGCACTTTCCTTACAGCTCTGAATACTCGCAAACAGATGACATAGCTATGAGTCCCAGCCCCACCTGGATCCCCACCTTCCCAGGGCTGCGGAGCCCTGAACAGGATCCGCAACTGCATCAACCCCCGCGAGACCCCTCTTGGATCTCCTTTCCGGAACTCCATCTGGATCCCCACTGTCCCAGAGGCTGCGAGACCCAGCCTCAGCTCCAGCCCCAGTCCGGCTCTCTCCACGGACCCGCACTCGGATTCCCCCCACCACATCCTCACCTTCCCGGTGCCTGCGAACCCCAGGCCCGCCCGGCCCGCCACGGCCGCCATCTCGGTGCGCACGCTTCGTCCCGGCCGGACGCCGGTGCCGCGGCACTTCAGTTCCGAGCGGGCGGAAGGACAAGGGCGCGACACCTCTCCGGTGCTCCCCCGGCCCGTCCCCGCTGCCCGTCCCGGTCCGTGTCCCCATCCCCGTCCCTGTCCATGTCGCGGGCGGGGAGCGACGGCACTGCCGCGCTGGAGCGGGCCGGGGCCGAGACGGTGAAGCGGGCGGTGCAGCTGGACGTGGCGTCCCGCTTCCAGGAGTCGCTGGTGTGTTACCAGGAGGGCATCGACCTCCTGCTGCAGGTGGTGAAAGGTACCGGGCTGGCACCGCCGGCGGGGCTCGGGATGGCCCTGGGGACACACGGGCGGTGTTGGATCCCGGCGTCCCGCGGGGAGGGAAGAAGGGGGAGCTGGCGGTCTCCTCCCGGGAGAGCCTGGCCAGGCAGGGCTGGGGACGGCCGCCCCTCTGTTTAACTGGCCCGTGACTGTTTGTGATTCACAGCCACCACAGACGAGGCGAAGAAGCGCCGCTACCGGGAGAAGATATCCGAGTACATGACCAGAGCCGAAGACATTAAAAAACACATTGAGAAAGAGAAACAAGGTATAAATACCTAAACGGGGGGTACCAAGAGAATGGAGTCAGGCCCTTCCCGGTGGTGCCAATCACCAGGACGGGAGGCAAGGGGCAGAAAGTGATGCACAGCAAGTTCCACCAGAAAATGAGGAAGAACTTCTTTACTGTTCGGGTTACCGGGCACTGGAACAGATTGTCCAGAGTGGATGTGGAGTCTCCATCTCTGGAGATACTCAGGAACCGCCTGGACACAATCCTGTGCCGTGTGCTCTGGGATGATCCTGCCGGAGTAGGGAGGTTGGACCAGATCACCCAACTGTGGTCCCTTCCAGTCTGACCCGTTCTGTGATTCCACGAGCTGTGATGTACCCCATGTACCCATTTGCTTTTAGTTGTCTGTTGTTATGTGAATGTTTGATGGGTGAGGTGGTTTAACATGGAAATGATTTCCTTTCAGATGGCAAATACCATAAGCAAATCAGGATAGAAGAAAATGCAACAGGTTTTGGCTATGAAAAGCTTTTCTGCGAGTACCTCACTGAGATTGTTTCTGAAGTTTGGGTGGAGGACCCCTACATTCGGCATGTTCATCAGGCAAGTATATACTCAATGTAACTGATACAGATGTAGCCACTAGAGAAAATCCAAGCTACTAAATTAAATAAAACTTTTTCAGTTGTATAACTTTCTACGATTCTGCGAGATGCTAGTTAAGGGGCCCTGCAAGGTCAAAACAATCCACCTCCTCACTTCCTATGATGAGGTAAGTGTCTAGATTTTGGATTCTATTTCCTTGTACTCAGATGATGCCACATGCAAAACTAAATAGAAAAATACAGACTTGTTCCTACTTACCAGAACTTGTTAGACTCAGGCTCTGATGCTTTCAGCAGAAAACACGGATTAAGAGAAAAATAAAAATGTGATAGTTGAACATGAGTAATTTTGTAAGTTCAGAGTTTTCTGGTACCTCTAAGAAATTCTGGGTAAGCAGAATCTTAAATTGAAATTTCTGTGAAAGTTTTGTTGTGGAAAATGTCATAAAAACCAAAGCATCTGTTAAGAGAAGGGGATTTTCGCTCTTCCAACAGCTGTATTTAATTGTCATTTTACAGGCTTAAATAAGGTGAAATCTCTCAAACTATCACTGCGCTTATTTTGGCTCAAATAGTAGGTATCTAGTTTCGAAGGGCTGAGAGTGAGCTCTTCTTCCACATCCCTAAGCAAATATACCTCTAGTCTGTCTGCTTTTTATCCTGTCTTTGAAACTGTAAATCTGCCTTCATCCAAGTTACTTTCTTTTGGTTTACTCTGATACTGAAAAGCTTTTGTTTGTGAGTTTATGAAGAGGTAACCAGAAGCAGAACATATAGTTAAAAAAAACCCCAAAACCCCATCATGTTATTTTTACTTTTGATAGGGTATTGGGAGGAGTCAACAGATGAGTGGCTTGGAAGAAATAAAACAGTCATTGAGTAATTATGGAGTAACACTGAATATTGACTTTTCATCTTCAATACATGATCGAGAAATCAGGTGGGTGATACAAAAAAATGAACGAATGCCAGTTATTTGAAGTCAAACTATTTAAGCCTAACTTTTGAAACAATTACAGCTGTGGTTAACAAAGTAAAAGGCAGTGGCCCTCACTGGATGAAATCAGCCCTTCATGGCTTCATATTTTCTAATTGTGAATATAATATTAGTTGTCTCTATACAGAATGGTGTCTTCTGTGGCTCACACAGGTATTGGTGACATTAGGAGATAACTGTGATTGAAACAAGGAGCTTGTGCGTCATGTGGAAGTAACCTTTTTATTCAACATACTCATAGTATTCAAATTTGTGCATTTTAAAAACAGATTCAACAACGGATGGATGATTAAGATTGGAAGGGGTCTTGATTATTTTAAGAAACCACAGGTAAGGATGCTTTGACTTCTTCAATTAATTTAAAATGAGCTCTTCTACAGTATATGCTCACCATGTCAATTCTGTTTATTTCTGCAGGGTCGTTTCAGCATTGGATACTGTGACTTTGACTTGAGACCTTGTCATGAAACAACAGTGGATGTCTTTCATACTAAACACACAAAGAAAATGTGATCAGAAATTACTGCTTTCAATAAGTGTTTTCATAAGCATAAAAATGTAAGACTGAAAAGATGTTGCTTGAGTCCAGCTGGTTGCCCACAGAAGCAACTCTTTTAAGTACTTAATGCAGCACAGCTTTAATAATCTATAGGTTTAAGAATATTTGAGACTTTTCAGTCTGAGAAAACACAACTGCATGATTACTTCATTGCACTTCATCTGCAATCTTAATTAATACAATCCATGTCTAACTTTTATTTCATAACAGACCCTCTATATTGTCTTTCAAAAGCCTCTTTACTGCCATTTCTATTTTTACTGTTGATTTTGTCTTGAGCCAATTTTGGATTTTATATCTTTAAATGACTTCACAATCATTGGAAGCTGGGCTGCCACATGTCCTCTTTTATAAGCAGTCTTATTTATTTCCTTTAATTCCGGTATTCTAGTCATGACTACCATTTTGCTGGGTTTTGGTCAATCCTGTAATACTTTCTTTCCCAGACTTTACTAGTAATCCCAAATTTAACATTCCATTTTCCAAGCTCTTTGCCTACAAACATGGTAGTATTCAGTACACAGTCATTTTAGGGTTGTCTTACGTGTCTCTGCATAATGGATTTTGGACTGGGAGGGCTGCAAACAGCTGTATTCTCTTCCCTGTCACCCTATGTGTTCTTTTATTTTGTGATAAATTATCATATACCTGATATCCATCCTTTGCATTAGGTGTGGAAAGGATGTGTGATCCTCTTTCAGTTTTACTCTCTGACTTTAAAGTCCAATGACTGACTTTTCATGCCACTCTCAACTGCAGTAAGCTATTTCCCTACTACTAAGGTAGTTCCCTAAAAAGAATACATTTAAGTTTTTTCAGAAGTTGGATACCCTGACTACTACAGTTGGTCAGAGCATGGTGTGAGCAATGCCAAGGTCATGTGTTTGATCCCTGTAGGGGCCATTCACTTAAGAGCTGGACTTGACGATCCTTGTGGGTCCCTTCTAACTCAGAATATTCTGTGATTCTAAGCAATATACTATTTAGACTAAAGACAGTCTTCCCTTGTCATTCCTTTACACTTTTGAAACCAGAAAATATTACCTGAACTACTGCTTTTTCTTTTTATACAAGAGTTCTTTGTTAGCAAGAATACACCAAAGTCATACACTCTGACATGAAAAACAGGCAGTGACCTCTTTTTCAGGTCCCATCATAATCTGTTCAGCCTCAGGACTGACATGTGCCTTACATTTTCTGCCTTGTAATACAGTAGCCCTCTATATTCTAGTAGCATGTTCATTGCTAGAACTCTTTGTCTTCTATATTTCTTTTTCCTGATGGTTGGTGTATTCCATTATCTTTTTTTTTTTTTTTTTCTTAATGTGCTTGATTATTTCATTTTCTGTCATCTAATACTGCTATTCTTTTCTTCTTGCCTATAACAAGAAATCCATTCCACAGCAATCAAGAAGAAATTGAGCTGGTCTTTGCCTTGTTTTCTGGGTCACAATTTTCTAGTGATATGCCTTCTTTATCCTTTTTCATAATAATGTTTCAGCTCTGCTGTGTTCCATCAGCAAAATGAATAATATATGTGCCACAGAGCTGTGTGCTACTAGTCATTCCCCCAGACATTCCATAGGAGCTCCCTGGCTTGCTGCTGATACTAAGTTTCTAGTCACTGTTGTGAATTTATTCAGTTGTATATAATACATGCCTATTTTTAATGGGAATAAAGGTTATTTTTTATTATTTGTAGCTTCAGTCAACTGTTTTATTTCTTCACGACATTGGGAAATTCAGGGAAGCTGTGTAATGCCTCATAGATCCAGCCACGTTCTGGAGAGGGCTCACTGTAAATACAGTAATTTCCCAAATGTGAAGCTTTGTGTCTTTTAACCTAGTCCAGCAATTTCATACATAGAGAATCACAGAATTAACTAGATTGGAGAAGACCTTTGAGATCATCGAGTCCAACCTGTGACCCAACACCACCTTGTCAACTTGAGCATGGGTCTGAGTGCCATATCCAGTCCTTTCTTAAACACCTCCAGGGAGGGTGACTCCACCACCTCCCTGGGCAGCCCATTCCAGTGGCCAATCACTCCTTCTGTGAAGAATTACTTCCTAATGGCCAGCCTAAACTTCCTCTGGTGCTGGTTTAGGCTGTATCCTCTTGTCCTGTCACTGGTTACCTGGGAGAAGAGCCTGACTCTCACCTGGCCACAGCCTCCTGTCAGGTATCAATAAACAGCCTGTGTTCTGACCTAATCAAAATTGCATTACACTTATTCTTCAACAACAGTGAAATACATCTTGAGCCTTTCTTTCATAATTTTACCTTATATTGAGCTATTATTTTTATTTAACATTAAAACTGTCACTTTGAGTTCATTATTGCCTTTTATTGGAAATTTTTCTCCTAGGTGGTAACATAAGGAACCTTTCTCCTAGATCTGTATTTGCATTTCCTCATGTTTAGCTCTGATACCAGTAACCATGGCAGCAGGGACTCCCAGCTTTGTGCCAGGCAGTGCAAGAACAAAGGAGGCACACGTGGCCTCTGCCCCAGTTAGCCTCTCCTGCCCTCATCACATAAACCCCACATTAAACTTCCTAATCCTTCCCCTGCTCCTGCACATGGATGGACAAAAGCCCTAACCCAGGGTGGAACTACAATGACTCACTACCCAGTGGTGAGCTGAGCTCACTAGGTGCTTGTACAGCAGAGGCACAGGGGCACCAGCACTCTGCAAGAAAGGACTTTCAATCAGAAACCAGGCAACATCCCTCTCCACACAGCTCAGGGACTGAGACACGGCCTTTGGGCTGCCATCCACAAGGAGCAGGATGCAGGCTGGGCATCCAGTGCAGCAGCACAGCACCAGCTTTACACCTACCCAATCCCACATGTCAGCCATTTGTACCTTCTCTGCTACAGAGCCAGTTTGGGATGCCCATACCATTTTCCCTGGGTCAAGCAGCAATGATGTCTTGTCAGCAGTGGTTTCAGTCCTACAGTTTGGGAACATCAGGTGCAGGCAGTTTGAAATTTAATTGTAATATTAAACAAAAGCACAAGATCAAACAGTTCATTTTCTACAAGCTGAATTTTTCTCTTACTAGTGAATGTGGTGTTTTCAAAACATTAAATAAAAAAGCAGCAGAAGTTTAACTTACATTTTCAAAATGCAAGTCACATTAACATTATCATATTCTCACATAGTAGACTCCACCTGTTGTGCAACTCATCATCTTGTGGACAAACTCTTAGCAATGTTGTCACTAGTGTAGTGGCTTCATTTGGGCAAAACTTACTGCCAGTAAGACTCTTGACCAGTTCACTGTACAGTTCTGGTGGCAGCCACTCTTCTGGCAGATCAATGTTACAGACTTCAATCCTTCCATGTTTTACATCCATATTTACTTTAACATCAAGAACAGAATCTTTATAGGCTATGTTAAGACAAGTGCTAACACTGAACTTTGGCGTCTTTCCATACACCCATTCCCAGGTTTGTAGTTCTTTAGCTTTGTTATGAATTCCAGGAAGCAGAGTCTCATCAGCTGGATTTATTAAGGTGATGTGGTGATCTGTTTGGTGTTGTGTAGCATATTCTTTAGCAATAGCATCCAGGAGCATCTCAGAAGTTAAACTAGGATCCTCTTCAAAGAGATTTTTCACGGAGGCAGGCACACTAGGAGTGGCATTGCTCTTTAGCCCTTTATAAGGACTTTTTAGCACAGAAGATAAAACAAACTTATCTGCATTACAGAGTAAGGTACAGTGGTGATAAGCACTTGTCCTTCCAAGCTTTGCAGCAGTGCCCGAGATTTTGTATCGCCTGTCTAGCAAGATGTCGTATCTGTCAGTGACATGTACGTCTAACTGGGGTCGCAAGGCTTTCAGTGCCTTCACAACAAGCTTCAGGTTTTCCATTCGTTCATACTTTTTTCTGGTTGTGAAGAAAGTCAAATTGATATTACCTAAGTCATGGTAAACTGTTCCTCCTCCACTTCTTCTCCTGGCTAGTTTTATATTTTTTTGCCTCAATAGCCTGAGGTTGCATTCCTGCCAGGGATTCTGATGTCTCCCTATTACCACAGCAGGGGAATTTCTCCAAAGGAAAAGGACCTGTTGTTTCTCTAAATCCATGTGGTCATGGATCCAGTCTTCCACAGCTAGATTTTGGTAAACGTCATTAGAAACAGACTGGATAATAAGGCCTCCACTAGCTGTGCTCCAGAAGCAAGCTTTTGGAGTCCTGAGGACGCAGGACAGCCAAAGGCAGTTCTTTAATGACTGGAGTACCATGTTTTTACTGTTTACCAGTTATTACTGGACAGCGGATGGAAGGAATGCCTGCTCTGCTAATGCTGAAAGCGGCAGGAGCGCAGCCGGCTCTTGTGACAGAACTGAAATGCCAGTGGCAAGCGTGAGAGTCATGCTCTTCCCACAGCAACACGCGAGTTCCAAGGCACGGTGCCTCTCCGGCGATGCCTCTGACACCCTGGCGGGAGCCTCACAGAGCATCCGGGGGTGTCCGAGCAGCTGCTACTCGCACTTCCTGGTGCCTGAAAGACCAAAGCAAGAAACGGAATGTGTCTTTTCCCCTCACTCAACGCAGCCTTGCTAACGCGGTTTCACTCTGCGTGGTCCAGCTTTGTTAAGGTTTTCCTCCTTTTTTCCGTGGGGTTAGTGGCGCGGTGTCCCCTCAGCCCCTGGCGCCGCGTCCCCGCCCGCACAGCCCCGCCGGGCCCCTGCGCTACTCACGGCGGGGAGCGGAGAGCTGCCGGTGCCCGTGTCCCCGTGGACTCCTTGGAACCGGCGGCATGGGCAGCGCCTTCCGCTTCCCGGGTGAGAGGTGCTGGGGGCGGGGGCTGCGCCTGCCGTGCGGCCGGAGTGGGGGGGGCGGCGGGCTGGGAACGGGGCCTGCCCCTCGGCGAGCGCCGGGGGCTCGCCCGGCCCGGCTGCCACGGCTCTGGGCAGGGCAGGGAGCTGGGGAGCAGCGACAGTGACCGCGTCACTGAATCACAGAATGGGTCAAGTTGGAAGGGACCGCAATGGGTTATCGGGTCCAGCCTCCCTGCTCAAGCAGGGTCACCTGAGAGCACATGGCACAGGATTGTGTTCGGGCGGTTCTTGAATATCCCCCAGTGAGGGAGACTCCATAACCTTTCTGGGCAGTCTGTTCCATTGCACGGTCTCTCCCACAGTAAAAAAGTTCTTGCTCATGTTCAGGTATAGTTTCCTGTGCATCGTTTTCTGCCCCTTGCCTCTTGTCCTATTGCTTGGCGCCACCGGGAAGAGCCTGGCTTCATCCTCTTCACACCATCGCTTCAGATACTTATGGGCATTGCCCGTAATATTTACAGGGTCACGGCAACAAGAGGCCAGTGCACAACGCATTAAATGGATCATTTTTCTTGCAACACCCGGATGTGCAGTTCCTCTCTGCAGGATATTCTGGATGCTAGAAGCTTGTATGAGTTCACAAGGAGACTGAAAGAGTTAACAGAAATGCACAGAAACTTGTGAAATACACAGAAACTCTCTAAGGTGTTCATGACGATACAGAAGCTAAGTGTTGATAGCATAATTCATTAACAAGCTGGAAAGTAATTAAAGACTAGATGTATTTCCAGCAGCAGATTGTCTTCAGATTTGCATTTAAGCCATTCTTAAAGTCTACCAGACCTTAGCTATAATTCTTCTTCAAAAACTACTGTCTGTGCTTAAGCTTACACTGTGGGACAATGTTTAGTGCTAGCTGAAGTTTTTTATCTGCAGTAGTATCCCTATGTAAAAATATGTGCTGTATTTCTCTTATCCAGGGATGTGTGTTTCTAAAAGGTGCATTGCATGCCTTTGCCATCCGTTCTGCCTTAAAAAAACTGTGGGTGTAGTAGGGCAAGTAACAAGTAAGAAACGATCACAACGTGTGTGCTGGTGGTTATTAGTGAGAGAAACAGACTCTAAAAGGAACTTGATGTGATGTGTGCACCAGCAGCTGGAATATTGTATTGTCACATTTGAAAAAAAAAAAAAGTTGGGAATTGTTTTAAGCGATTGGAAATGGGCGTAACTTTTTGCTGAACTAGACTGGTGATAATTTGTGACTGGGGTGAACTATTCTGTAATGTACAAGGTAAAAAGCATGTGGACTTTGTCCATAAAAATGTGCTGGAAATCAACGTTGAAGGCAGTTGACAAAAGGCAAAAGTGAAACTGTGCACTCTGGCACTGGTCAGAGGTATGGAAATGCATCTTGTGAGACATCCAATGTTACTAAAACCCAAAGAAAATGTGGGACCATTTGTCTCCATTTTGTCACTTGATTCTTGAACGTTTGCAATGTGTCATTTTGCCACGGGGTGTCCCTAAAAACCTACTGTGAGCTGTCGCACTCTGTGTTTTTCTAGTCAAAAACTGTTTTATACTTAGAACCATAATTTGCTAAAAACTATAAAGTGTACAGAATACTAGGTGGACAGATAAAAATGTTACAGATCTGTTTCTGATACACTGAAGGATGAAATATACATGCAACAATGCCTTCCTGTTATTGAAGACAAATCCAGCAAGATAATGAGAAATACTCTGACAATAAGCAAAAAGTATGAATTTGTAAATGCACACCATGATTTATTTATCACTTCTGTATTGGATGTTTAACATTTTCTATGTCCTAACTACTATTGTATAAACCACATATCTGTAAAATACAGCAATTACTATTTTCACTTTTGAAAAAAATCCTGTGTATGAATATAATTTCTTCTTTGATCAACAAAGCATTTTTTGGTATATAAAAAGCAATGCAACTGCTCTGCACAACACTAACCAGCATTAAGGTATAAAAGATAACTTGCCATATGTCCCTTAGAGGATACCTTAGCCATACCAGAACAAAACCAATTAAAAATGTGTAATTTCACTCCTAAAATGAATTTTTATGAAGAATAATTTTGTTAAAGTTGTGAAAACATGAAATGCCCTTTTTACATCTCTTTTGGAGATAAACACAGTAATGCAGTCTCCTCTTCCACCATGCCAAATCTGAAAGTAAGATTTACAAGAAATCCAGGATGGGGAGAGGGAAAAGAAAAAGACTTGTTTCTTTTGCTTTGTTTCTGGAAGTTAAAATCTTCCGGTTTCTTTTCTGGCTTTAGGTGGGGATCGTATTTCAGAGGTGTTATTCACTCCTAATGTCTGAAAAGGCAAGCTGTATCCATGAGTGCTTAATAGTGGCTGCTTGCCAAAAAAACCCATTATTCACCCTGCACTGTCTCCAGAATATAAAACCTGTGCTAGTGGCTAGCAGGGAAGAGAGGACATTTTGTCTGGTTTCTCATCTTGACTTTGGGACTACCTAAAGCAGCCTGTTTCAAAGGCTGTTTATATCCTTGCCATGAGCAGGCAATAGGAGTCACAGGGTTCACATGGCCTCCTTAGCCTTTTTGCATCTTCAAAGACACCAGTCTGCTTCTCCCTGTCTGTACTATTCCAAGAAGAAGATATGTGCAGCCAGAGGTACTGTAAATAAGAACTCCTATCTTGGGATAAAAGAAAACATAAGAAGTAATTTCAAATAATTTTGTTGATGGAATAAAGAAAAGCATAATTAGCCTTGTAATACTGTGATGTTTTAACTTCACAATGTTTGTAAACCAGTCCTGGCACTGAAAATCAGGAATGAGTTCAGACTGGGGTTTATAATATGTGCAAGGCTAATGTTTGACACTGTCAAGAAACAAGTGTAGTGCTAAGGGTAATATTTATTCTGGATGATACAACTGGCACATAGTCTTAAAAATAAATACATAAATTAGGTGGGTTTTGGACAGAAGATAAGGTTTAATTAAAAGAAGCTATTTTCACAAGATTAAGTCAGTCTTATCTAACACTTGTTTTGTTCTTGTCAGGCTAGAGATACTGTGTGGCAATTGCTGCAGTTTTCATCTGTAAAAGTGTCTTCTTGGATATTAGTGTCTGGAAGAGATGAGCCTAATTAGAGTAGAGGTGTTCAGCTGAGCTCGCTGAGTTCACTGCCAGTCCCTCCTGATCAGCTGTGGCAGTTTCAGAATACTCATCTCTCTCCTGGGGCTGGACTGACAAGACTTGGCTGCTTGGCTTTGTCTCTGAAATCTTCTGACCTGTAATCATTGCTCATGCTGCCTTTTGCTGAGGCTTTTGCATTAATCATGGGCAAGGCCTATGCTCCACGTGTGGGCCCGGGAGGTTTGGGTTAAAAGTGCTTTAAAAGAATTCTTTAAAAGAATTTCACCCAAAACAGCAATGGACGGTGGTATTGCATGTGTCTGAATGTGCCAATTTATGATCCATCCCCCTGTGTCCATCCCCAAATAACTGTGAAGAATTTAACTATTATTTGAGGAAGTCATCTTTTTATCTGTTAAGGTGTGGAGAGAGTGTCGTGTCACTTGAGGAGAAGCTTGGCTTAACTCCCTCCCCCGACAAAAAAGATCTTCAAAAAGATGTAGCAGTAACCAGTCACTCAGTATTTATTTGTACTTAAAACCAAAAAGAAATATGACCACATTTCCTTGACTTTAGTAATGTTTATTGAGAAACTGTGCTATACATCATAAACCTCATACAAAAAGTTGAATTTTTGTAGATAAGAGTTATTCAAAAACCTCCCAAGATGAAACCAAGTGGAGAAACAATTACAATTTCTATGAAAACAGTGATCACAAATATTTATATCAGAATTAATGGGAAAAGGGGTATACTGATAATTTTGTACAAGATTTCACAATGCATCTTTTTAAAAAATTATTTTTTGAAATATTTCTAACCTCTCATTTTGTTTAGCCTGTAGAATTTCTGTCATATATACCTATAGGGACAACAGATATTATGATCATCTTGGAAAGCAAGAGTAAACAAAATAAAAGTGCAGAGACTGCATGCTTGCTCAAAGCTATTTAGGTAAGCTGTTGTGCTGGTACAGAAGTCAGTAGGTCCATCACAGCTACTCGACTTCTACAGAACTCCCGGCTCAAGGAAAGCATGGAGTCATAGAATAGTTTGGGTTGGAAGGGACGTTAAAGACCACCTAGTTCCAACTCCCCTTTCGTGGGCAGGGACACCTTTCACTAGACCAGGTTGCTCAGAGCTCTATCCAGCCTGATGTTGAACACCTCCAGGTGTGGAGACTCCACAGTCTGTTTAGGCCACCTGTTCCAGTGCCTTATCACCCTCCTAAGAAATGAATTCTTCTTGAAAGTAAATAATTCCGCCCTATTATCTAATTTAAACCTTCCCTCCTTCAGCTTAAGGTTGTTCCCCTTGTCCTAGCAATACATGCTCTTGTGAAAAGTCTCTCTCCAGCCTTCTTGTAAGCTCCTTTTAGGTACGGGAAAGTCTCCTTGGAGCCTCCTCTTCTCCAGGTTGAACAACCCCAGCTCTCTCAGCCTGTCTTCACAGGAGAGGTGCTCCAGACCACTCTGATCAGCTTAGTGGCCCTCCTCTGGACTTGTTCCAACAGGTCAATGTCTTTCTTGAACTGGGGGCTCCAGATTTGGATGCAGTACTCCAGGTGGGGTCTCATGAGGGCAGAGTAGAGAGGGAGAAGCACCTCCTTCCACCTGCTGGGCACGCCTCTTTTGCTGCAGCCCAGCATGTGATTGGCCTTCTGGTCTGCCAGGGCACATTGCCAGCTCATGTTGGTGCTCTTGTCCACCAGCATCCCTAAGTCCTTCTCCCCAGGGCTGCTCTACAATCCATTCTCCTCCCAGCTTGTGTCCATGTCACTGACAGATGTTAAATACCACCAGCCCAATATCAACCCCTGAAGAACACCATTGGTCTCCACCTGGCCATTGAGTCATTGGCCAGTTTGAGTGCAACCATCCATCTAAATCTTTATCCACAGAATGGTCCATCTATGGAGTCCATGTCTCTCCTGATTAGAGACAAGAATGTTGTGCAGGACAGTGTCAAATGCCTTGCACAAGCCCAGGTAGATGACAGCAGTTGCTTTTCCCTCATCACTTACTTTACACCACTGCTGTAATCCCCTTGTAGAAGGCCACAAAATTTATCAGGCATGATTTGCCATGGTGAAATCATGTTGACTGCCACTAATTATCTCCTTATTTTTGATGTGCCATAGCATAGTTTCCAGGGGGATCTGCTCCATGATCTTGACAGGTACCAAGGCAAGAGTGACTGGCCTTATTTCCTTAGGTCTTCCATATTCCTTTTCAAATCAGTGGGAACTTCACCAAGTTCCCACCAAGAACTGCCACAACTTCTCAAATATGATGGATAGTGGCTTAGCTGTTTCATCCACCAGTTCCCTCAGGAATGGGCCCAGCCAGGAGGAAAGGACAATACTGTGAGAATGTTATGGTTATATGGATAGCTTTTCCTTCGCGGGGAGAGCTTGAGTCGGGGTTTCTAAGAGTTCTTCACAATCACCCAGAACAGCTCAGTGAGGTACTGAAGGTGCCAATTGCTTGATTGCTCTGATCTGTTCCCTTCCCTAGGACTAGGGCAGTGCAGAACTTCAGAGTGCCTCTTTCTGAGAGAACAGAATATTGAGATGGGATTCATGTAATCTAAATGATATGTTAACAGTGATGATGACTGTAATAGATATCTAGGCTGTCTTTATCATCAGATATCCTAGGACATGATTAATTTCAGTGTGAATGTCAAAAATCAATTGTAGGAATCACTTTCTAGAAATTACTCTTTGTAGAGACTCAAAATTAAATTACTCTTCAACAAATGGGATTTGATGTGCAATTTTGAATTTCAGAATTGCAGTTTATTTTCAGAATCTGTTTTAGGCCCTACATGACTTTCTGGATTTCAACAATACTTACTTGCACATTACTTTATTTCCACTACAAAAATTCTCCTCTCGTGGACCTTAAACAAACATGGTGACCTACTTTTTTTCATATTTAAAAATTCATTAGATATCCCAGTACAAATCTACTTAATTGTCCTCCTTAGTTTTGAACACATATATTTCAAGTTAATTGACATTTAGCTTTTATGTCCTTTTCTTTCTTGTTAGATCCATATTAGAAGGACATTCAGACATATTCTGTCTGCAACGTAACAAAAAAGAGAAAATACAGACATTCACAAGTTAAAGTATTATATGGATATTTATTTTAATTAGATGTCTGCTTCATCTTAATTTTGAAGAGTATATTTATCCATTTTGCATTGAAGTATCAATAATCACAAAAGTTTTGTTTCAGTGAATACATTTTCTTATTTATGCTAATGCAGGTTATTTTACAAACAGAATCTGAAACAAAGCAAGGGAGGACACCTTCAAGGCTTGATGCTATAAATGTGAGACTGAGAATTTGTTGAAGGTTTTAAGAAACACATTTTCAAGTTCTAAGGAAACCTCTACTTGTGGCAGCATGTCAAAAAAAATTCATCCATCCAGGTAAGCTTGGGAAATCACTTTGGAACAGGAGGAATGTATTTTTTAGAATGTCAGTTTATCTCATGTTAAACTACTAAAGCTATAACTGCCAGGAAGAAAAACTAATTGATTGTAAACAGAAGGATGCATAAGATGGGAATGGGCCAATAACAGAAATTTTCAAACCAGATATAATAAGAAAATGTTTCAAGTTTTGTTTCTCTACTTTAACCTTGATCCATAAGTCTTGAAAATATTGAGAGAATGTGAAGAACCTGCGTCAACACTGCAAATACATGACTGTCATGTGGCAGAAATTTCACGGTAACTTCAAAGTTTTAACAGCTGAGAGAGACAAAACTGTCAATTTTTATGAACAGGTGCTTTTATTTATATTTGTGTAATGTACAAAAAAAATCTATTTTTGGTTTTGTATGAAAAAGAATGCAAAGTATTTGTTTAAAAAATAGGAAAAAAAGTTATGGAAATTCTGTGATTTGAATCTGTTGATTTAATACAAGTTTGTAAGTGCTGTCCTGAGCTAAAAGTGCTTTCCTGAATCAAAGAATGTGTGCACAAATGATTACTTCGTCTTTGATATTACACAGTTTCTGGGAAGCTCTACATTACCAGCCATAGGCCACAGTAATACATTATATTATCCATGCCTTGTTTCTGTTATTCTACTGTTTTTAAAAACAGGCACAGGAGGAGATTTCCCAGCTTTGTTAGGAAGTTATAAAATGCCCCAGGACTCCTAAAAGCGCTGTGACAGCTCAAGCTGTATTAAGACATGTGGAGATAGAAAGGGATACAGCACTGTCAGATTTCCAAAGGATGCCTACAGAATGTGATAGCCTCAGGGAGCAGTTACAGATTTGATTCTGTCCCATCCCACCTCAGCCCCACCGCACAGGTTATTTAAACATGAAAACTACTTAGCAGTGTAATTAAGGTTGCTAAGGATTTCTATTCTGGTCCTGAGAATTAATTGCTTTACAAGTCTGTGGTGAGTTGAGGCTTGTTCTATATGTGATTTTGTTGTTGCTGTTATTTAGTGTAGATTTCCCAAGAAACTGCGTTTAATGAAAAGGCTTATTTGGAACAGAGAATTGAAGAGCTTGAAACTACTATTCATAATGTAAAGGAAAATAAATATTTAAGGAATTGTAAGTATAATACAGGTGATGTTTATGGTTAATGCTGCAGGATCAACCTGACTTCAATCAGGAAACAAGAGGCTGAGAGCAGTGGATGTTACTTAGCAAGACTATTTCCCCTCTACTCTGGTCTGGTAAGACACCACCTGAAGGACTGCAACCAGCTCTGGGGTCTCCAACATAACAAGGGCATGGACCTGTTGGAGTAAGTCCAGAGGAGGCCATGAAGATGATCAGAGTGGGCTGGAACACCTATCCTATGAAGACAGGCTGAGAGAGTTGGGGTTGTTCATCCTGGAGAAGGGAAGACTTGGGGAAGATGTTTTAGCACCTTCCAGTACCTACAGGTGACCAACAAGAGAGCTGGGGAGGGACTTTTCACAAGAACATGTAGTGGCAGGACAAGGGGGAATGGTTTTAAACTGGAAGATGACAGGTTTAGATTAGATACAAGTTAGAAATTCTTGACTGTGAGGATGGTAAGGCCCTGGAACAAGTTGCTCAGAGAAGTTGTGGATGCCCCATCCCTGGAAGTGTTCAAGACAAGTCTGGATGGAGCACTCTGCAACCTGGTGTAATGGAAAATGTCCCTGCCCATTGCAGGGGGTGGAACAAGATGGTCTTTGAAGTCCCTTCCAACTAAAACCATTCTGTGATTCTGTGATTTTAAGACTGTACCAAGCTTTCAACACTATTACCCACAGTGTTCTTACATCCAGGTTAGGATAGGTTTGTTCCACCTGGAGTAGAAGTGGCTTAAGAGGGACATAAGTCCTACCTGCCAGTACTCATCAAGAAGTCATAAATAGGCTTTTTACTGCAGTGCTTGGTGGAAAGATGAGCAACAATGGGCACCCGTTGAAACCAGAAGGGTTCAGGCTGAATATAACAAAATACTTGCTTCTCATGAGGGCAGTTAAGCAGTCCCCAGCCTTGGAGATTTTCAAGACTGGACTGGACAAAGCCTTGAGCAGCCTGACCTCAGAGCTGGCCCTGCTTTGAACAAGGATTTAGACTAGAGACCTGGAGTCCATTCAAATGTGGATTATCTAATGACTGTGTATTACTAAGACTGATACTTCAAAGCTAAATGTAATTGCACAGTTCTGGCAAGTCGTATTTAATATGGTTTAAGTTACTTGTGTGTGCAATTGTTTGCTAACATATGGCACTAAAATTGAAAATGAACACATTAATAAAATGAATATAAATCTTAAATGTACTTACAGTCTTGGTAGAACCTGATTTTTAAATAAATTATCATTGATTTCTGTAGTATGACTTTCTTCTAGATCTTGTGGTTATAAATTCTGGTTTATCTTCTTTTCCCCCCTCAGCCTTCTAAAATCCTACTAAGCTTATAAATATAATACCACAGTTTATAATATTAAACTGAGTGCATCTGATATGAAGAATACGCTGTAGGCTGAAATAGCTCTGAGTAGTAAATTAACTTTAATCACACGCCTACATATGACGTATAGTGAGTACTGGGAGCCCTGTTTTAGGTACATCATCTTATTTCTTCAGTTTTTTGGTACCCTTTGAGGGCGATACATCGACATGAAGTTTAAGGCACTAGTATTGAAAAAGCTGCTGCATATCAGAGGCTTACTGACTTGCTCTTTAGAGCCCTGACCTTGGATTATAGTAACGCAGAAATTAGTACTGAAAGATTTGGTAAATGGGGAGAGGGGTGAGGTGAGAATTTTTGTTCTTTGAAAGAGGTGTTTTGAGTAATTTAGAAAGGACAGACCTTTGAATGTTAAGTGTAAGCATTTTAATAAAAAGATAGGGGATTCTTTAAACTGAAGATTTCAAACCTGCTTTGCTGGAGTCTGTGCAAGAGGCTTTAGATCTGTTCCTTGTTCTAGATACAGACCTGAAAGCCTCATGGTGGTAACTCAGTTACATAGTGCTTTATGCAAGTGTTTTACAGCGATTTCTCTACTCTGTTATTGGCATAGGTGTGTGACTTAATGGAGGCCTAAAGCCATTATTGGTCATGTTGTGTCCCAAACCATGATTTCTCTCTTCATACACTCATAATAATGTTTTCTTTTATGTTATTTTGCACTGAAAACTTTTAATGTTGATCAGCAACAAACATTTTTGCCCTTGGGCATAATTACCAACTGAAAATTTACATGAATAAATGAAAATATTCCCAGAGATCTGAAAGATGGGAAATGGATTTACCTTCAAAAGAAGTGAAAATCTTTTCATTTCAGATATTTCAGCTCTTTGTCAACTATCTTCAGTAAACTGAGTCAGCCCTTGAGTAAATGAGATGTTTGGACATTTCTTCTTCAGCAAAAGATTTGTGCTAAAAACAGAGTAAAAACTGAAATAAAATAAATTCTATAAATCAGCTCTTTTTTTTTCTTCAGCTGTTAATGTTTGATTATATTTATAGTTAGACAGTGAACAGTTAGAACAGATGTCCAAAGTGGCACTAATGAAAGACACCATTGATTCTCTGGAAACTGAGATGAAAAGATTGACAAGAAAAGTCAAAAATGGATTCTGAAACTGAGCTGAGTTGACAGGAAGATGAATATGTTTCTCTTAAGTAAGTAAAAGTATGTAATTGCATTAATTTGACTAGCAACGTCAGCCTATGTTCACTGGTTTTCATAACTGCTACATAGCTCAAAGGAGAAGGAATTTACGAAAGCTGCTTATGAGCCATGTTCTTTTTGGAATGAAATTGTTTTCTTCATTGCTTATTTATATGGAAATGTTCTTGTCTTGATATGATGATATGGTGGAAACCATCTTCAGTGAAAAAGTAAAATTCACTTAATTTAGGGTTAGGAGCTTCCTATTACAAACTACTGATGGATTTTGGTAAATTGCACATGAATAATTTTCTTTTCGTTTTTTAATTTTTTTTTTTTATGAAACCAGGCAAACATGTCTAAACTAGTGAATGTCATGTCATTAGTTTTAAAGACCCATTTCTTAGTCTTGGAGCCTTTTCTTGACAGGAAATAAAACTGAGTCTTTGCATAGGACTTATGGTCTGCTGCTCAACTGGAGTTCCTAACCATGTTTAGAAGCATAGTAGGACTAAACTCAATCAAAGCATTTAGGAAATAAAACATAGATCAGTGAGTGCTGCTTTATAATAAATTGTCAGATTTATGAATACTGTTGAATTTGTGAAAACTAGTTGCTATTATTGAAAGATCTTTTTCTTTACACCCCCAAACCAGATTGATAATTCTTATCAGTTTCTTGAATAATGTGAGAATCATTAATACTATTGCATTTGAACAGACAACTTGAAACAGGTCAGGCATTCCAATGGATGTCCCAGGTGACAATTTTAATTTTAATTATTTTTATTTATTATTATTTTATGTGACTTTTTTATAATCACCTGTTGCAAAGAATTCTCCTTGTTTTCTGTAATCCTTTACAGGATTATTTGGAATTTAATACACTGAGATTTAAGTTAACATTAATAAAATATCCCAAATAGTCTAAAATAGACAGAAGAATCTCAGTTTTTCCTATCTTTTGCAATTTTAGTGGCCTTGCCAAAAGAAAAAAAGATTGATATACCAATGTCTGAATTCTCCTGTTTAATGCTTCTGATTTTCCAGTTTATTGAATGAAAAGACAGAACTGACTCTTTCAGAGACTCCGTGAAGCCTTGAAAAAAACTTGAAATGCAACTTAGCCAAGAGAAAATTATGCTTTTAGATGAAAAAACTGGTGAGTGACAGATCTAATTTTTACAATAAAATTCAGTAGACTAATTTTCATATTCTGCGCTCTTCTGGTTTTTTATGGGTTGAAAGAAAAGGTGTTGCATGCAAATAAATATGCTTCTGAAAATTTTAACTTTTCAAGTGCAAAACTCTTGTTTTCTTTCATTATTGAAAGGTTTTTGCATTTTGAAATTATGTGACAGAGCTCTGGCAAGTGTAAGTTTCAGTGCCAACACATGCTGTCAGCTTAACAGTGTGTGCTGGTACCAGTGAGCAGTGTCTGAGCACATCAGTTATACTTGTGATTCACTATGGCAGTGGTAGAACCTCTCAGCACTGTAAAATCACAGAAATCAGGAAGATATGCTTTATAGTATATTGTAGTATATATCCTGTATTGTATGCTGCACCTTTTTTATATTATGGGAGTAAAGGAGACGGATACAAGGATTGTTATTCCTGTAGTGCCAAGGAACATGTTCCTCCAAAACTACAGCTGTAGAATGCCTTCTTTACAGCAAAGGCATATTGGTGGCTCATGTTCCACATGGATCTGTTGGGTTATCACACCTATCTTATATTGGTATTTACAACAGTGCTGCATGCTGGTCTGGTTCTGCTCCAGTTTAAGGGCAGCAATAAAATTCCTGTTGACTCTCAACAGCAGTAGGTTTGACCTGTGCTGAACATTGCAGTTTAGGTATTTTGTATCAGTTATACTTACTGAGAGAGGAGACTTTTAAGTACTCTCCTGAAGTGGAGAAAATTAGCCAAAAAGATTTTGTTTGTGATAAAAGTTAGCCTAAATTCTTCCTGGGGGTCTTACGGTGTTAAAGATGTAGGAGACTAAATAATATTGCCTTGCTTGTCATTGAAGAAATATTTGAAATATGTTCTTTTCATCTTATTGCACAGTGTAATTTCAATCTATATAATGAAGCTGCTTAGTTATAAGCTATGAAACTTTGTTTTTCACTTTAACTTAAGTGGCATGGATGTTGATTTAGGATAAACTAAACAAGGTATTTTTAAACTGTTGTGGTTTAATGCAAGGATTTGCATTGATTTTTAACAAAATCTTAAAGAAAGATTATTGCAGTACATCTTGCCTTAAGCACTAACTTTGCATTTTTGAAACAGTAAATTGTAAAGTTGCTCTCCTTTTAGAGAGGAGATGGACATCTCTCACCTCTCTTGTGTCTCCAGTAAAAGATGTTTTCTAAGCCTGTGCTTCTCTTAGTATCTGTGCCCCAAGACAAGGGAGTAAAGTAATATACATTGTGATAGAGTTCTTTTTTATCAATTACAAACTACCAGACTAGTAGTTTATTCATTGTAGGACAGCTGTGTTAAATTACGTAATAGGCAGAAGACATCATTTAGGCTTGTGACTTTGAGCCAAATGCTATATTTAGAAACAAAGGATTTAAAAATTTAATTAAAATTATTGTATTCTGCAAGAAGATACAATTTGTTCTTTATTTGCCAAATTAAAAAAAAAGACAAGAACTTGCAGCTCTAAACAGTGTATGATGAAACTTGGAAAATCACAATACATTTTGCATTAAGTAGCTAATTTACTCAGCTAGTTGAATAAAAAGAAATATAATATTCTTTCAATTTTTTTCACATTTATACTCAGCAGTGGTGAGAGATTTTAATTTTGCATTTCTTTTCAAGGAGAAAATGATTTCAGGTTTCAAGATCCTGATTTCAGAGTTGGAGCATTCCACAAAGTAAGGACAAAAATTCAAGATCATTATAAAATTTTGATTCATTTATAGCTTTAAATAAAAAATGGAATCATAGGATGTGCTAATGTGTTACAGCTTTGTTTCATGACTTGAAAAACACTGGAAAAGCTATAGTTTGTATTTGGTTGGGCAGTATTGTCATACCTGAATAATATTTTATTTGCTGCTTAGAAAATCTGCTGAAAAAGTCTCCATCTCTGAGAAGGGTATCACCAGTTGGCATCAACAGCTGCAAGAAACCAACAAAGTACTCAGACTAACAGGAACAGAGAATCATTAGCTCAGGATAAGTGACAGATTACAAGAGCATCTTTCTAATATTAAGTAAGAAATTCAGGTATATTTGTAGAAAGAGTCCTTGACTAGAAAGAAAGAATTGTGTCTTTTTCAAATAGCACAGAGTATTGGTGGGTCCTCATCTGAAATACATCTGCAACTAGTTTTTAAAATGATGTTTCAAACTCAGATTTCCCCCTTATTGCTCAGCTCACTTGTATAAAGAGGACCAGCTATTCTTATGCAATGGTTTGGATATTTGTCTTGAGGAACAGCTAATTAGTGGGGTTTTTTTCCCTGATCTGAAAGTAAAAACAACGAGGCATCTATAATTATCACTTATATGGAAAAGTACTAAAAAGGAAGCAGCAAGTGTTTCTTATAGTGTGCTGTGACTGGCCTAGTGTACCTAAAAGTTTATGACTTTGACTTGCCAATAATTCAATGCAGTACACGTTTTAACGAGGTTCTAAACTTTATTAAAAGTATTGTATTTATGTTTCTTCAAGAGCGGCTTTTGGATAAAAGATACTTGAAATAGTGGGTTATAATACAGCCTTACATTACCTATTGTGTTGTTCATCTCTGTGCAGTTCCTAGTGAAAGTAGTTAAAATATTTCAAGTGTCATCTCATGCACACACAATACTCCTGCACTGATATGTTTTCCAAGCAGCTAGAAATTTAGCTGAATACCTGTAGGAGTTCATCACTGTAGTGTTCTGGGTTTGCTTATTTTTCTTCAGCTTCTTGCCTTCATTTAGGCTTTCTGGTACTTAATCTGTGCACTTACTCTACTGCTCACTTGACTGTCTCTTCCTCTAGAAGTATTACTCAGTTTTAAAGGAGCAAATTGACTGCACCTGATGTAAGGTATATAAAAGTTTTAAGTCATTAAGACTCCCTTTTAAGTGAAGAAAAATCCTCCAGGAGATTCATCCCATCCCAGTTTTTAAAGTGATTAATTTTACCTCTCTCCCTTTATTATAGAGGTAGTATAGCTAATGGCTTTAGATCAGGTGCTTAATTCTTAGGTGAGACCAAAATTTAGGTGAGACCACTTGCATTCTAAATAACTTTTCTCCCAAATATACTACTTTTTTCTCTTAAGTGCCCTCCTAGAAAAAGTGAGCTTGGTAGTGGCTTTGACTGCCAAAGGTTCACCAGGGAATCACTTCTTCACCTTCTCTTGGAATCACAGTTGATAAGGATGATGTCAGCTGGTACAACATGCAGCCTCCTGTTGCTCCCAGCTACTTTTGAAAGCTTCACAGTTTTCTTTGCAATATCTTGATGCTTGTGGAAGCAGTTGGAAACAAAAAAATCTTAGGCTCACAGCATGAAGTATTTTTAGTAGGATTGCCTCTAGACTGTGTATTGGTTCCTCTAAGCTCTTCCATTAATTGAGGTGATACTCCAAGTATTTAAAGTATTATCATTTCTTTACTTGGGGTTACTTAAAAAGTTCACAAATCTCCAGAACATCTTTCTCAGGAACTCACAGCCTTTTTGCAACAGGAATAGGCTTTCTCCATAGAGCCTTCTCCACAGCACTACACCTTCCCCCAGTTCTTGCAGCTGAGTTCTCCTAGTAATTTTGCACAAAGAAGTTTCTGAACTGTGCAGTTCAAGACAGCCCTTCTGTAGGTTTTTTTCCTTCTTCTGTTCTCTTTCTCAAGCAATAATTCTCAGAAATTCTGTGTCTCTTCTCCTAATAGTTGTGGCTTTATTTCTCCTGATTGGGAGATAACCACTTAATTAGGATATAAGCAATTCATTAATAATTAAATTGCTTAATTTTTTATCTGTCTTCTGCTTTTTAAAATGTAGGCTTTTAAAAAACTGTAATGTAAAAAAGGATGGAACTGATTGAGCCCTACTTGTTAAATAGGTTTTTTATGACAATCTAGCTGCTAAATAAACCATCTGTATTTTTCTTTTTAACTGCTACATTCCTTTACAGGCGTTTTTCTTCTTTCTAAGAAGATTTAACATTATTTATAAGTAAAGAAAAAATTTTTCACAAATGAAAAATGTGTTTTATAGAAATATACTATTTACATTTTACATAGCCTTTAAAAAGCTAGTTAATAAAGCCACAGACCTTAGATACACACTCATTTTTTTTAAACATACAAGCAGTATACTTCCACAGACCTTAGATACACACTCATTTTTTTTAAACATACAAGCAGTATACTTAATAGAAATATATTATATTATATAATAGAAATGTATTATATAATAGAAATTCTATAATATATAGAAAAAACTTTCTTCATACATACTATATAAAAAACTAGTGAAGTACCAAAATATGATATGAAGTTGAAAGCCCAGGATTCAAACACAGATATGGTCAAGCTGAAGGATGTGCTAAAGTCTAAAGTGAGTATGCAAATTAAAATTCTTGGTTTTTAATGGAAAATTAAATTTTAATGATATCTCCATGGAAGAATTTGCTTCCTAGCCAAAACTTGTTTGCATTCTATTAATTTGGTTTTAGTAATTTGAACACATTTTCATAGCTGTTTTTGCAGTACAAAATTAATGTTGTATATTTCATTGTGGTTATAAATATATACACATGTGTGTATGTTTATTAAACTTTAAAAATCAGATAGGGAATAACACAGAGACTTGGAACTCTTTTGTCTTTATTACTTCATGGGATTAAAGTAAAAAGAAATATTACTGCACTATATTGTTATACCTTGTGAGTCTAATGTTAACCTAGCCATTTTCAACAGATGTCTTTTACTCTTTAAAATGCAGTTATCTTGAATAAAATTCTGGTTCTTGAGAAGTCTCTCAATGTTTTGGCTAAATGGTAAAATTATCGGTGGAAAGAGAATATCCAATATCATATCTACAGATCTATAGATATCCCTATGTTGTGGAGCTTACTGTAAATTATTAAACAAACAAACTTAACATGTTAGGAGAGAGAACTGCAAGCTCTTGAAGAATTACCACAAAACACGTGAAGAAAGAGAAAGTTGGGAAGCAAAACGCCATGAAGCAGAAACAGGCTTTTCCTGTTAGACTGGCACTGATCAGTGCAGTCTGAGAGCCACAGCTGGAAAGGGACAATAGAGTCCCTTGAAACACAGACGGAGCAAATGAGTTGAAATCATTCTTTCCATAGCTCACCCTCGAAGTGGTCTGGTAGTATTTTTTAATTATGTTTAATGCCACTTCTTCTATTGTAGGGATATTTTTCACAATGAACCATATGATTTTCACTTTATATAATAATATGATTAGAATTCCACTAGTCACACTTGGGGAAAAAATCTTTAAAAAATAGTAGCAAATTTCAAAAAAACCAAAAAAGTTAAATGCTCTCATGTTTAGAATGACTGAAGGCATAAAGTCACACACAACTCCATGGCATACCTGAAACATTTTGAGTGCTTTGTCACCTGTCATATTCCTGTCCCTTCTTTTCTTGCTTTGTGCTTCTCAACCTTCTTTCCACTGCTTTAGATGTCCCAGAGAGCCTCTTCACACTTGAAAATCTGAAGGACTTAAAGGAAAATTGACAGCTTGGTTTTGGAAATGTATTGTGAACATATAAACATGGTTTGAGGGCTCTCCAGTTTTTGTTGCAGATTATCTCTGCTTCCTGAATATCATGTAAGCTGCTGAGGGCTATTCCAGAACATTTGATACCCTAGAGGAACCAAACTGTTGCTGTTCAGAAAGTGGATGAGAACACAACAATAACAAAACAGCACAGGAGGATGGTGTGGCAGATTTTGACATTTCTTTAAGATATAATAAAACTGGTACATGGTTCTAGTTTGCCCAGCAAGCCTGAAACCAGCAGGCATTTCACCCTTCTAATTCCTTCCCACTTGCCTTATTATAGGAATAAATAGACTTCTTCATAAACACTATGCCAACATATTGGGTCAGATGTCATATTCCAGTTCATACAGCTGCATGCAAGGCACATATCTAAAACACAGAAGTTTGTATTCAAAAAATCTTAATATGCTCAGCAGTGCTCTGTGTTCCTTGTGCTTTTTTTAGGTGAGATGGAGCTAGAATTAATGTGATGTTCTCCCATACAATAATCTCTTTGGATGTCAACTCTAGTAAATCCCTCAAGCAAAACACAGTGCTTTACCTCTCACTTCGCTCTGTGAACCTCCCACACTCATTCTGCCACCCACTGAAAATTAAGGAGTTGACAGTGACTGACCAGGAATATAAGTATCACTGGGCAAAGTACAGATATTTTTCAAAAAGGAAAAACCTCGGTTATGTTAATTTTAAATGTACAAAATCCTTAATGCTTTTAGTCAGACCTGCTGCTGCTGGCTTGTGGACTCCTGTTTAATGTGACTCTCTCATCTCTTAGTCATGCCTGAATTTACAGGTGACAGCAGTATAAATATAACTGACAGAATCTCAACATTCACAGATCATCTACATACAAAACCAAATTTTATTGCTAAAATAAGAGGATCTCATCTGAAAATAAAATGTGGTCCATGGCAGAATTTTCTACCTTATTAACTTTGCAGAAGGAGTAGAGTTCTAGGAATAGAGTTTAAAATGTCAGTAGCTAATTTTGCTGTCAGAAGCAAGAATTCTTCTAGTTTTTATATACAGGAATTATTTAAAGAAATAACTTTAAAGTTTATTGTAGAATAAATTACTGCAGCCTCTTAAAATTTGCCACAATTACATGGAGATATTTTGTAGGATTTTTGGAAGCAGTTTTAATTTTTCTTTTAGTGGAGTTTGGTATTTCTTTACTGTAGCATTTAACAACAGAAGCAGCATACAAGTCTCCTATTTCTGCCTTAAGCAACTCTCTTGTGAAAATGGGTGGAGAACCTCACAACATGCATTGGGAGAGAGTCTCTATACTTGCAAATGTCACATCTACACAAGAACTTTGCATTAAGCTAGATGCAATCAAAGAACAATTAAATTAGCATGCAATTTCCACAGCAGAGAAGGTAGAAAGCATATGGGAAATATATTAGAAAAATAAGTTTATGCTAATGTTATACTTAAGGCATCCAAATACACTTTGGGATCATGACTGATCACTTTTTCAATTTTGTAAATGTTTAATTTGACATTTCTCAGGGCCTTACTCCTCAAAGGGTATGTGTTGTAAACCCTTTGAAAAGGACACTCCTTCACTGCTTTACAGGGCCTTAGTATGAATACTCAAAAGTCAGGGCTTAAAATTAGTTGTTTTCATGCAAGATAGCTTGGATTTTACATCTGGTCACTGGGTAAGCAGAATAGCTGGAGTTATTAGCAATGAAACTTGACATGGGCTTCAAAATCATTGACAGTTTTAGGAAGTATCAATATCTTTAATATTTTCTTAATTTCCCATAAAAATCAGGTTTTGTTGACCTTGATTTTTACAAAAACTACAAAATTAATGTGTGATACACAATTTTTTAAAACTCAGCTTGGATAAACTTTGAAAAGTTGTTCATACACACTCAGATTTTTCAGGTATTTTCAGTATGATTCTATCACTGACCTGTCCATCCTCTGCTCCAACTGAGATAATTTCTTGTTTTTCACAGGCTTCCAGCCATCTGTTTAAGCCTTTATGCCTTTTGGAAGAACAGTGGGTAAAGCTGCTGTTTGCCAGTTGGTTGTGTGTTCCAGCCAAATGTGTGTGATGTCTTTTGTATCCTTGTGAAAGCCTCTATGATCCTTTTGACAGGGAAGAGTTCCAGCATATGAGATTTATCTGAAACTTTTATGAGATCTAGTGTGGCTAAGCCTCCCTGGAGCCTTCTGTGAAGGGAATTGCTGGGACTGTGGAGAACAGCAACAGTTTCAGGAAAAGAAACTGCAGAAATGCAGTTGGAGAGTTGGGGAAAACTCAGAAGTTGGGAAGTTTTCACTAACTTTTCGGTATCTTTCAACCAGTAATCTTTCATCAGCCTGTGTGACCTTCAGATAAGGCTCTTACTTTACACAGTATTCCTGTGCAGAATCTGCATTACTAGATTGCAGCATATTTATATTCAGAAGTGGAAACTAAACCTGATTCTGAATAATATTGTTCTTTCAATATGTCTAATACTGTTTATTTTCCTATATCTTCTTCTGTCTACAGTTTTCAGCATTCTTTTGTTCTGAAATACAAATGTCGAATATCAAAACTGTTTCTCTGCAAGGGAATTAGATTTTTGAGTGACAGTTGGTAGAAAATGGGATTTTTTGGAATGATGAAACCTTTCAGTTTAGTTTGGGGGAAAAAATGGACTTTTGTTTTGATAAATGATAAATGCTTTTTTCTTTCTTTTTTCTTTTTCTTTCCTCTCTGTTGGCTTATGATCTGAGTTCTTCCAGTATCTTCCTCTTTTGAACACACAAATGGTTATCTTCTGAAATTTCTGAGGAATGTGCTGGAGAGGTGGAGTGTTTGTTAAGATGTCTTAGTTCATAGATTTCCCATGACCTTTGGCTGAACATTATTGTGCTTAATGTAAACTAGGCTTGAGCAAAATATGGATAAAAGTGTTGCAGCACCCCAAACAGACTCAGACAGACTATAATGCATACATGAAAAGATGAAGGGAAAATAGCATCCATCTTACTTATATTAAGATTAAAACAGGCAGTTTTCTTTGTCTCTGTAGCTGACCCAACACTGATTTTCCTGATTCTCAGTCTCTGGAATTATTTTTTTATATGTGTATGCAGCTATGTCTCAGGTATATCCATCATTCCCTTTGCAGTGGAATATACTAGGTTTTATGGGTATTCTTTTTTAGATTCCTCCAAGATATGTAGATATTTAATCTCTTTTATTCATTTTCCCTTTCCCCCCAGTTTATTCTCAATGCTTCTGTAAGTAAAATAAGTGTAATCTCACTCTGCTGGTGACGCTGATACCAGTTTGTAGTACCACATGTTATTTCCTGCATGCAAACAGTTAATCAATAGTTTCTTGCCTCAACAAAACGTGAAACTTCCTTCTTCTTCTTTAATGATTCTGTCTACAGAATCCATTGATCCATATATTTCATAGCATTTTGTCATTTGTATCAAGTACATTTATATTAAGATATATACATTGGGTGAGTTTATAAATCTGACGAAGGATTTTGACTGGGAAAATATAAAACTAAACATCCATCTTAGAGTGAAAGCAAAATTTGTCATTGATCTCAGACTTCCTTTTTTATTTTTATCTTTTTTTTAAAAGGTTACTCCAATAGAATGCCAGTAAGCTTAAGAGACATATATCTGAAACTTTAAAATCTTTATCTGCAGAACAATTGTGAGTCATAACATTCTGAAATAGAGCTGCTGAGAAAACAACTGGGAAATAAAAGAGCATCTATGAAAATCCTAGAATCTTTGCTTGGATCCAATTGTGAGAAAGAATTTTGGTCACAGAGAGCAAAGCAAGAGAAAGACTCTGAAATTCAGTTTCTCAAGGAACAGCTTGCTTTAGTAGAAAATAATCTGTGAGTAAATGACCAGGAGAGTATTGCAGTTTTTCTCATTCTCTCCAAGTGTATTTAAGCAGAGGTGGTTTTATATCTAGCTGCATTTTCAAATGGCCAATGTACCTTGACTTAATAGCAGAAGAGACAAAAAACCTGCTTCTGATTCCTTAGTTATACCCTAATATACTCTTCTGCATAGTGTTATATTTTGCTCCAAAAAATGTTCTTAATTGCATGGTGTAGCTCCATTTTAATTTTGAATAATTGCATGTGGCTACATGCTTAGAGAATAACAGTTACTATCTAATTAATGTGTGTGGACTTCACAGTGCTGGGCAGAACCAAGGTTTTACTCACCTCTGAAACAGGGCAGCTCAGTTAGAGTCAAAACTGGATATCACCAAAACACAGCTGGGGACTGAGTGCTTTGATAGGCAAGTATGTGTTTTTGTATTGTGCTTCCTGCAGCTAATTGGGGTGAAATGCAGTATAGTACTAAGACTAATTAGTCAGATAAACAACAAAGTTTGGGTTTACACTGCTGTACCTCTCCTGTGTATTCAGAGACTATTCATGCCATTAAATTTAGTCTGTTCAGCTGTTGCCCATGCTGTCTAAATTAGTTGTGTAGGTTGCCTGTATAGCCAACAGAACGAGACAGTGAGATTAACTGCCCTCTGGGATAGCCTGGTTTAGGATGAGATGGGTCACTTTCCCGAAGATGTTCATCTCTCTTCACTCATTTATACTGATGCCTGTCTTGATCTTCAAAACATTCCAATGTATTATCCAATCCCACATACTTCCTTGCCATGCAGCCAGATGCAGGAGTTATGGATTGATCCAATATCCAGGCCCCATCTCTTGCAGTCAAAATGACTGCACTTCCATTTTGCAACTTTCCCATTGGGGATTCCAGCATCTCTTAAATATCCATCACTTTCAGGGCACTTCAGCAGATTCTACTCCACCAGCCTTGCCAACTCAAACAGCACAGGAATACCACAAGCAACACTGTTCTTACTTTTGAATAACCTTAAAATTAGGCTCTTCCTCCCTGGAGTTATTCAGAGTTTTTAGTTTTAAACCTGCAGTAACCACGGCTATCTTCTGTCTTTCAGGGAAAATTGAGACAAAGGATATGTAGAAATAAATCTCAGTAAGGGAATAGTACAAAGAGACTCACTAATCTGTCTTTCAGAGAAGTACATGATGAAAACTACGTTTCCTTTTAAAACAAAATTTAAAAGCTGACAATCTTAGAAAGAAAAGGGCGTATAGTGACTATGACACCGTTTAGATGGTTTTTGAAAAGTGTTTAGTCTCACAGTAAAATAATGTTTATTTAGGGAAATTCAGGAGCTTCAATGCCAGAGTTGTACAAATTCATATCAGTTAAGCTCTACATTAAAAACATCGTCACCTCAACATTCCCATCATTGATCTCCTGATGGGTCTCTGGACTAGTCCCTGGAAAGATAGGTGGTTCCACAACATTTAAGTTCCAAACACTGGGTGGGAAATAAAAATAAAAACATGAACTCTGATATTTCTTGTCAAAATATCAACTGAATTCCATGGAATTACATTCGTGAAAGAAAAGTCACAAGAAGATTCAGTACTATAATCTTTTGAGGATACTCCTTTTGTTTTGTCTTATTGAATTCTATCAAACTATATAGTCAACAGCAACTACTTGTACTGGGATGCTGTAGTCAAAAATTCTTAAAACAGTAATGGATATAATGCTACAGAAAATCTCAACTTGTCACTATTTTGTACAAAGTGTAGATGTAAATATTTTCATTTTTCTTACATAAAAGCTCTTAACTGTCCAGTCTTTCTTCTAGTTTTCAGAATAGTTTTTACTCTATATATGTCCACATTTTTACATGAAGCATAAACACATTCTGTAAGTCTTCAAGTACTCGTAATCCTGAGGAGGAGCAAGCCCAGCATTTTTTTTTTAACAATTAGTGGAATGGAGCTGCCACAATACGGAGCTACTCCTGACAGTTTCCGTCTCAGCTTAGTTTCCTACTTGGTAGCTGCATGCTTGTTGCATCACATGTTTTTGATAGATTGATGGCAGCATGCATTAAAAAAATATTGCCAGTTGGGGGGGAAGTCTCAGTTCATGACTTGCTTCTGAGATGTTTATGTACTTCCAAGTTTAATTTGTTAACTGAGATTATAGGCTTTGGCACTTGATTAATCTTTGCTATCAAAGGCTCCTCTAAGTATTAAAAATAGGTCCCAATAATGTGAGACAAGTTTCCTCGGGTCAGCGAGCTGGTTCTGGTGCCCTTAGGAAGAAAAGGCAGCTGTGCAGGTCAGTTATTTTGTAGCTACTGCCAATCCTTGATAGCAAGTACAGGGAGTCTTCATTCCTCTGATAAAACTGCGCCTACTCCTCCTTCATCTGAGTGCAGTGTGGCTCTTGCATTTGTTGAAAAAAACCCATTGTGTCATTTGGAACAGTTTCATTTACTGTTAATTACCATAACACTTGCTTCTATTTTTGATACTTACAAAGAAAAGAGGAAACTATGTAGTCACCACACTAACAATTATGGTGCTTGTTCCATTTGTATTACTCCCTTTTCAGGATGATAAAATTCCATTTTAAGTAGTTAACTTCTGGCTAAATAACAAATGAAGACTAATCTTCTACAAACTAGATTAGGCATGCAATTCCTATCTTGTTTGATGTTTCTTTCTTTCTTTCTTTCTTTCTTTTTCTGCTTTTGTGGGGGATTTTTTCGTAGTATTTTATTGTTTTGGTTTGACTTGGGTTTTTTATTCTGGGTGGCCTTATGTGGCTTTTGCACATTCCTAGGGTACAATGAGTTTAAGGACTAAAAATGAAGTAAGTGAGCCAGGTTTGTTTAAAATTTTCAGACTGTTAAATAAGTTTTTCCTCAATTAAATGAATGTAGCTTTTGTATGGAAACTAACTTAATTTTTCCTCTGCTTGGTTATTTTCCCTTTTTGAGAATTCAAGATATATAGCTCACATGTAGTAATTAATTTAAGTCATAACCTTTTTTTCCTCATCCAAGTCCTTGTTACACTTTTTTTTTTTCTTTTTTTTTCTTTTTTTTTGCTAAGTGGGAAGAACTAAGGTTGTTGCAGACTTAGAAAATCCTAAAATCCTAGAATGGTTTGGGCTGGAATGGACACTAAAGACCATCTAGACCAGGTTCCGCTAGACCAGGTTGCTCAATTCCCTTGAACGCTACTTAGTTCCTTGTTTGTACTAAATGGTTTGGGATTGTTTTCATTTTAAAAAATGTGCAAGAATAACTGAAATGTTGGCAGTCTGTGCTACATTTTAAAAGCTTACATGGAAAGAATTTATCAGGTTTGTGTAATGTACTGATACAGTAATGAATAAAATAGCCTGTTAGAAAAGGCTTTCCTAAAATAAAACAGAGATCTGAATCTGGAAATGTCTGCTTTGTGTAAGTGATTTACATTTGATTTGCCTATTTGCTTTAATGTCCACAGTACTAAAGAACTTGATAAATTTTATGTCAAGATCTTAGAGTGTCTATCAAGAAAAAGATGGAATAGTAGAAATGTCTGAAATATCTATGAATGATGATTTCCCTCTCAGCTAACTCTAGAAAGGTTTAGAAAATTCATTGGGACTAGAATGAAATAAAAACCAATGTAAAATATTGCCTGAGAGTAAAATATTTAGGTGTAATAATCAGCAGAATCACAGAATTAAGACTTTTAAAATAGATATTTGGGGAATTGATGAAATATGATCTAGGTGTAAGTTCCTGTTAAGTAGTGTACTACTACTCCAGGAGGGTCCTTCTGGAGGGGAAATCTAATTTTTCAACTAATTTAAGACAAGTTGCCAGGGATTGAAAAAGGTATTGTAGAAACAACTGCTGGAAACTGGAGAGGCTACTTCCACACCTAATGTGTGACTGCAGTATGCACGAAGAGTAACGAGATAGTAGCGCTGGAATCACTATTAATGCCCTTTCCTCTCTCCAGGGTTCTGGTGCTATTTCAGCAGACAGTCTGTGATGGGAGATCAGGCAGACAGTCACCTTTCCATTCTATGGAGGATGTGATATCAGAAGTAAATTGGACAGTAGCTTTTTCTTATTATTCCATCTTTCTCTGTGTCTTTATTGTCTCAAACTCCTTGCTCCAGTAAAGTGAAAAGGATGTGCCCTGCAGTTTGTGTTGCAGACCTGGTGAGAAAGACCTTTTCTGTCTAATTTCCTTAAGTGCTAGGAGTCCAAAGCTTGCCTTTCACATCAAATGTGTTATAACATTTTTATACAGTAAAATCTAATCCATCAAATTATCTGGACTGACTGTTAAAGAGATTAGGAAGCTTCCTCAAAGTGCTTTCAGAACCCACACCTACATTCATCCTTTTTGCTATCTTCAAACAGTATTGTTTAGATCTCTGGTTTATTTTTGCAAGCAAAGGCATACTGGTCACAATAATGGGTTAAGCATAAATTTGCACATATATTCCTTTATATGAACTCTTTTGTGATAAGCTGACTGCTCTACATTGACATTCATGTTTGTGTAATAATTAAAGACAGCATAACCCATATGAATGCTCCTAATACTGTAAAAAAGCAACTGTGCTGCTTTTTAGGAACAGGTGGCTTTAAAAATCCTGTAAAAATAGTTTCATGAATAATGTTTAAAAAAATTTAAAGTATAAATATATACGTGCAACATAAATTTTAGGATTATCTTCCACAAGAGCAACAATTTTTTTCAGTACGGGTGAACTGATTTTAATTTGGAGGTCCTGGTTCTTCATTCCTTATTTGGCAGACAGCCACAGAAGCCATTTCAGCAATCACCTGTGTTAATGGGAATGCTTGCAAGCAATAAAGACTGTAGGAGCAGACATAATGATATTAACCATTGCCATATTATGCAGTTATTAAAAGGCATATTGTACACTTATCCCAGATGAGAGAAGATGATCATTACATTATCCCGGAAGATGAGAAGGAGATTTGTTGTTTTGCAATCATATTGTCATATTGATTTTTTTTCTAGAAGATGATCACAAAACAGTTTGAGAAATGTGATCTTGGTCTATAAAACTAATACCCTATCATCTAGAAGATGAGAAGCAGATATTAGATAAACTTAGTACAGATAGAAGGAGTTCTTTTTGGAAATGGATATGCTGTGCAGAGGCCCATGTCCTAAGATGCAATTCTTTAGTTGCAATAATGATGCTTTTCCATGTAACATAATAAAGAAGTCGGTGAAGAGGTACTCACCTACAAATTAAAAGCAGAAGATTCTTAAGCAATTTGGACTTTAAAACTCTTATGCAGAGAGAAATAAGGGAATATGAGATTGTAAATATCAAGATGTAATAAAACTGCTTTTTCTTGAGTACTCTGGTAAAGTAATAGCCTTTTTATTAGGGTTAGCCTTGCCTTAAAATATGTTTTGGGAATGAAAACTTTAATTTTTTGCAGGAAAATTGCAAGGGAATTACAAAGTCATGGATGGAGCCACAGGAACTTTTGTCAATGATGATGAGATACAGACTTTAAGTGACTTCTGACAGCAATGAATTGCTGCATAATTTTTGATGGTTAAGAAAAAAAAACCACATTCAAGTGAGTATATTCAGAGAACAGGATTACTATCGTGGCAATCCCCTTATATCTGACCTAAGTCAGAAACTGAAAGAAAGAAAAAATTAAAGAATTAATTGAATTCACTGAAGTTTGTAAATAATGCATTTTATTTGACAATAAACTTGCTTGTTGGCAATGTCTTTAGTAATAGCCCAAGAGGAATGGAACAGTGTTTGTTGGTTGGGACTTGTATGTACTGCCCAATAGTATATTCCAAAAACCTTCAGACCATGACTGAATATTAAACGTTGTCCTTATGTAAAGGCCAATAATGAACTTGAAGTATTTATAGTTCTTTACTATTGGTTGAAAACTCTCTCATCTGTAATACATCTTCATTTTTGCAATACCCAGGAACTACTGTTGTATATGCCAGCCTGAAATGTGTTACACACTTTTTGATAGTATCTATTTCCTCCTTATGTGGGTTATTTGTGATTTTCTTGTTGTTGCTTAATTACAATATTTTGATTGGAAAGAAACCTACACCAAAAAAAAATCTCTTTATCATTTGTTTGCATTTGTGATAGTTTGAAACCATGAAAAATGCTATACTTGGTATATATATATATATATATTTATATATATTTAAATTGCCTTTTACCACAATATTTTTACATAGGCAAACATGAAAATACAATTTGTGGGTTTATACAAAAAGAAAAGTATTTTAAACTCAGCTATACTGTCATGACCTAAAATCATGTGGTTTGTATAACAAAGAAACCTATAGTATCTGTAAAAGTATTCAATCTAATTTTTAGCCACTGGTTATAGAGTTGTTTTCAACTAAGTTTGCTTACCTGTGGCAATGGAAACTGTTACCATTATTCAGTAGAAGGTATTTCACTTGAGCATAACTGGTTTACAGGGTTTGTAGAAGAAAGAATCCAGTACCTCTGGTGTCTTCCTCCTTATTATCTTTTCTGCATACTAGAAGATGAAGGATGTATGGATACAGAGTAGTGTCTCCATTACAATATAGTCTCACCCTCCAAAGAGGAAGAACTCATTGTGTATTTCTGGGTAGAAGTATTTCCTTGCTTCTTGTAAAATCTATGCAAGCGATCTTTCAGCAGCATTTGGAGCCTTGTATCTATGTGATTTATCCTGTTTTTTCCACTCAAAGAAAAACAGATTTAGAATGAATCATAGATTAATAGAATCATAGAATGGTTAGGGTTGGAAAGGACTTTAAAGACCATCTAGTTCCAACCCTCCTGGCATGGAGGGCACCTTCCACAAGTTGCTCGGAACTCCATCCAGCCTGGCCTGGAACACATCAGGGATGGGACATCCACAACTTCTCTGGGCAATCTGTTCCAGTGCGACACCCTCTGAGTAAAGGATTTCTTCCTAACACCTAATCTAAACATGCCCTCCTTCAGTTTAAAACCATTGCCCCTTGTCCTGTCCCTATCTGCCTTTATAAGAAGTCCCTGTCTCTGATTTTATAAGCCCCCTTCAGATACTGGAAGGATCCAATCAGATCATCCCTAAGCCTTCTCTTTTCCAGGTTGAACAGTCGCAATTCTCTCAGCCTTTCCTTATAGGAGAGGTGCTCCATCCCTCTGATCAACTTGGTGGCCTCCTCTGGAATTGCTTCAACAGGTCCATGTCCTTCCTTTGCTGGGGATCCCAGAGCTGGATGCAGCACTGCAGGTGGGGTCTCACTGGAGCAGAGACAGAATCCCCTCCCTTGCCCTGCTGGCCACGCTGCTTTGGATACAGCCCAGGATACAACTGGCTTTCTGGGTTGTGAGTGCACATTGCTGGGCAATGTCCTGCTTTTCATCCACAAGAAACCCCAAGTCCTTCTCTTCAGGGCTGCTCTCAATTATTTGTTACAGTCCACTCATATCTGGGATTGCCCTGACCCAGGTGCAGCACCTTGCACTTGGATTTGTTGAACATCATGAGGTTCTGGTGCATCCACTTCTCAAGCTTGTCCAGGTGCCTCTGCATGGCATCTTGTCCTTCTGTTGTGTCACCTGCACTGCTCAGCTTTGTGCCATCTGCAGACTTGCTGAGGGTGCACTCAATCCCTCTGACGGTGTCTTTGATGAAGATATTGAAGAGCACCAGTCCCAAGGCAGAGCCCCGAGGGACACCCACCTCCGCCTGGACATAGAGACATGGACCACAACTCTTTGTCTGCATCCATCCAGCCAATTCCTTGCCTCCTGAACAGTCCATCCATCAAATCCATGTCTCCAGTATGAAGATAGGGATGTTATATGGGACAGTACCAAAGGCTTTACAGAAGTCTAGATAGATGACATCTGTCGGTCTTCCCTTGTTGACCACTGCCATCATTCCATCATTTCTTTTTCTTATTTTCAGACACTATGAAAGCTTGAACTTTACCAACACGTAATCGGAGTTAAGATTCTGCTCTCAGTGTTAAAGCAAGTGGTTTTAGTTTTTGAGCAGGAAAAATGTTCATGGTGTGGGGTAGTCTTTGGTAGTACTACAAATGAGATTTTTATTCTATCCCCTTCATTTCTTCTCAGATCAATTAATCCTGTTGGTGTCAGTGTAGGCAGTGGAGTATTAGCAACACGGCTATCAGCATCAGATATAGTTCAGCAGTTCTGTTACTCAGTTGCTTTTCTGTATTTATTAGATCTTTGATATTGGCAGTTACAGTAGAATGTATAAGAACTTAGTATATATTCCATATTTAACCAGTTAATTTGCATTAGCTTCTCCTTCCACATCATTTTGGAATGAATAGCCTTGCAACAAGAAATGTAAATTGTTTTACTGATACAGACTGAAGGGTCTGTAAAGAAGTGTGATCTTCTAATAAAAGGAGCAAAAGAGACTTTTTAATGTATCTGGCACTCTTAATGATCTTTCCTCTGATCCACTGAACTTTCATGCTAATTCCCAGCAGAGGGAGTATGTGAAATGAAGATGAATGAATCATACATAGATTTGTGGTATTAACATGCACAGTTATCTGAACACGTGGAAAGATATTTCAGTTAGTTTTACATTTTGGACACTTTTCAAACAGCAGAAAAAGAGCTTGCTAAGACAGATAAAATTTTCATGGGACTCCACCTGGATTGACTATGTGAAAACATAACCTTATTTCATTATAAGGATCAGATTTATTAATAAACTTTGAAAAAACAAAATTTGCTTGTAATTAAAACATTATGTATAAAGGTACGGCCAGAAATTATGTTCCCTTCCAATGAATTTTTTTTTTACCTGACTCTAATATACTGTAATTCGATTTTTCTCTAGGCTGTCCCACATTTGATTTTTATTAAAACCCATGAAGCAGTTTAATAATATATTTCAGCAGATGCAAAAGTCTAAGTTTAATTTTAAGTTTCCTATCTTGTGCTTCTCATCTATGTTGTATTTTTGGTGCTTTTATTTCCTGAGGTGGGAGAAGAACAAACATTTTTTATCTTGAATGCAGCCTACACCCAAGCAATTATATAGAGTACACAAAGCAGAAAACGTCTTTGTTGTCAGAGCTGCAGTGCAACCAAGCAAGTGAACAATGTACTTCTCAGATTTGCTTTACACAAGGGTATGTCTTTCCTGCACATAGTAATATTTCATAAAATCACTTTTGCCAGTATAGCATGAATATTTTTAAAACAATGCTACTTGGCAGAAATAAAACCTATAACTGAATTTCTTTTTTGACCCACAGTGGCTGCTCTGGAAGTAGTGTTGAAATGATTTTTCATTTTAAGAGTCAGTGTGGACCAGCTTTCCATTTTCATTTCTGCCTCCCTTATCACTGCCCTAAGAAACAAGCAATCTCCACAGCATTTTTCACTCTAATGCTTTTACCTTGGACTGCAAGGCAGTGTAGTGTGCTGTTCATTCATTTATCAGGCAACGTCTGTATTTTCCATCCAAAACTACTGTCCTCAGACTGACTGACTTTACACAGAAGAGAATCTTTAGGGAAAAAAAAAAAAAGTGCTCAAGTTGAAACCAGAACTCACAAGTTTGAGAGAAATTTATTGAAATAGATAAGATGCCAAAGTGGGGAACTAACTACTCGATATTATTTTGCTAAATTCTTCCAGCCAGTTCATCCAGCCTTCCTTTCTCACCTCTTGCATGGAAGCTAAGCTTGAAATACCCCATTTGAAGACCCAAGGGCGCTACTGTTCACGGCTGCAAGCAACTTCAGCTAGAGCCTTTCACTCTGATAGCCCCGCAAGGACCCTGACTGCAGCTACGTGCTGCGATTACCCCGCCACCTCCAACACTCTTTAACTCGCTCCAGAGAAAAACCCTGGAGATGGCTCGTCGCTACCTTAAGCCACTTCGGTTAGGCGAAGGGGAAAGAAAAGCCGCGGCAGAAAGCTGTAGCTGTGAAATCGCCCTTCCACAGCGCCTGGTCCGCTCCTTTCCCTCACCCCCGCGTGCCTCTGTGCCCCGGCCGCGATCGATGTCTTGCCGAGGTGGAAAATACCTGAGCGCCGCACCCCGCCCGCCCCAGGGCAGCGCCGCGGGCTCGCCTCGCCTTTGGCCCCGCGGCCGCGGGCGGGTCCCGGGCCGCAGGTGGCGGCGGGCCCGGGGGGGGGCGGGCAGGCCCGCGG
>VZTJ01006074.1:675303-732782 GCA_013397795.1 Orthonyx spaldingii
CGGGCAGGTGTTGGCAGGTCCGCGGCTCGGATGGGCCCCGCTCCGCCGCTCCCCGCCGCCGGCACCGCTGTCCCGCCGCTCGGGCCGCCGAGGGCCGCGCCGCCCCACACGGGCTCCAGGTGAGGAGGGCAGCGAGGGGGCGGCGGGCAGCGGCTCCCCCGCTCCAGCCGCGGGCGCTGCCGTCGGGGGAGGCTGGGCGGCGGGCAGGGCTGTGCTCCTGCCCCGTGTCTCCTGCGGAGGCTGTTTGTCTGCGAGCACAGCGAAGGGAGACGCTCCATCTGAAGCAAAACAGGCGTTTCATTTAGAGGCCAGAGGTACCTAGTGGGACACCGGTTTCCATGTACACAAACGGCGCCTTCGCGACGGGCGTTTCCAGGTTTATCCAAGGTGTGAATGGGGCTGAGGCGAACGCGCTTGTGCTCCCACCAGCCCGGCTCCCTGCAGGAGGGCCAAGCTCTGCTGGCAGGCGTGTTTTCTTGCCCCGAAAGGCTGTGGCTTTTCCTCTCCCATTCCTCAAATATCTCTCAAAATGCTGACTGATCCTCTACGCTGAAATTAGGCATAAATGGTGTGACTTTTCCTCCACTTTAATATATTTTTGGACACTAGACCTGAAATACCACAAATGCATTGTTTTCATTATTATCCTGGCTTCTGTTGACAAACCTTATTGTCGATAGTATATTTAATGTATTGAATTTTAATTGCTGCTGCTGGATCTTAAGTTACTGTACGGGAATCTCTTCAATTCAAAACCTTTTAAGAGCGCAATGAATTTTAATTGTGAAAACATGACCCTGCCAGTTTTGCTATACAATTATCTGAAAACCACCCCATATATAAAGCGAAGTTTATAGGAACACCCCAACAGTATAAACACTAATTGTTTGCATATTTTCACACTAGTAAAAAACCTGACTTTTTTTTTCTATAGCTATTTTGATCGTATTTAAATTGGATAAAGTCATGCATATCTTAGGCTTTATATGCATATAAATACCAAAGCAATGTAAGTATCAGCTAGAAGGATGCAGTAGACTGTACATTCCATCCTTTGTCTGAAAGGAAATTGTTATTCCAGGTAGACACACAAGATCCTCCAGAAGCCTTTTCTGTTCTCCTATTTTACCATTATAAATCTTAGGTACCATAACTATCTCCCATAAATCTTTCTTTGGTTGGACATCATGTTCTCTACTCAGTACTGTACATTCTCCTGTATTTGTCATCATTAAGAAGTTCATTTGCTTTATCACTCACAGATCATTAGCTTCCAAAAATAGCAACCATGCATCAAAGCCTGTTTGATACTGATACAAGGCTGCACATCATTTTTGCATCAGAGTAATTTCTCAGTCTTTTATCACCATGCCAATAAACACTTGGGCAACAGTCCTTTTCCATGCAACATGATATGGATTGTTTTTATGTAAATTTTAAGTGGAACTGAGCTCTCATCAGCAGTTTCTACAGGGCAAAGATTAGATTTCAGAAGGAAAAAAAAAAAGTAACTTTATTACTGGCACTTGCCTTGTAGCTCTTTAATCATTGAAAGAAGGCGGTTTCAGAGTAGGAGTTGGCTTATCTTTAAAGGAAAGGGAGCAGGTGCATTTAGGTTTATCCAGTGATGAGGTAGGAACTGTCTGTGGTTGTTTATAGTGGTGGGTAATTAGTTTGTCTATGTACAGACGTCAGAGTTTATAGAAAGTAGAAGGTCATGTTTCTTTGCTTTCACAAAGACCTTGTGAACTCAAAGTCTGCTGTGTTTTTAATTAAAAATGTTTTCTTTAGCATGTGCTTCTGGGTGTATAGGGTCTAATTCTTCTCTTGGAAAAAAAGCCAGCTAAGCTGGCAGTGTTGCTTCTAAGGCAGTGGATGGGAATATGAGTGTGTGCTGCCTGCCACTGAACTCTGCAGAGAAAGGGTTCTGCTCACACTCAGCCTGTGGTGGTACTGACAGCCTCTGCTGTCCTCTCTGTCGTGCAGGACATTAACAGCTGTACAGTACTTGGCTGGCAGCCTCAGTATTTACAGTCATGACAAAAGAGTAGCAAAAAGGAGGAAAAAAACTCATTAACAAGGACTGGTACTGAACTGTTACTGAGGAACTGAAAATAGGATTGAATTATAGAAATGTCTCAGGCAAATATTTATTGCAGTAGCAAAGCTGCATTTCAGATTCACCAGGACAAAAGTGAAATCTTTGATGTCTAACAATCCATAGACAAGTTCTCCCTGTGAAGATTTAATAAATGGTCATTGCCTCACAGCCCAGCTGTTCCACTCTTGATTTCAGATGTGTGTTTCCAGCACAACCAGTCTTTGACTGGAGAGCATAACCAATACACATTGTAGATAGGGACCTGCAGGGCATTCACTGGGCAGAAAGTGAAGGTGACTCTGAAGTCTGTTGTTACTAGTGTCACAGATCTCTTGTCCAGTACCCTGCACAGCTGGAATGCATGAGTTCTCTTGTCCCCTGAGGTCTTGCTTCATAACAGCAAGGTCTGGCTTTGGCCCATTAAACATAGTATATATATCCAGCAATGCACAGTTCATTTATCTTTTTGTTACAGAAGTCTAGAAGTGCCTTTCTGTAATTGTAGGTGCTGATGAACTGAATATGTCTAGTTTGTTAAAGTCCAAAATGCTAAAGGACATCCACTTGAACATGGAAATCTTTTTTGGAAGGCAGTAGAATGAAGGCTGTACATGCCAGGATTGTAACATGCTCTTAGAAAAAGCTGCTTCATTTCCCAGCTGTGCATATACCAGAAGAGAGTTAACAATCACGAAAGAGATGGAAATTTAGTCATAAAATGTAATGTATCCAAGTTATTAAAGATACAGCCTTCTCTTACTGCAAGATTTATAGTTCTGTATTATTAAAAAGAGGAGACAGTCTATGCAAAAGGGTCGGAAAAGGAGACCATTTACTTACCCATTTTATTACAGTGAAACATCCATTCATGGACATTGTCACTTAAGGAAGAGGGCTTTACCTCTACCAAAGCATTTCTGTGCATTGCTGTTCATCTTCAAGTCAGCAGAACTCCCTCAGAATTATGTGGATTTTGTAAGATTGGATCCTCTCAGTTTATGTTTTTGAACTGGCCAATACTTGCACAAATCCCTCCCCAGTGCCTTCTCAGTGTGGTACTGCAGCCTCTCTCATCCCATCACTACACACGAAGAGGTTACGTTAAGACAGGCTCATTAAATCTGTGTCATCTCATAAAGTCATTAATGGAAAGATCTTCCTGATGCAGTATCAAATTTGATTAACTTTCTGCAGGTAGACGTGGGTAAAACAGTGCAATATAAGAGGCAAGGGGGTGTCTGGCTCCTCTGAAATACATTTAAGATGGAAAGTTTTGAAATTCAACATAAAAGTAAACAATGCAATCAGTACAGGAATTCTGGAGTACTCAATTTTTTGGTGTCTATAAAAACTGCACATAGTGGGTTGTAGAACTCTGAGTGTAAAATGGCTACATCTGTTTGATGAGTTATAACAGGATGAAACTAAAAGTCTTGGCAGCTCGAAGCCACCAGCTGGGTCTGTTGGCCCCTGGGAAAATACAGACAGTGGTCTGGGAGAAGAGTGTAAATGTATTAGTAGATTTTTCTGTGAAAGCAATCAGCAGTGATGCTTCTAGGGAAGCTCAGACTTCAATAATCATTGTCTTAATTTCAAGGATACCAGTTTACTCTCACACCTCTTGCAAGTCTTATTACTCCTGGTGCCTGTACTCTATATAGCCTCAAAGGGAGTCAACAGAGTTCCTCCTGGCAGTAGTAGCTTATCCAGTAGTTGCAGGAATGTAACAGAAAAGTGTCTGGAAGCCTTTAAACAGCAGATGGTGTATCTGCTTTTGTACAGCACTTTTGAAATGCACCTTGGGAGCAAATTTCACTGTACACTTTAGTGATGGCTTAATTTCTGGCAAATTTTGAAATAATTCAAGAGGAAGAGTAAATCAATGACTCGGAGAAATATGGATCAAAACAGGTATAAGAGATGAAGTGGGACTTTTTAGCTGTTTATCACCATTGACTCTTCATGACCTTGAATGAGTCTAGTGAAGTGTAATTACAAGAGTATTTACTTAGGGCAAGTGGTTTTTTAGCCAGTCTGTTGATGTTCAAAGAGAATGAGATAAAACAGGACACTGATTTCTTTGGTATTTCTTCCAGTGCATTTTGTTTCTCAGAATTCTCATGCCCGTGGTTCTCCATGCTCCCAGCTGCTTCAGCGCAGACTTCATCAGTCAGCTCCAGGAGTAAGGAAAACCTACACATTTATAAGCTGGCACATAGATTCAGTGGTGTCCTCTGCCAGCTGGTTTTCTGGTGAAGTTTGTTGCTAAGTTAAGATAGAAGTAGCTTTGAAAAGAGTCTTTCAAGGAAAATTTCTTGACAGTACTGCAGCACAACTTTTTCTTTTATGGAAACACTAACGATTTTAGGGATAATGTCTTGAGTTTACAGGTGAGACAGTCCTGAAACTACACAGTTGTAAAAAGTGCTTCAGCTCACACTGCTAATCTAAGTCCCCGTAAACAGTCTCTTTGTTCTATGGATAAAAATACACAATAGCTCTGTTGGGGTTTTTTTAACAGAAAAGGAGTTTATTTTTTTTTAAAGTCCATTTATTTTTAATGATATTGTTTAATACTGCATCCCTGAAAAGCTAAAAACTCAGTGTGTTTTGTTTTGTTTGTTTTATATCTGCAGCCCATAAAAGGTCTGGGCAAGGGAGACAGGTTACAGTTTTACTCCTTTGTATCTTAAAGTGGTGAGTGAGATGGGAAGATTATACAGTTCTCATTCTCCATGTCATTTTTCTTTTATCACATCAGCTTTGGCAACTCTTCTATTTAAAGAAGAGTAGAATATAACAAAGGAACTGCTTCATCTTCTAACTCATTGTCTAATACAATGCAATCAGCTGCCTGTATTTTAGAATTATGGAGTTTGTTTGATTCTACACTTGAGTAGATTTATTTCCTTCCCAAAATGGAAAATATTCTAGAACTGAACAAAGAAGCTATAAATACAATATAATGTGGAACTTAAAGGACTCAGGTCACTGTATGCCATCAAAATTAGTAGCTCTTTTAATCATACAGTTGTGGCATTCTTTCTTTAATACTGGAATCAGTATCACCAAGGTTTTTCAAGGTATTGGGGATTGCAGGGGTTGCACTGCATCAGCTGACCATGGAAACATGCAAGAGTTTCCACAGGTATTTGGATAAATTGGAGGTTAAGGAGGGACAGACATGTGGTCTATCTACCTGTCCTTCCAACTAATTCTGTTCCTAGAAAAAGAACAAATTTCTGATTTCTGCAGCTACAGGCCTTTTGAGTTGTCATAGTGTTTAATGCATCACCATTGAGTGGACAGTTTCATAGCCAGGAACACTGTGCAAAACATCCCTATGGCTTAGGTCTCCGCTGGTAATACTCCTGGAGGGAGAGATCCCAGATTTACTTCACTTTGTGTGTTGCTCTGCAGTGGAAGGCATGGATGTCTGCTCTATTTGAGGTCTGATTTTTACTTAATGATAGGTTAGCTTGAGAAAACTATAGTACAGAAAAACATTGGGAGAGAAAGAGAATTAATGTCACTGCTTAGTGGTCCTAATCAGAGTACAGAAGTAGAGTATAAATGAAGCATATAGGAGTTTCTGGGGAGAGTTCTCCATTAGGCCTCACAGAAACTTCAGATCTGGTTTCCATCCTGTCTTCTGCGCTGTAAGCTGGTTGTGTAGTGTGTCCAGGCATGCTCTCTGGTGTTTGGAAGTAACCATTTGTGCTGGTTTAATAGCTATTCACCTCAGAGACACCCATTCTTCTCAGACCTTCTGAAAGAAGAGTCTTCACCAGAGAACATCAGAGTAGCCAAAACTGGGAAGATTTCTTGGTGGGGCTGAAAATCACAGGGGAAAGACAGCAAAAGTGTGTTCCTCCCTGCCTCAAATATTTTATTTGATGTTTTTGTTGCTGGGTGGGGTGATGTTGGAAGTTTTAGCAAAGGATAAGCAATGCAATTTTTAGAAATTTAAATGCAAATCAAAACTGCACAGAGGTAGTGTGGTGTTCAGAAAGACTATAGGTGGCAGCATCATAATAAAATAGAGTTTACTTGATGTCTTTAGCCAAACAGAAACCAGCCCTTAGTTTCTTCAACAACGTCATGAACAAATAGATAAGACAGTGTGAAACAAAAAGAGCAGATGAGAAACCTGGAGTTGATCATCATTTAAGCAAACAGTTGAAATATGTCAATCAGTCTCTTAAATCTATGTAATGTCAGTTTTTGTAAACATGAATGAACATGCAGACTTGCAGAGATCCTTCTCCATATCTTGCTTGGTGTATTCAGGCTATTAGTGGTAGGTGAATTTTGCCACACTGGAACATAACCCAAACAAGAAAAAGAAAATGCTGTTCTCATCAGCACTGTTGTCTCAGGATTTAAAAAAGGAGTATTTGAAAAAAAGACAAGTTAGTGTATTTCAGTGAAGTGTCCTGAATTTTCCTAGGTGGCTAATGTCTTTGGGACATTGAAGCTGGATGAACTAAAGGTTGATTTTTTATGGAGAGGAGTGCTCATCAGTTTATGAAAATGGAGCCCATTTCAGGTATTTTAGATTTAGCTTCAAAACATAAATACTTCTAAGTTAACTCTGAAAAAGACATCCCTTGTTAAAATAAGGAGGATAACATTTTTTAATTTGTCCTTCTTACTTGCCATTAAGATTTACAGGACCAGTTAATGAGGAAGATTTTCTTGTGTTAGGGTGTGCTATAGTTTTCTCATGTTAATGTGTGCTATAATTTTCTCCCAGTATTTGTTTATAGGAGAAATGAGAATTTTTTTCCCTGCAGCCCAGGGAGAACTGTCAGACCCATTTGGAAGGGCACAGATTCACTTTCTTTCGTGTCCTAATGCATTCCCCCCAAATCAGTCCATCAAAAATTATCAAAGTGAAGTCATAGACTGTATCTGGTCCATGGGTGTCTTGTTCCTCAGCAGTTTGCTTTATAAGGTACCGTAGAGACTGTTGCTCTCAAATATTCAATTAAATGTGTACTTCTCTCAAAAGTTATTTGATATGGGAGCACAGGTATAGATTTTTAAAATTTAATCCTGTAACTTAGCTCTTTTTCAAATCTTATTGTGAGATGAAAGTACGGTGCAGCCTGTAAACTCATTTTGTCTAATTGCTACTGAACTGAGTGATGAAGAGTGCTGTGTTGCTTTACTGGTTTATTTTTTTAAAGTGAGGTGCTAACGGTGCATCAGTGTTTTGAATTGATTGTGCAGATTACAGAGTTCTGGGTAACTTGCATCAGTGAAAGGATGCTGGGGGAAAAAAAGTCAAGTGTCACTGTGAAAATTATTTGTTCTTTCTAATGACTTAAGGTTCCTTTTTCTTGATTACTTCTATAAAACCTGTTTGACCAAATGCCAAACCAGTGTGAATTAAAGTACTTAACTATTTCTGCCTGTCTTGTCTCATGCTACCAGGCAGTGTTGAAATTTACCTGAGCAGCTTCCACGGGACTTCAATTTATTTTCTCAGAGATAGACATGAAGCAAGATTGCAAAGCTTAAATATGCAGGTGTTTTGGTTTTTTTTTACCCAGGAGAAGGAGGAAAACACCTGTAGTATTACTCCTGTATTTCTTTCATAGGCCAGTGTAATGGATTAGACACATTGTACTTTCCTGTAAAGGGATAACAAAGGCATCACACTCAACACAGAGGCTTTTAACATCTTCAGGGATATAATTCCAGACAACTGCGATAGGAACGAGGCACCTAACCTGAAAATCCTGCTGTGCATCTTATTGGATTATGATTCCTGTTCACTGCAAGAAGGGCTCTCATCTCTGTCTTTAGACATTTCATGGCTGTGAAAACTTGACCCTCAATAACTATTTATCTAAAGAGTGGATGCGAGCACTGGGTGTGCCATGTCTGTAGTATAGCTCTGTCTGGGTAGTAGCTGTATATGTGTCATTTTTGCCCTCTTTCTTTGGTCACATACCTTGATTTCAAGGAAAGGAAATTTGGTTCTGTGAGCACAGAGGGCAGCTGTCATGTACCTTGGACAGGCCTCAGACCTGAGCAGTTCGGGAAGGTGGACAGGGAAGATAGATCTAAACTACTGAACAGTGCAGGAAATGTTCCTGGGTCAGGCTGTGATTGATCTTGGGTTGTTGGAATGGCCCTGGACACAATTCTGGTTGGATAGGCTGGTGATGGTTTTCAACAAGCAGAGTGGATGTAGTCAGCCTCTTTTGAAGATCATGGGAGTTTAGCAGTCTGGTTTCAAGCATTGTCTCCAATGCCACAGGACAGTCCTGAGACTCTTTCGCTTACAAGAGCAGATGCAGCCCAAGGCAGAGGCTCCTAGATACGGGCTAGGCTGCACCAACCACACTAAGGAAAGTGATTTTGTCCTTACCCTGACATGTGTCAGTAGGTGACCATTTAAGTATATTGAAGGGGAGGGGGAATTGCATGTTCTATTTTGAAGATTTTTTTAAAGCACAGTTCTACTTTCTGTGCTACTCTGTGCACTTTCTATAGCATGGTATGAATGATTTGTTTGATCCCACAGCTAGAGAGAGCACTTCCAGTCTGTAGAGCAGAGGAGGTCATTTATGTGTTGCTGTGAAAAGCTGTGGGAGCAAATGCCAATTTTCTCACAGTCACAGCTCACACTTCTCTTAACACTTCGGAGCTAGAGGTAAGGTCAGTGGGCAGCAGAGTGCTGACAAGAGTAGGAGTTCACCGGAACAAATGAGTATTCACCCAGCTAACACTTATTTCTGTCATTTTTTTGCCGTAAGATTATAGCCCCTAACTCAAAGATGGTCTGGCACAATGCTGTTCCAACAGCTGCTGTAAGCAGAAGATATTCTGGGTATAATCAGGTTCTGTACACTGATGACTGATCACACAAATCTGATAAATTCTTATGACAGGATCTGTGGCTTTGAGGTTCATTGTAGAAGCCAGATTGTGCCTTATTTACTGTTAAGGCTTAATAGAATTGCCCATTGATTTCTCTGCAGCCACGTCCCCCAAGGGATTTATTCATTCAGGGATTAAAATTGTTCCACGGTTGTCTGATTTGTTTAAAGCTCATGCGTTTCTCTTAATTGGAGACAGTGACCTCAAAAATAGCCGAAACCTTCCATTATCCTTATGTGGAAGAAAAAGGTGTACAAAAAAAAAGTCATATTCTAATTAATGAAGGTTCCTACATCTCTACTTTTGTACCTCCCTACTTCTGCTTGCTTGAGTCAAAAACGAGTTGAAATATCTGTCTGATGAATTTGTTTGGAGTGGAAGGAAGCCAAGAATTATTTTAACAAATGTTTTAGCTTGACACTGAGTATGGAGGCTTAGTTTGCCAAGTTGGAAAAGTGAATAAGTAGGCAGTTTTTGTGAAGCTTATATAGGGTGTGGGTCATCTTGAATGTCAGTTCCAATCTGTGTTACATATTTGTAGAGGAGCGTATATCGTGAATGAATTGACACATTCTCCTCATAAGTTTCATGTTTCTCTGAAACAGCAGATTAGTTTTGAGAAACGGTGGCACATAGTGCAGTCAGCTGAGAAGCTGAAAGGACTTCAGGAAACTGGCTCCTTCTACGTACTGGACAAAATCTCTGAGGTTCCTGCAAATGTGTCTGACGGAGCGTCGTGTTGGGTGCTGTGATGGTGCAAAGGTAATGTGCCTGGTAAGAGGGGGTGCAGAACACAGTGAGGAGCGTTACGGCTCCTGTGAAAGGTGGATGGAGAAGGAAGCCTTCTAGCACAGCTCCTGTGAGCACGGGGTCCCATGGGTTGGTGTGGTGCACAGCTGTTGTCCTGTCTGTGGCCTCTTGGCTACAGAACAGGCTCACTTGCTTCTTTTGACAAGAGTGCCAGTGTTAATTCTTGCCATAGCTGTGAAAGAAATAAACAAAAGCCACCTGAAATTTGATCTGCTGCTGCTACTTCTTCCACTTTTGCATGGGCATTGGAGATCACAGTGTAGTGTATATGAATAAAGCTGTATGTGGGCAAGACAGAACAAGGATCTGCTGCAAGGTCAGAATTGGGGTTGTGTCCCTGGATTCACTTGAGCTCTGAGGCTGTCAAAACTTAGGTCAAAACCAGGCTTTTAGCTGATGTTAATCTGATGATGAAGCCAGGTCTAATCCTGGTAATTAAAAAAAACCCCAAACAAAACTTGATTCCAGGGATGAAATAGAATTTAATGAAGAGGAGGGAGGCTTCTCTGAGCGTCACTCCCTACTTTGTTCTGCCACCAGTGAAGTGATGCTCTGTCATTAGGCCTTTTTAGGAATTTTTTTTCAATAACTATTCTTGCTTTCCCTCAGACTTTCTGTTGCCTTTATTACTGTTTCTCCTGCAGTTTCTCCTTCCTTGCTTTCTTCATTTGCACAGAAACATCTCTGCCATACAAATACCTGCATTTGTGATAGCAATCTTAAGGGACATCTCTTCTGCCCCAGGACATCAGTTGCTTCTTTGGACTTGCCATGCATCTATAGATGATGGTTCTGTTGCTCTTATCGTGTTCTTGGATAAGGAAGATCTGTTGCATTTTACACTTGCTTTGAATTGCTTCAGTAATGCTTAGACCAGTCACAACAATGGGTTATTAACTTGAAATTTAACAGTGGAAGATGATAGGAGAAAAAGAAATATATTTCTTTCCCAGAAGCAAGTTGAAATCATGCGTTTGTAATAATATACTACTACATAGCTGATATTCCAGGATCCCCAAGTGGGCTTCAACCCTTAAACAGGCAAAGTTCAAAGTTATATGGGATTGAAGGTTATTCCGTTTCAGAGATACCTGAACCAAGTAAATGGCCTGGCTCCTCTGACACTTGCATTGAGTCTGCACTATATGGAAGGATGATGGTAGCTGGCCTGCTGTTTTGACAAAATTATGCTCTTTAAACTGGTTCCCAATTCTTGTGTAGCTCAACACTGTGATCACAAGCATATGAGTGTTTCAATTTGGACTCTGAGTGCTTTAAGGGAGTGCTACCTGCTCTAGAGTAAAGAGGTTGTTTCCATGACCTTTCTAATGGTGAAAGGATTTTTTTAGCAAAAACTAGTCCTGTGACTCTGATATGAAATGACTCTCTGAGCAGAGAGCACTGTGAGTTGTCATGTGTACAGAAAATATTTTTGGTCAGTTTTCCTGAAACTTTCTCTACAACTCTTGCAATGAGCCTGATGTAGCAAATTTCTTAATCAAAGCAAAATACTGACAATTAGACTGTAAATTTTAAATAGAATTCTGTAGGTTTTACTTATGTTGCTTCAACAGTCTGGTTGAAGTCTGGTTTAATAACCAGCTCAGCTGCCTTATTCTGAATAAGAGTCATAAGCAGTAGCTCAATCACAACAAGATAAGAGGACCAGGCATGCAGACAGGTACATCTCAACTTCCTGTTGGACTCATAGGTACTTTGGATCTGTGGATGATGGTGTGGGAATCTCCAGCAACGGCTTCCTGGTTCAATCTCCATGAAACAAACTTGCAAATTCTGCTGAAAAGTATTTAATTGTTTTTTCAACCACATCTGCTCCTACAGCACTGCATTTGTCAGCTGTATTTCCATAATATAAAGTCTCATTTCCTCCTAGCTTTTCGTATCTGACTAGTTATTTTAATAGCCTCTATTTCTGAAGCATAGGGCAAAATAAAAGTGACCAATCCAGTTTTCTTCATAATTTTTATAAGTGATTACACCATTTTGTTTTCTCTGTCCGCTCTTCAGTATGGAGTGTGGCTGGAATTTACAATAACACTAAGCATCATCCTAACTCTGTTTATTTGGCTATTAGAATTAGACTGAAGCTGAGTGCTTGTATTAGCTCAGCCCAAGAGTCTGCTGTGATGTTATTAAAAGTTTTTACTCCACAACAGTCTGTACAGTTTGTAGTGATCTGGAGACAATACCTGCTTTAAAAGGTTAGGGTAAGGAAGCAAAAGCCATTTGCTAGTGAAGGTAAGAGCACTACTGTGATAGGAACATGCAAATGGTACTTACACGAGAAGGTTCATAATCAAAATGATCTTCAACTTTTAGCTAGTCTTTGTGATATTTCTTATTAAACTCTCAGTCACTTTTCTTAGGAACAGCAGATTGCCAAATACCAGGTGAAATGACTTCAGTTCTTCAATGTCTTAATTAATTATATTGGATGTGTAATGCCTGATAACGTGCTGTGTGTTAAACCAGAACACCCTGACAATTTTGTGCAGACTGCTTGTAAAGGGCATTATTTACTTTGCTGAGTCAAAGCAAAAGGCTGAGTGTGTCAGAACCAAAGTTCATTGTGCAGGCGTAACCTGCCTCTTGTCTGTGGGGTGAGCTCCAATTACACCATCACAAGTTATTCATCCTTTTGCCCCACCACTCAAAGGACCTAGAAGTTATACCACCTGCCAAAGTTATGAGTGACTGAATATAATGAAGGAAATTAATACAAGTATCAGTGTTATCTCTAATAAAATATCACTGGCTTACAGGGAAGTTAATCAAGAAATAAAGACTGTGTGCTGCATAAAGCAATGCTGATTTCGTGTAGCTGTAAAAGTGAAGGTGTAAATTGTTTACATGCAATTGTCAATTCTAAGAATTTCAAAACCAACTAAAATAGCAAGAAAATGACTTTTTCCTGGGCTAACATGTCATTGGAAAAAATAAAAGGTACTAAGTCCCATTTTCTTCAAGGCACTGTAGAATTTTAGATCTTATTCTAGATTAGGGAAGTAGTTTGTTCTGCTGTGTAATTATCAAATCATACAATATTTAGTAACTAGATCATGCCCAACTTATTTTAAAACAGACTATTAAAAAACATACCATGTAGTTAGTATAGCATAGAAACAGAAGATACATTTAAAAAGAAGGAACTTTTCTGCTCCTGTTTGGATGTTCAGATGATGTTCTGGGTATGTTAAAGCTTTGTTTTCCTCAGTTTTCTTTCTATCCTGCTTTATTTTTGATATCACTCTTTCTTGCCTCTAGTAAAACTCAAGGAAAACCTGGACCAGAAATAAGCTGGAGAATTGGACAATGTGCAGAGAGCTGCCAAACTCACATATCTAAAACAAAAAATTGTGGCAAAGGCAGGAGAACAAGTAAAGGAGATTATTAAAAGAAACTGTATTTGTAGAAAATTGTAATCCTTTTGATTCAGAGGTTATGTGGAAGATGGTGCCTATTTCTTCTGTTCTGTCTGACCTCCTGGCTGGCAGCTCCGCATGCAGGCACCCAGAATCCAGTCTGGATGGGCTCAGCTCAGTGCCGGCGGTGGCACTGTCCTGCTCCAATCATGGCTGTAAGGAAATGGAGAGAGATGGCAGTTCTGTGAGCATTTTTTGGGGAACACAGAGCAGTTGGGAACTCAAGGAGCTCCCTTTGAATCATTAGAGTAATGAAGTAGGCACATGTGTGAGGACACTGGTATTACTCTGTGTTGCACGGAGTTTTTTAACTTTTTAATTCCTTCTGAAATCGCTTATACTTTCTCTGGACATTGTCCTTCAGTAGTAATAGAACTTTTATGACTAGTCATGAAACAGTAAAGATTGTTAAACCCAGCCTAAAGCGGATGCAATTGCAGCATCATAAATGTATTCAGAACATACTCATACACACAGAGAGAAATGAGCTACACTGGTACTTTCCAATGCTAGATTAAAGGTTGGACTTGGTGGCCTTAAAGATGTTTTCCAGCCTAAATGGTTCTATGATTTGTGCCTAAATACTGTATACTGCATGTCCCAACCAACCAATGTATGTCTTGGATACTGTATTGTATTATGTATACTATAATGGGTTGTTTGTAAGGTCACTGGGTGTGTTTGCATCAACTTCAGCCTAGAACAAGAGCTGTGAACATGCAGAGACATGGACTGCAGTGCAAGCTAGACAAACCCTCTGAGGACTGAAGATGCCCTATTGTTCTCCTTTCCTTGTTGCTCTTATAATCCGAAGGTGTGCATGTTCCCAGGCTAAATAATCTCACTAGACAATGTGAACTATTTAGCCCTCATAGGGGAAAAGAATTCTTTGTTCCTCATCTCACAGCTTGTTTTCTCTCTTAGTTACCATGGATATGCAAACTGGTGATACAGTCTTCCTATCCTTTATTCGTACACCTACTAACATCTGTACCAGTGCAGCTTCAAATATAGAACTGGCTTGTGCTGGATCTGGCTAAATCTGGAGCTGTTTTACACATTTCTTTGACACATTGGTTTTGGCTGTTCGTTCTACCTTTTTGAGCAGATGTAACGTTTCATAACTTGTCACTGAATTTTTATCCTTCCATTCATGATGGTGACAACCAGAAATCTGATTGTGAACCACCAACATGAAGCATATAAAGCAGCTTGGGAATTTCAAGAAATCTGTTTCTCAGCACCACTCCCTTGAACGCTGGGTGGTGTACGAAGTATCAGGTTACACGGAGACCTGGAGCAGGTGGGTCAGTTCCACGCAGTTCAGCAGCAAAGGAATTTGTGTTGCAGAAGAATTTATACATCTTATTCTTCAGTGTCACTCAAGCCTCATTGCGCTTGATTTGACACTAACTGGCTAATTAAGGAATCTCTTTTGTCTTCAATGAGCATTGGATCAGAGCTGCTGAGACCAAGGGCACTGAACCACTGGGTTAGGTTTATTGGCTTTATAACTGAGGTAGGAAGTTCTGGAAAACTAGGACCAGCTCTGTAGTATCAGCATTTACCTAAACATTAAGAGATCAAGACACTGCAAACCTCACACTGTTCCCACTTACTTGACCATGTAATGCATGGACAAAGTGGAGAGTAGGCAGGCTACTGGATGTCAGCTGAGCCACCAAAACCACAGGGGAAACAGAAAAACGCAAGTGCATGTGCAAATTTAAGTATATGGAGGAGCATTGAAGTAGGAGTTCTCAACTTTTGTTCACTTAGACTGTTTTGATAAACTGTTGGTCTTTTGTGGCATTCAGATATGAAATGAAGTTATTATTTTTTAATTACATTTTTTCTGTCTTTACTTTAAAAGAAAGCCACAATAGTAGTGAGAGGATTAGAAAATGTGTTTGCTCAGAGTGTCGCTGTGGCTATGATTTGTCCAGAGCCATGTGAGATCTTTTCAAGTATGAATAGCGTCAAGCTTTTTACTGCTCTTATTATTTAGTTGTATTCTTACAGCATTCAAAGGACTTAGCCAGCACAAGAAGCTGTTGTGCTTGGAACTGTGCAAACACTCAAGAGACAGAATCGTCTCTAAAGATTCTGAGTTTAACGTAACAAGACGGGTAAAACATGCATATTCAGGCAACACAGTAATACCTTGCTGTTAGGCATTTAGGTGGGGTCATAACAAGACTTTTTGGCACCTTTCCCCTCCCCTCCTTTCATGCTGCTTCTGTCCTCTTCCTGATACCCTTCCCAGCCGCTGCTGTTGAAGTTTTGCAAGCTCTTGTTCTGGCACTGCCTCTGTAGTACAGCCCAGGCTGGGTACCCTGCAGGGCACAAGCATGGTCCCATATCCACATCAGTTATTTCACAAGAGTCCTCATACATTTTCACTGAAAAGAGCAAGACAGTTGCTGAAGACTCTGGAAAATGATTCGAAGTTTCCAAGTCAAGTTTTTCCCACACAGCATTTGTTTCTTTTGGAAGTCCACATTCAATTCTCTGCCCTTAGCTGCTGCACAACTTGTCTTCTCTTTGTATAAGAATACACCATGCCAGCTGCTGGGGCTGCAAATCCTGCTTCCAAGAAATAGCCACAACACAGACCACTTTCCATCATTGAGACAACATGGTTCAATTCTTCTTGGTACCTGCCTTTCACTCTGTGTACTTTGTTCCCTCTTAAAAACTTTGCTCCTGTGCTAATGGCTCTCAAAGGGACAAGGAGAAAATTCCTCTTGGTGGAGCAAGGCCTTATCCAGATCTGCCAGTCTGCCTGCCATACTATTTTGGATGCCAAGTTGACAGCAAGAATGAATTAATGCCATGAGATTGAAAAGGAAGTGTATCATTCAGCTGTTTGGACCAGCAGATGGCAAATGTAAAGGAAAAAAAAAATCAATCTAAGAGCCAATCCAGAGAACAGACATTAAATAAAGCCATCTGGCAAACATATGAAGGGAAAGAAGAGGATGAGACCAAATTCTGTGTTAAATTTCTGCTCACGTTGAGAGGAAGTTGGTGGGAACTCATACCAGGGGAGAGCAGACTTCAAGCCTATAAGGAGTACTGTGTAGTGTCAAAGCCTGTGGTGGTGTTGAGGACTTACGAGAAGGACCCTAAGCTACCTAAGCAGCAGCATTTCTGCCTGTGTGAGATCCTGGTGCTATTCCACACAGAATAGTGAATACAGGAGTGCTTGATCCCCCACGATGGGATTGAAAAGACCACACCTAGGAAACTCATTTGTAGAGAAGGACTAGAAAGATGAGCATGGAAGTAAGCAAAGAGGGTGATCTAATATAAGCTGTGGATGTCCCATCCCTGGAAGTGTTCAAGGCCAGGGTGGATGGGGCTTTGAGCAGCCTGGTCTAGTGGAAGGTGTCCCTGCCCATGGCAGGGGCGTTGGAACTAGATGATCTTTAGGGTGTCTTCTAACCCAAGTCATTCTATGATTCTGTGATATCACCAACTCTGAAAGACATTGATAAATCTATTTTTATGCCAATGCCATGGCATTTTGTTGCTTTGCCCTACTACATTAATTCCTGGAGAAGAAAGATGTATGTGGTTTTGCATTCAGGCTTTTAAGTAAAATTTCAAAAGAGAAACATAATCCATTGAAAAGGGAATTGGTATCTTACATAAGTGCCCAGCCTTTCTTTTGGAAATTTGCTGTCAGGGAATGTGATTTCAGAGCTCAGAAGTCTAGCAGATGTTATTACTATTTCTGTTTTACAGGTCAGTGCTTTTGGTTTTCATGCTCTGAGAAATGCCTACAGCTGCTAGCCTGTCTTTTATGTTATAAAAACAAGTCAATTCTGTATCGTATTCTTAATTTATGCATGATTTTTTTTTTTCTTCTGGTAAAATGGGGATACTATTGAACATTGCAAAAACATCTAGTAACCAACAGTTTTGTTGGCAGACTGTGTCATCTTCTTATTTCCATAAAGGGCAACAGTGGATAATTTTGCAGTTAATTTTGTTCTTCATATCCAGACCCAGGGCATTAAGCAGAACAAAAAATCCCACCACTCAGACTTAACTGCAATAAAAGGAACAGACTTCAGTATTGTAACCTGATTTTTTAATGCCTCTGTTGATAATAAGGTTGACATCAGTGATGATGTAGTAGCAGTATTTTGTGCATTAACTGTTGGTTTCAGACGCTTACATGGGAAAAGGTTGCCAACTCTCACTGAACAAAATTTTCAGATATCTATTTCCTTTCCATCTCATCTGTGTTGTTACTGATTAATTACTGTATCTGAGAAAGTTGTCTTTAGTTTCGCTCAGCATCTAATAGCCAGACTAACAAAAAGGCAGTATTTCTGTCCCTCTGCTCAGATGAATAATTCATTGCCCTGCATTTTTTGTATAAAGTAAATTTCAACTCTTTCTTTTGTAAAGATGATTTAGAAGAGGTCCTGGGACACACAGAAATTAATTTGCTGCCTTCAGGCACATCATTAACTTTACTGAGACGGAAATAACAGTTTATTTCTGTTAAATTTTGGTTAAAGAATTTACTATACCTAGTGTTAGAGGGATGGTATCCTTTAATTGAAGTTGGAGTTTGGCAGGTTTTTTCAGTGCTGTTCTGCTGCTATTCTCCCCAGCTCGGTTGAACAATGGGCTGGAGAGATGCTGGCAGTGTTGCTTGGTTACAATTCATCGGCGTGAATCAGTGCTTCACGCAGCTCCTTCTGCGGCTGAACGAGCGGGAGACTTCTCGGCACTGTGTTACTGATGTGCGCCGAGATGGGAGCGGATTACGGACCCTCTCAATCGCTGTAACACTACACCTTCGCAAGGAGATTGGGACGGCAGTGTTTGACTTTCCGTGGTTGAAGTCAGGCAATTTGGAGCTGTCTGTTTTACATGGATTGACAAGTATATAGCCAAGCAAAGCAAATTTTTAAGTCTGTTTTGTTGCAAGGTGTGTTTGTCAAGTTCGGTACTTTGGCATCCTTCTGTATTCATCAGGAAGATTAAATCCTTCATTAAGTATCTTCCCCTGGAATAGACATGCAATTTGCTGAAACCTGCCTGCAGGCAAAGTGAAACATGTAAGAGGAACTGCTACCTTCCTCTTACTGCATTTGACCAAATCTTAAGATGGCATAAAGTGAAGCTGGTGGAGTTATGCCAGTTTAGACAACAGGAAGATGTGACAGGTTATTTTTAACACCATGGGTGGATTTTCTGTACCCCACCTAGATCCATTTTACTACTTACCTGTTCCTGCTATTCAAGACATGACTGGAGGAAATGTTAAAAGAGAGGAGAGGTGTCCAGTTTGTGCTCTCTGTGCAAACAGCATTTCCAACAGCACTGTTGCCATCTACACCTTTTTTCTAACGTTTATATGAATCCTGAAAGGATTTCCTTCTTTCTCTTTCTTTTGGGCTCAGCAATTCTCCATTTCTTCTCAAATCTCCCATGTTGTATCTTTTAATTTCTCTTTGCCTCTATTAAGGGCCTCACTAGTAAAAGCTTATATTTGCCACACCTTTCATCTTGCCAAGCTTCCTCTGTTTAATATCTTCTATTTAATGCAGCTTGTTGCATGGCTGAACATTAAGACTATTTGGAAGAATTTGTACGAAAAGATGCACTGAAGTGCCATCCACCTCACTTGATTTGCAAAAGCTGAATCTATAGTAAAAAAATACAGTCTAGTGCTATTGAAAACACAAATATTTCTATGAGTAGATTCTCTGCACTCTTTTGCCTCCTGGTGATGGTATCTCTAAGATGGCCTTTCATCAGAAAATTGTTTCAGAGTATCTGCACTGCTTAAAAATCAGTTGTACTGCACAGAGCTGTGATTTCTGATTTGTGCTGTGTTGTTACGTGATGGGTTTTTCTTTAGCAGCAGGTGAGCATATATTTAATATGTTAAATTTTCAGTATGTTTCCTCCAAATGCCTATTGGTTCTCTATAGTTTTTTTTATATTTTGACTCTATTTAAAACTTGGATTAATTTAACCCTGCTGAATTCAGATTGTGACATCCACAACTATTTTGTCTGGAAATTTAAGTGCTTATGGCATAGGACTTAACTCTGAGCTCTTCCTGTTTCTGCAATAAAATGAGAAAGGGAAATGAAAAAAGAACTGTAATTTTCCTATCAATATGATGAGCTTTGGCTCTTGTTCAGAAAGGTACTGAAGCACCATAATACTCATCTGGTTTTGGGCAGTTATAATTGCTGCAGGGATAGACTGATTCCCTGGATAAATAGGGACATTTATGGGGAGGAAGAGATGTCAAGCATAGCTGAGAGACTGCTTCCTGACCTCGCTGTGCTGAACACGGATTTATTGGGCTGCTGAACCTGGCAACATTGCAAGGAGAGCCTTTTTGGGGATACACTACATGCATTAGGCATAAGCATTAGGTGTGCCATTGCACAGCTGAGCTGGCGTTCTGCAGAGACACTTGTGTGCCTTTCCCCTCCATTAAAGCATTGCTTTCTTTCTACCAGATAAAAGCCTATGGCTGAGTAATTCCCTTTTAAGGTCATAGCTGGACTTCTCTAGATGTGACAGGCCAGTTCTCCTGCCCCTGAGACCCCACCTTAAAAGGGCTGTTGCCAGTGTGGTGATTGGGTGGTGGGTGGTGGGTACACCCACTGTGAACTTCTCATGCAGAGATGCAGGAGCTACTGCCCTGGCTGAGCTGGAGTTCTCACAGATATTCCTGTCTGGGACTGGCAGAATCTACTTGAGCAAGGAGGGAGCTGCTCACGTGTGAGAATGTGCTTAGATGCGATGGGGAAGCAGCCGGCTGGAATGAAAGGACTTGTTTCTGCACCGATACCCCTCAGCCCTCCCGGCCTCATGGGCCCCTCCAGCCTGTGGGAGCCATGCCACACATGGTGTGCACAGCATTGCTTTCATGCAATTTTTGCCAAGATGTTCCTTGGAGCCAGTAGAAAGCAAACAGGCATCTTTTACAGATAGTTGGGTCTTTGACATTCATGTTATGCTGCATATGAGCAGGCATCACTTACTTTTGCTATACAGGATGATAGGGTTGGGTATACCCCATCCAGGGGACCCACAGGCACTTTTACTCTTCAGGTCTGGCTCAGCTCTTACTTTTCATCTTTTAGAAAATACATCCTGAGGAATTTGCAAGCTAAATCGAGTAATTAGTACAATGGCATGGCAATAACTTAAAATATTTACATGGCCAGAAAATGCAGAGTTCTTGTGTCATCATAAACTTCCCTGATTTGCTTCCTTTAAGTTTCCTCTGTTGAGTCTGGCTTTAGATTATGCTTCATAGTATATGTGTATGGGATAACATTTTTTTTATTTTCGTATGCTTAATATTCTCTCATTGCATTTGTTAATGTTTAGGCTGTGCACATGGTGGGCAGTTTCTTCTGCTTTATTTAATGACTGGATTCGAAATAGATCTTATTTTAAGGTTAAAAACTATCTGGTTTCATTAGCACGAAGAGCAGAAAAGTCACCCTCCGTTTTTGTATGTGTGCTTCATATTTTCACAACGGGTGCCTTTTTCTCATAAAAATAGCTCAGCAGCTGTCCCTTTGTCCTGGGTGCTACACAGTGGCCTTTACAAAGCCAGGAGTAACTTTTTGGCATGGCCCTCCCTTTCCAGGAAGGACCCAGCTAAGCTTCCTGAGTAACATCAGCCTCCACTAAGAATTCAGGTCAGGATCTCCCTGCTTGTTTCCTAGCAACTGGGGGATACTGGTGCTTTCTCCTCTGACCGACTCCTTCCGCGTTAGATACAGGGATCACTTGGTGAAAGGATCAGGGCAGTGCTAATAACTCATGCTTTGGGAAGGCAGAGCGGCCCCGTGCAGGGTATCTGATGAGACGTGGGGTGCACTGTCCAAGTCAAACCGGATCGAGACTTTCAGAATTCTCTGCGCAAACTTGGAAGTGCCTCTGCTGGTTTTGCTACCACTTAAATGTCTGGCAAGGTGACAGATCCCTTTTGAAACACCAGTAGCCTTTTGTGGTGCATTGAATCTGACAAACAGCAACCTACGCAGGTAAGCAGCTGAAGAAAGTTTATGTCTGAGGTAGTTTAAAAGTTGTTTTCCTACAGGTGAAATGTGTTTCTTGGTTACACAGGTGCACAGCCTTCAATTCTGGGACTATTGACCTGCCTTTGTACTTATTAAAGTTTCATTGGATGGTAAGTAAAAAAGTTAAGTAGAAAGATGAACTGTTTTCCCATCTTGTTTGTGGTGTGTGTTTATAAATTGTTGAAAACAACCTTTAAACTTCTCTAGTTAATTTATTGTAGAATTGGCTAATGAAAAATCTTTAAATGATCAACAGTTATTGGTTGCCATGCTCTCACTGCAACTCACTGCTTGTAGCATATTTGCAAAATAGAAAGCAGCAAGTCCCTCTGGCTGTGTATTGTTTGCAGAGGCCAGCAATCATTGCCTCTGGTTGGTAACACAATGGGATTTGTTACTGCTTTTTGTTTTCCTTTGGTAGATTCCAAGTAGAAGCCCTTTGTCAAATGTGAAAATTAAAGCGATGTGCCATTCTAAGAAAAATACTTTCCAAAAAAAAAAATTGTCTTCCTTGTGTTGTAGCTTCTCTTCTCTACTCACAGTAGAGATGGTGGGAATCAAACCAGAGTATGTTCATATCTAGTGCTGGTACAGGGCTGGCATGATAGTTTTCTGAAGGACCACTCCTCACAGAAAATACAGTTTTCATATTTTGAAAACATGTCCAGGTGTATACAAGCTGTTTAACTTGCCTTTTTCAGAAGTCTATAAGCAGTACATTCCATCTCTTCGGAAATCTGAATTGGTACATCTCCAATTAACTTGAGCAAAGGCCTGTCAAGTGACATCAGGCAAAGATCTGACTGCACATCTCTGGGGCAGGTGCACTGCAAGCATGTTTATATGGGTTTTGCACAGAAGGTTGTAGTGGTGGATTCTAAATAGGGACATAAAAGACCAGATTAATTTTAAGCAATATATTTTAATTATGTCTAATATGAAGTTGTTTGAGTGCTGACTCTTAGGTGTTACGAAGCTGATTTCTTCAGAGGGGTTAAGTGCAGCTTCAGTTGATATTTTCCACATTTAGTATTCAGAAAAACAATTCCCAGAGTCTCACATTGCATACCTGATACAGCAGCTTCTTGCCAAGTGTGCATGTCCAATTTGGTATCCCAGACTTTTTGTCTCTATCATACTTATGGGAGAGCTCATACTTTCATTCCTATGATTCACAGGGTGTGTGTCCACATAGGAAGAGAGAAAAAGTATATACCAGGGCAGCATCTTCATGCAGTTCAGGATGTCCTTTATTACAAAAAGCTCTCCCAAGTGTGTAACTTCATACTACTGTCTGATTAGGTGATGTAGGACAGAGAAGGAAAAATATCTGTTTGAGGAGGTGCTTCACGTTTCATTTAATTGTTCTGATCTCTAGGTCAACAACTTTCAGGAGACAGTTTACAGCAGAAACCTCTTCAGTAGCTTTGATCTAACTATTTCAGTAAAATAGCACCCTCAGAGCATAGCGTGGGACACGAGAGATTAAGTGACCTAGCACCTCCTGATCTTTCCTCTGTTCACAAAGCCTGGTAGTGTCCTCTTAGTAATGCTCCTCTGGCAGAGCTGGGAGCTCTGCTACACATCTCATTCCCTACCTATTGCTGTGATTCACAAATATTTTTAAAATGTTTAAAAATAGGAGAACTCTAAGAAAAGAGAATCAGAATTTCCTCAGGCTTGAGCTAGTATATTTGCCAACTGCATGTAAAAGGCTAAATATTTTCCCATTATACCTACACCAGAGACACTCTGGAGATACACAGATGGCTGGGCCCTTGCAAATCCAGCCAAAAGAGCGTATGCCAGCACTTTGGGGTTTGAAAAGAAGCTGGAATGGGTCCTGTAGTCTGGTATTGGCAGCCAGCATCAGCATCTGGGTGGTTGGACATAGGAAAGAGCCAAGTCTGGAAAGGTTATTGAAACACTGCCCTTGCATGAACAGCATTTCTTGATAGTAAATAGCTCAAACATATACTTGGACTCTGTAGTAGAGAGCAGGCTAGAGGAGGCAGGTGAATGCTTTCTCTCTATTTGTCTGTGCGAGCCTAACTAGGAGCTGGGAAGCTTAAATCCAAGAGTGATCTTTGTGTCATTTAGCTATAGAGGCTGTGTGGGATCCAGCATCTGGTTCTGGGCATCTGGCTGCCAGGAGAGGTGAGCTGGGAGTAGGGCAGGTGCAGAGAAGAGTTAGTAAGGTGCCAGGATAATTGAGAGCTTATATCTGTGAGGAAATTAAGGTGCCATGGCTTATTTGGCTTTGCAGATGAAGGCTGAAAGGAGAGATGGACATCTCTAAATACCTGTGGCAAAAGAAAAAAGCTGCTTCAAGGAAAGTATTACATTAGCACAAAAATAAACTGGTACACACCAGTCATTCAGTCTGGGATTTTCTAACCATCAGAGTTACCAAATTATGGAGTAGCATTTGAATTCGAATAGTTTTCAAAGTAACACTTTAAGCAGCCTGTGAAGGGATTGTATCGAGTGTTTGCCAGCAACAAGGGACTGAATGCTCAGGAAATTCCCTCTGGTAGTATATTCCCAAGTTTTATTCTGAAACACCTATATGAAGCTCAAAGATATAAGTGTACCAAAACATTCCTCAGGATTTCCCTAAGGAGTTTTCACCATATGAGAGAACTGAAAAAGTCCAGGCAATGCATGGAGCTCCTGGAATGAGAAGGGCCTGATAGGTGGAATGCATCTGGTAGTGATAGATCTTACAAAAGCACAGAGCTAAAGAGCCTTTGTGAGCAAAATGAGTCATCACTGATTTTGGACCAACCCAAGGGATCAGCAAAGGCCAAGAAGTGCTGGGACCCTTCTAAGGTGCCATGAGAGTGGTTACTTTGGACTTGAGTTTTTGATTTGTTGCTGTAACTTGCTCTGTATACACAGAATTTTCACCTACCTCCCTGGGAAAAAAATCAAAACACAGCAGTTTGAGGCAGGGAGTTCCCTCCCCAGGAGTGATGGGATGACCCTGAATGTCTGTGCCATGCCTGAGAGACAAGTTGTTCCTGACTGAAACCACTTCAGTAGTTTTACTCTGCACCACCTGCCTTGGTAGGAATTATTGCAGACCCACAGCAGGTGGGAGAAAAGCCCACACCAGTAGGTTTTGTTTGCACAGCTTTGCTTTTTGAACTTTGATTAGGAATAGTGCTCTGCCACCCTCTGTCCCAATGGTGTCCCTTTTGCTGCCCATGGAGATATTGTCTGCTTCTCTGTTTCTCTTCCTACATCTGGGCTCTTTCTAGTGTATGAATGTCAATGACATTTAATTTATGAATGCTGCAGTACATTTTGATGTGCTTATTTAAATCAGGCAGAGATCAAGCGTTGTACAGTCACACGTAAAGGTGATGGCAGATGAATGCTCTTTATATCATGCTGGATTTCTGCTGCATACATGCATTTATATTTGCCAAATTACAGGCAGGAAATTTTTGAATTAATGACAAATATTTCCCAACAGTAGTTATTTAAGTGCCTGCACATGTTAAATTAACCATAATAATCTTGTCATAGTCATGAATTAATAACCTGCATCTCAATGGGCTTTTGAAAATTGAAGTAAAACATTTGTAGTATATTCAAAGAAGGGAACCTAGGGACAAATGGGATGTCTCCAAATGGCTTTACATTCCCATCCCCACTATCCTGTCCCCCATGCCAAGTAAGCTCCAAAGGCTATAGAGGAACCTGAAAATTAGGTTTAGAAGGAGCAGAAAGGAAGAGATCTCCTCTGCAGAGGGGTGTTGCTTTCAGGTAAAGTGATTTAGACTTATTAATTCCGGAAGTGTCTTCCTCTCTCCGTTGCCAAGAGGGAGATGCTGCCAGAGGCAAATGTGCACGCAAGAGATTTCTGACAGAGATCTTAAGCAGTGAGGAGTTTCAGAAGGAAGGTGCTTATCATGTCAGAGGGGGATAGGGAGAACTTCTGTCCCAATGGCAGAAAGGTGAAGAGTTTGAGGGCAAGTGGTGATGTGAGAAAAGGGAGACATTTCTCACAGCATATTCCCCACCAGTGGTCCATGGAACCCGGTCCAGCAGAGACCTGGGGAGCATGATCAAGTTCCCTTTGCCTCCTGAGTTCCACTGTGCCACAGGGTGCCATGGGGAGCTGGGCCCTAGGCCAGAGAGGGCACCTCACTCTATGCTGTTGGCTCCAGCAAAGCTGGACCAAGGGACAGGCCTGGAGCTGAGCATTGCTTCTGCAGGACAGACTCACTCTGCTCCCTGCTCTGGGAATTGCTGCTTGGAGAACATCGGGAGAAGCGTTTAATCTCTCTTGTGAGGAGACAGTGTGGGAGCTGGGCCTGTTTAGAGAAGAGAAGACTGAGAGGGGATCTCATTAATGGCTATAAACGTCTCAAAGGCAGGTGTCAGGAGGATGGTGCCAGACTCTTTCCTGTGGTGCCCAATGACAGGATGAGGAGCAATGCCTATAAACTGAAGCACAAGAAGTTTCACCTCGACGTGAAGAACTTCTTTACATTTGAGGATGACGGTGCAGTGGAACAGGTTGCCCAGGGAGGCTGGGGAGTTTATCTCTCTGGAGACATTAAAAAACCCACCTGGACATGTTCCTGTGTCACCTGCTCCAGGTGACCCTACCTTGGCAGTGGGCTTGGGCCAGATGATCTCCAGAGGTCCCTTCTGACCCTAAAAATTCTGTTATTCTGTGATATGCTTTCTACTTTCCAGTCCAAGGGAATGAGTGGGCTTGTGCAGGTGGTATAGGGCACACTAGAGACTTGGCTCTGGATTTCTGACAAGGCGGCAGTAAAAACTATTAGGCTGCATCAGGGTTTTGACTTTCAAAAGTCTGCAAGTCTGAAGGGCAACTGAAGGTGATACATGCAGAATGATTCACCAGAGGTTATATTTGCTGAGATTATTGCTGCAGGGAAGGAGTGAAGGAGAAAACAAGAATCTGAGCAAGTGGCAGTTATTTCCATTTGCTCGTATCCTTGCTTTGAAGCAGTGTGGTTTGGAGCATAGACATGCAAGCAAATGAGATAAGAGCTACAGAAAAATATTTCCTCTCTTTCAAACATAAGATAACAATTATGTCCTGAATGGATAGTAAGAATAAAAAGTTTGCAAGTTCATGTCATGAAGGGAGTAAATGACAAAAAATTAGGGCTCTTACATTTGTGAAATCCTGACTGTTTTTCTTATAGACTGTGGAGAAGGGTTCCAAGCAAAGATGAAAAGACTCAGCCATGATGATTATTGTGGTATGGACAGAAAGCAACCTTCCAGTCTTTTTGTGTAGGAAATTATTTGGATTATGAAGTCCAATTTAACTGGACTCCTACCTCAAACCTCTGAGGAAGTCATGTATTACAGTGACCTTGTGTTGAAAATCTCATGCTCTTTTTGCTGGAAGGGATCCAAATGTTACTGGTATGGAGGAAAGATAAAGGAACCCATGGCTCATCTGTCTCCCATCAGGGCTCAAGAAAATAATTTTCATTTGAAGGCTGAGAAGGCCTGAATTAGGAAGAGTCACAAGAGATTAAATAAGGTCCTTTCCAAATAAAAGCCTGCCACATGTACTACCTCCGAACAAGCCTTGTACAACAGTTAGACAAGAGGCTGTTCGGCTTTGCATTTGACCTGTGGGGTTTAATGCAACAGGAATGTGGAATGTGTTTACAAGGTAGCAGTTATTGCTGAAATATGTGAGTACTGTTGCCCGGGGAAATTTCAGAGGATTGTGACTGTGCTGACAGTGGCTGTACCTCTTGGACGGACCGTGTGGATGTTGGGGAGGAAACTGGCCGCAGAGTCTGCAATCTACAGAGGGAATGCAGGGATGATGCTCCCCTTCCCCACCACCTCCCACTGCCATCCCGTGGCTTCAGCTGGATCTCACTCCATTCTCACGTGCTAGGATGACCCAGGAGGGCGAACTGGTCCTTGGGCTGGAGACATGGCTTCTTGTTATCCCTGCATCCGAGGGGACTCCAGGTTAGCACACGGCTGCAGCTAGTTCAGCAGAGCGGTGTGGGCTGAAATGAGGTAGAGCTGAGGACTGAGGGCCCCTGACAGCACCTTTCATGAACAGGTCCTGAAAATCAACCTGCTTATGTTCTGGCTACTCTTAGCTGGTAGGCTGGTGTATCTCTGCCTGGAAGGGCTCAGGCTTCTCCTAGAAATATCTATTTCATTCTCTTTGCATTTATTACTTTCTTTTTTTTTCCTCTCTATTTTAAATGTCCAATATTAAAACTATTCTGCACATGGTTCATGGATGATCTCAATAATTATTTCATCCTTCCAACACAGGAATTCCCAAGGAAGCTGGTAAAGCCCAGATTAGTCTCTTTATTTCATTCACTTTCCTTCTTACTTAAGTTTGCCTGATTTTCATCGCACTAATGGCAAAATATTTGGAAGTAGGCCTAGGATATAACTATATTCTGTATACGGTTGAACACAACATTTTAAATGATTTGTCATTAACTTTTAAAGAAACTTAATGAAACTGTTGAAATGACACTGTTGACTATAGCACATATTAAGTACCTGTGAAAATTGGGCCAAATTCAGCTCTAGATGTTAGCAATTGACTTTCTTGTCTGGTTAACTTGGCCCACTGAGTTCTTCAGAATAGCAGATAAAGCTGAACAAGGATGTCATTCCAGGTACTGCTAAACACTGTCTGCATCTTAAACTCCCATTAACCTCTGCACTGTACAAGAACACCCTTACATTAGGCTAATTAATGGGGCAGCAGGGGTCAGTGAGCCATGGCTCAGGGCTTGCTGTGCTTCCAGGGGAGACTTACTCTTTCTTTGCCACAGAGGAAGTGTGTGTGTGCATGTACGTAGGTGAATAGACAATTTATTGTATTCATGGTTCCAAAAAAGTGAGGCAGGATCAATGAAAGCCTGTTATATTTCCGTGAATTTAAAGGCACTGAGACCTTATAACAATGTTCATATTTCTACTCATTCTGAATACCAAAAGACCTGGTATAATTATTTTTGTGAAATAGCTTCAGGAATGTTCCCAGTGCTGAATTCAACAGTAATTGCAATTGCAACATGTAGAATCAAATGTAATTTTGTTCTAACTAAAGAAAGACAGTTTATTTTCTATTGCTTTTCAAGGAGAGGCATAGTGAGTTTTTAATACTTCACTGACCCTTGGCTCTGAGTGATGTTAGCCTGCTTTTGTAAAAAAAAAAAAAGAACTTCTTCAGAACATTATTAGTGAAGTAGTCTATGTGAACGCTCAACATTATTTAAGTTAAAAGTACAGATTGTGCTCCTATCAGTGAAAATGGCTGGTACAAACCTAAAAGCCTGGTAGTATATTGAGCTGTTTGTGCTCATAAATATAACAGAGGATCTCTGGTAGGCAGCTAGCTGGGGGAGGTCTTGTGTCTTTGTGTAAAACAGCTATGGCTTTATTATCCCTGCATGCTGAGGAAGAAGGAGAGCCAATGTGGCTTTTTTACTTTAACAGTTCTCTTAATAATAATGCTTTCCATGTTGGTAGAATAAATCTCCTGGCCCTTCTATTAAATCACAAAAAATGAAGGACTGAAAGCAAGAAGGCAAGGGTTACTGCATAGGAACAAAACATTTCACATGAGTTTGCTTTATTCTTTTGCCAATGTGGACTCCTTCCCCCGCCCCCCTTCCTGTAATTCTTTTATATGGTTATTTGCTTTGCTTTGGTTTTGGTTTGTTGGGGGTTTTTGTTTGTTTAAAGAAAGCATGCAAGTCAAGCTAAGGCTTTTCCTGTGAACAAAATATGACCTTTGTGAAGGTGTATACCCTCAAGTTACTGGGCTCTACTGGGGAAGGAAGTTCTCTTCACCCTTCTGGAACAGCCTATTCCCTGCACTATCCAGGACACCAGACTGGGCAGTCCTAGTTATGCCTTCTGACCTCTTACGTTTGTTTTTCTGTAGCAATGCACTGTTTTAAAAAATAGAAAGCTCACTTCTCAAAAGCTGCTTGAGAGGAAAGTTTATTTTATGGAGTGTTTCTCACTTCTCTCAGAAATGCTGAGGGAAGGAAGGACTATTAATTCTAGGAGGGGGAAAAAAAGGTAGAAAAGGAAGGTTTTCCCCTCTGCCTCCCATCGCTTGGAAATGCATTGTGCTTGTAATAGAGAAAGGAATGTGCTGTTGGCAGGGGCATGGCAGAAGTGCTGGTGAGGATCTGATGAAAATCTGCACAGCCTTTGGAATAACAGGGGCAGATGCACCAGAGAGGAGTTTGGGCTGGTTAGGCCCAACAGCAGTGAAAGACTGAAAACAACTGAATGTCCAGAAAACCCTGAAAGGCTTGGGAAGAATTTTTCTGTTGTAGCCCGTAAAGCCTCACATGCTATTCATGGCAGGCCTTGCCCTGTTTGCACAAAGGCCTGGGCTTGAAGCCCATGCAGCACTCTATCCTATCTCCCCTGTCCAATTCTCCTTTTAGCAGGTATTTTATTACCTGACATCCCTTGATGTCTCTTCTCAATGATCACAGGGACATCCAGCACCACCTTAGGTTTACATCGTATGCAATGGGAATTTGAGTGATATGTGCAAGTACTGCAAAGGCAAGGGCTGATGTAAAGAGGCAGTAGTGTATCAGTAGTTATATGTTGCTGGTCTGTGTGGCACAGCTTGGTATTCTTCCACCTCCACCCACACTGGGGGTGGAAGAATAGCAAACTCTGGCACTAGGAACAGCACTGAAAGAGATATGTGCTGGTGCAACTGACTTTTATTAGTTATTTCTGAGAGAAAGGGCAAATCACTCACAGCTAGCTCTATCCACTTTGACAGTGAGTGGGAAGAGGATCAGAGGATCCCTAACTGGCACAGTTTTAAAAGAGAAGGACATTGACTTTTTGTTCAGGCTGGGTGTTCTCACCTGGATGCTGGCCTAGGACCCATGCAGCCATGGAGAGGATGCTGGCAGCAAAGACACTTGAGCCAGCCTTGTTCTGAGCATGAGAAGTGGCTCACAGGCTCTCACCACACCAATGTGGTTGTGCAATATGCAGATTTTCTTTTAACCTAAGGGCATGCTACAAACATCACATTAGTTGGAGAAAAACATTAGCCACAAGAAAAGAAATAAACCCCTTTATTAGCCAATAATGCAGATAAGAAAAGATGGGGAAGATATACCAGCTCCAGTGCTAGACAGATGAAAATGGATGGCAAACTATCATTTAGACAGCCAGCCATTTGTGAAAATACTACATTTTGATGATGTTCCCATGACATCAGTCAGTGTAAACAAGTAGGTGGTAACAGCATCTGCACTAAATTATTAAAACAAGCAAAGAACACATGAAGTCATAGACTTTGCAAAGCAATACTTTTTGTTTACTGATTTACACCATTTGAACAAAATGGAAGCAGATGATTGTCTGTCCAATTTTGAAAACAAAAGGCAAATTTGTATACAAAAAGTGAAAGGGTGTTTTTCTTCCTGGTTTGGCATGAAGTTTATTTTTGATATTTTAGGTAGACTTGGTAGTGGAAACCAGTGCAGTTTTCTCAGAAAATGTCTTCTCTGGGTAAATTATTTTTAATAATACACAAATGATGAGGATACAGCTAGAACATGTATGGATGCTGTAGAGATGCTGACATATAGTAGAAAGGCAGAGTGACCCTTCAGTCCCAATGCTGGGACTCTGGATAAAGCTTCTAGGATGGCTTTGTGTATGTAAGCATGCACTCAGGTGCATTTGCTCACTTGATTTAAAAATTGGAGGCCAAATAAAAAATGAAAAGTGAAACTCTTTTGATCTAATGAGAGGTCTGAAGCAGGAAGATGTATGGCTTCGAAAACAGGGTTGCAGTTGTTATGAAATTCTCCTGTCCTTTTTATGAGCTTTTTGGATGTGTTTATACAGACTAATCAGATTCCCAGAGACCTGCACCTCACTCATGTGGACACTCCTGATACCTGGGCTCATGTGTGCTGTGCTAGCTCAGGGGGAGCACTTCACTATGCTTCTTAGACGTCCTATTGCAGTTGGTTTATCTTAGAAAAGCTCAAGATGATGGATGCCTTTTGGAAGTGATTTTATAATTGGACATACTGTGAGCGTTTTAATTTTGATTAAGCTCAAGCATTACCACTTGCGAGCACTGAAAGTTGTTTGAGAGTTTGAAAGGAGGGAACAATGATGTCTGTTAGCAGGAGAAGGTCTGAGCAGAGAGGTGTGTTGAACAGCAGGGTTTCTTGAGCTGTGTGAATACCTGCCCGCTGCCCTACACTTCCTTGTGCCACACCCCATTGCGCAATGTTTTCAGTACAAGGTCTCCCCTGGCTGCAGGGATAAACCTTTGCTTGCGAGGCAGGTGATCACAACACACTTTTGAACCTGTGCTACGCCAATGCACGGCACCCTGGGGCTGTGTCCAGGTGGTGCTCCTGCTATGCACATGCTGGAGAGCTGGAGCCTCTCCAGGGTTGTGAAAGCACTGCTGATGTGCCTGGGATGTCAGAGGGCCATGGCAGACACTCTGGGTTTGCTCCCTCTAGAAACTTTGAGCTGTCCTGTTTCTGCAGTCCAAATGACAGAGAAGAGGCTGTGTGGCCGCTGGATGGTGCCTTCATTTCAGGTCTGGGTCCTCGGAGAAGGGGAGGATGAGAGAAAGCTGCTCCAATCTTTGCCCCTGGCATTTAGGATGGTTTAGGGTTGGTTACTCTCTCAGCTAGAGGAATATCTCTGAGTATTCGTGTTTTCTTTATATCCCCAGAATCCTTGCTTTTTGCCTTCCACCCCCCCCCCCCCCCAAATCTGCAAGGCTATGTAGTATCAGTAGGAATGTTAGTGTATATATCATGATGTTCAGAGAAAAGGGCAGCTCTTCCTCTCACGTGAAATAATTTCCCTAAATTCAGACTTTTTTAACTCGTCATGTTTCTTTGTCTGCTAGAAAAGGGATATTCTTATTAAAAAAGAAAAGAGAAATGAAAGGTGTAAAATGCTGTTGTTTGGTTTTTGGATGCACACTTTCAAATGTACTGGCATTTGGAAGGGATAGGAAGGGGAACAAAAACACATTGTGCTGCTCTATTCCATCTTTATTCTCTGCAGTGGCATAGTCTCAGATGTATTTCTTGTATCATAGCTTATCTAGAAAGGACCTAGGAAGGAAGAAGGAAAGTGAAAAAAGTCTCTGCTGGGAAAAATCCAGTATAGCAAAAATACTGTTAATAGGTAATATTTAGCAATTTGTCATCAGATATTTTTGGCTTATAAAAGCTCATATTAAATTGATAAACCATGTACATCTATTACTCTATTGTGAAAATAACAACATATACAATAAAGAAAGAGGAAAAAGGTGTGACTGCCAGTGGTGTGGTAAATCTTGCCCTTGCTAACAAGGGAGGAGCGATGCAGGTTGCTTCTTGAGGATGAAAATCCTGCTGAGTTTTCAGATCGCAGGATGATTTAATTAAGTGATGGACTTCAGTAAATCCTTGGGGAAACTGGAAATGAGAAAGCTCAGCAGTTGTGCCTCTAGATACAAGCATAAGTGCACAATGAATACCACCTGTCCCAGTGGGTGCCGATTCAAAGCTGCTGGATTTTGTCAGTATTTCATTGCACAGCTCTTAAACTTGTAGACCATTGTAGATTTTAAACAAAGCTTTGAGGGTGAAAAAATTTAGCTCCAGAGCAAAAACTCAATCTCTGTTTACATCAGGGAAATGACAAGCAGTTATCATCATACCAAGGGTAAACTCTGGATTTTTTTGTTTCTCCTCTTAAGTATCTTGTTTTAATCAAATCTTTCTTATGATGAATGTATTAACACTGGAGGGTTTGTTACAGATGCTGAGCAAAAAGCTTGAAAGATTGAAAATCTGCCTAAAGATACCATTAACATACATTATACTGAAGGGAAAAAGGGAAGATCTAGATAGTACGGTTCTCCAAATTTATATATTTGGGCAATAAAATAGGATTAGCTCCTGGTGGTGAAAACCAGTGTTCCTCTGACAGTGCAAAGGAAGCATTTAAAGGGAAAATCAGCTTCCCCCATGTTAATATAAACATCATAGTAAATTTTAAGGTAGAAATTAATATGATTGTCTACAGCTAGGTTTGGTGACACACTAAGGCAGTGCCTGGCTTGCAGAGCATCACAGAGGGACCTCTGGCAGCTTCTGGATGCTCAGTAAGGACCAGTATCTCTTCACACTGTCTTGGGATATTGCTCCAATGCAAACCATCACTTGGCAAAGCGCTCAAGTAAGCGGCTAAGTGTCAGCTTCAGCATTTGCTCAAAACCAAGGTTTGCTAAAAATGAATCTGTTGACTTTGGAGCATAATTCTGAAAACCTGCACACTGCCCAGAAGCATTTTGCAAGTTCTTTCAGTCCCTCTTGTTCCCTGCTCATTCTCCCACCCTGTGCTGTTCTCAGGTTAAGGAAGCATGTGTCCATTCATCCCTTGATGCAAACAAATTTCCCCTTGGTAATAGCAGGCACAAAACTCTTCCTGCATCCTTGGTATGGGGCGGGTGGCTGCACCTCGCTGCCGTTGTCATAGCGTATGTTTGCACAACATAGTGACTGCTGCCAGGGCTGCTGTCACCTCGTCCTCCATGTCAGCCACCATTGGCCTGGGACAGTCACACCAAACCCTGGGTTTGGGCTGGAAACTTGTCTTTTGAACTGAAAACCAAATCCTTACAATTGCATGACAAGTTGAGAGGCAGTTTTATAAAAGCCTTGCAGTCACCCCACTGCAAACCCAATATTGCTTACCTGACCCAAACTTATAGGATTTATTTGCCATAATTTAAAATAACCATTTCCTTGCTGAGGATAAGAAAGTCTCTGGGTTCCTGCACAGGAGGTAGAGGCAACTGGTACTTGTGCCTGGTGTCTCCTGCACTCAGGTGCCACTGACCCGCATCTCAGGTTGCTTTCTGCCTCACTGCAAAGTTATCTTACCTGGACAACCTTCCTCCCTGCACACAGCCCAGGTCTCTTGGGCAGCTCTCCCACAGTGAAGCAGCCAGCTTTTCCCCAGGTGACACTGAGCCATCTAGGAATGACTGCAGCAGCAGTGGTGGGACCTGGTGTTATGGAAATTAATATGTGCCAGCCACAATAACTGGGTTTGACTAGGTTTCTGCTGAATCAATAAGCTGAAAGACAGATTCCTCTATAAAAGTACTTTTTATTAATAGCATTACAGCCTGAGTTGGGCATCTCTCAAGAGGGTCCTTGAACAAGGAAATCCCTGGTTGACCTGCTAAAGCAGTACATGGACAAATAGTATCTTTCAAACAATCTTGGTGTGTTTTGCTGACAAGTAACAAACTATTTACGTGTCAGACAAGTTTAAAACCTCCAGGTAATGCAATATCTTTCTAATTTTCTCTTTGTCACTCTGACATGTGATCCTTAAAATAGTTGCAGATGTCAGAAGCAGCTGGGTCCACAAATATACTTGCTACTGTATTTTATTATACTAAATAATAATACAATATTATTAATATTCTGGAGAGTCATTCCCCTGTACCTCAACAGAACCCATTACAGTCTTTCCTAGCAGTGATTGTATGTTATTTTGGTCTCCGTCTACATTCCCGTACTTTAGTTCAATTTACTCGTCTCCTCACAAGCTGTAATCACACTTTGGCAATTATCTCTATCTGATTATTACAATGCCAGTCAGGATCAATCTGAGGCCAGAGAGCCCAAATTCCCCTTGCCAGTAGAGTCAACTCCACATGTTTTTTTCAATTGTTTTATCTTGCTTATGTGGATGGAACAACTCTTTCAGCAACGGGCCAGCATTGGCCCAGGATGGGTCATATCCAGAACAAATAATATAAAATAATGACGCACATTGACTCATTGATGAGATGCATCTTCCCTTAACCTGGGAATTTGATTTCCCCACATAACCAAATCCCCAGGATTCTAGGGGTGATGAAATACGAGTACCACGTACACTGTGGCCAAGCACCTCCTTCCTTCTCACAAGCCAAGGCTCCAGCCCTGTACCCTTGCAAGAGACACAGCAGTGGAGGGCTGCCTTCCTTGGGTCTTTTGAGGTTTTTGGAAAGACACACTAATTCTTAAATACTGTTAGGAAACAGTAAAAATGTGGTGGGCTGAAGAATTTCTGCGTGAGGACAGAAGGGAGTGAGGATCTTGCTTCAAGATGCATGACTGGCAAGGAGAGAGCCCATCCGGGTTGAGCCACACCCCTGGTCACATATTAGTGTACCTCAATGTTTGGGGCATCCAGTGGAAACGCTCTTTGTGACCTCAGATGTCACAAAATAAATCACACAAGTCTTCGCACGCATTATGGTGGAGCTAGCTTTTTTAAAATTGGTTTTATTCTCTAGAAATTTGACTGCCAAAGTTTGGGACAGGAACACAATTCTGGTTTGTCAAGAATATAATATACTATTTGATTGAATTTTGCCAGAGGCAACATGTTCATACTTGCCTGCAAGTTTCAAACTAACATTGTCACTGTGTGGGGATTTATCCCCCAGTGGCTTTGCTATTGAGAACTAGTGAAGTATGGCATACAAACATTTGGATAAAAAAAATGTACCCTCACCTGAGTGCAGCTGGATGCAGCAGGGTGATGCCAGTGAGCCACAGATGGGGATGTGAGTTTTGTCATCCATAATTTATACAGAGACTATAGGATCCCACTTCTGGATGTGTGTAGCTTATGGATGCTACAGGGCATGCATATAACAGCTGAAGCTTTAAAGGTATTGATTTACATTCCTGCCATTGCTACTGCAACGACAGCAGGAATCTGAGACACCGTGTTTAACAATTGACTAGATATGCCACAGCCCACAATACATATTTATCTGTCACCTCCCAGGGGACATTTACTTTCAAAAGAAAGGTATCCTAGAATCACAGAATTGTCTGTGTTGGAATGGACCTTAAAGAACACCTAGCTCCAACCTCCCTGCCATATATTACGTAAGCATACACATTACACTCTATTTTATATTTTTATATTTTTATATTTTAGTAACTTGCCTGTATGTACGTGTACAAATGTATAGTGAAGTACTGTTATTTTGTTGATATGACTTAACACTTTTTGTACCTCCTTTAGTGATTGCCACATGAGTTCCCCAAGGATAATGGATCCTAAGATGAGAGAGGCTGAAGGAGATGGAGAGGACAATTCAGGTAGAATTTCTCCCTTCCTCTCTTGAGCTTCTATGCCTTAGCTCTATCATAGAAGTTAATTTCTTTGTTTACAGAACACATTTTGCCTTTCTCTTCACCTGTTTCCAAGACCTGTTATATGTTTCCAGCATTTTCAGAGGCTTGAGATAAGATTTTTGTAGCATCCTGTGACCAAGCTAACTTTTTTACCCGACAGGATCCACGAGCAAGTGAAATGCTGACAGGGATGCCTCGCAGTGCTGTCATGCCAACTTAAATGGGCCAGGCACAAGCTGTTAGAATTCTTGTGCAAAATACTGATTTAATTTGAAATAGTTTCCTTCACAGAGCTTGCAACTGATCCTAATTCAGGTCTTTCCTCACTGAGCAGACTAGAATTGCTTTTCAAGGTTATTGCTTGATTCCTAGATGAATACTTTGTAATCCATTGAATCTTGTAATTAGCATTCAAAATATTCTCGATGTATTATAAACCCAACATTTTAAAAGCATTAGCCTCCTGTCACTGCACATTCACGTATGTATGCCTTTTCTACATTTAAATTGGTTTCGGTAGCATTGCTCTTATCATCACTATTTAGCTTGCTGAACAAAGGCAGTGGGTTTCCAAATAATAATTTCTTTTTTGTATCCCAGGCAGTTAAGACCAAATTTTTTCCTTCACAGTTTAATTACCTCAAGAGGCAAGAAGAAACTCAATTAGGAATGATTCTACACCATTGGTTATTTCTTATGTCTCATAAACATTGCAATCCATTCTCCAAGATAACAGTAATTTCATACTATGAGTGTAGTCTTGAAAGACATTCATGCAAGAGTGCAGTGTTGCATTTTCCAGGAAATAATCAACTTATTCAAAAAATTATAAAGAAATGTTGTTGTTTAAAAATTTGCACATGCTGCTGGTTGCATCTTCTTTATGTTTCTTCACTTAGGAAAGAAAAAATCAAAGTTCAAATCTTTCAAAAAGTTTTTTGGTAAAAAGAAAAGGAAAGATACATCATCTTCTGTAAGCAGCAGCCTGAAGTTGTGCCAGTCAACAAGTGATGTTGCAGCCTCTCATGACATGCGCATTAGTTATGATTCTGAAGATGAACTTGAGTAAGTCTTTGGACTCTGGTAAACAAACAGAAAATTGCTACAATGTTTGTAGATTAGAGACATCCCAAAATTGCCTCCTCCCCTTGTTCATAATGCTGTATTTTCAAACAGTTGCTTTTCCCAGGAAAGTACAAATTTAAATGGTTGATGCAAGGCAAATCAGAAGGGAATTGGATGGGGTGTAGCAAGAAATATTAATGAAAAAACTTTCATTTAATCATAAATAAGCCTTGGGTTATCATTTCAAAGGAAAGTAATTACCATCTTCAAAAATGAATTAGATACTCGGTTTATATCCCACCAGGATTGTCTTATGCCCCTAAAATGTAACTGCTAAGGATTGTTAGAGAAATTCAGATGCCTAACCATTTATACCAGGGCTTGAAAGCAAGGAAGGAGTAAAGGGATGCCTGCAGCTGAAATCAGCAGGATCTAGAGGCTCTGACGCCTTTTTTTTCCTCTGTATACATGGGATTCATCTGACCAAAGGACAAATGTCTGCATTTGGGTTGTAGAACCACAGATTCATAGAGTGGTTTGAGTTGGAAGGGTCTTTAGAGATCATCCAGTTCCAACTTCTCTGCCATGGACAGGGATAGTTAGTTATCAGCTGCCTTTTATAACCAGCGAGAAGTCAGCATTGCTAACAAAGCTTGTATCATCCTTATGCATGAAACAGGCTCTGGAAGTGACTATATCTTCCCACTGAATGTAAACAGGAGCCTGGGATAACCAACTCCAATGTAAATAGCTGCAATTTGATGTCTGAAGTTAGACCAGATGAGTCCCATCCTGTGTGTCTCTTTGCCTCTGAAAACCCTGTCTTCATTCAGACATTGCAAAAATGTTACCCACTATGAAAGGCAACCGTGAGAAACCCGGTCTAAACATTCAGATATGTCTCTGGATGGACAGATGAACTGAAGAGCCCCTTGGCTAACTAAAAAGCAAGTCTTTGCATTGGTGGGTGTTGTGCCTCTCAGAACACGCCTCCTGCTCAAGCAAGAGGTGCTGCTGTGCCCGGGAATGGGAAAGGAAACCGTCCCAGCCATTTAAAACGACATTATTCGATGTGGCCACCAGGCTGCGCCAAACAACCAAAAGAAATTATTAACAATTAATTTCTTTTTTTTTTTTTAGCTTTGGTGGTTTGGTTTTGTTTCGTTTTTTTTTTCTTTTTGCTTTCATGGCATTGGAAATAGTAATGTTAGTTAGTCTAGCTTGAAGCTCTAGGAATTCTGGGCTGGCAGCACCAGGTGGTGTGTAGTGTTGTTGTTTGACAACTTATTTACAAGATGCGGATGGCGAGATTTTCTTTCCCCCGTGTGTGACTCAAAAAGGTCATGTCTGTGGGTGCCATCTCTGGCTGTTTTGGCCATATTCCTGTACTGTAACTTGAAGGGCTGTTACATTATTGTTTCTTAATATTTATTTAGGCAGACAAAGACCAGGAAATTATTTGAAAGGAAGAAAAATTAACTTGAACACTCTTAATCTGAGGAGACATGTAGGGTAGCTCCATTACGTGTTTGGGAGGGATACATCTGCTAGGAAGAGGAAATGAGGATGGAATGCTGGGATAAATGTGCCCATGCAACAACAGTGCCCGTGTGGCTGCTGCCCTTGTGAAAAGTCCGTGTGTTGGGCACCACTGCAGCCCTGACTGGCACCTACTCCGCAAATTGCTTTAGATCTGTCTGACCTTGGATGCATTGCAGAGATCACATTTTCACTTAGATAAATTGTTCTTCTAATGTCTCTAATGCATTAAGCAGAAGTAGCAGGCTTTCCTTCCTTCTGCAGCAAGAATGTAGATCAACTCTTTCCTGCTATTGTTTTATCAAACATATTTATAGCAGCCATTACCAGGAAAATGTTACTATCTGCCATGTTTGTTTATGTTTGTCCTCAGTGTCCCTCTGACAGTATCTAGGATCCAGAAATACAGTTCTTTTTTTTTTTTCTGCTCAATTAACTTGGTAGTTACATGAACCCAAACAATTCTGTATTCTGCAGTCATTTGCCATTTCATAGCTCCCTGATTTAAAAAAAATTGAAAAAGGCACTCTTACAAAAAATGCTGTGTGCACACATTTCTTGTCCCTGCTCAGTCAGGGTAGGAGCTAAACTGAGGAAAATGAGCACAAGAAACCTCCTTGCAGCAGCTGTCTATCTCTGGGCCTCCTCTGCCATTCCCATAAGGAAACAAGGTGCTCATATCCCACATGCACCATTTGCAAAAGAAGTTACATAACACATGTATCAAAAGCAGGAAAGAGCATATGAGAGAAACTGCCCACAAAGCATCTCCCAATTCCTCTAACTAGGCCACGAAGATTGTCCATGAAAAATGTGTCCCACAGGCTCATAAGAGAAAATCCAAGGGATCTTGATATAGGGCACAGCACCTCTTAAGGATTTATGCAAATGATTCCATGTGAGGACTACATTCCTTGAAATGTTTTTGCTAATGATCTATATGGCAGAGACACATTAAATGCTGTACCACATTTAGATAGTAAAAGGTGCTTATTCTTCCTATGGTAATGGTCACTCATTTGCAAGACATGTTCTTATATTTGCAAGAAGTCTCTGTACAGACTCGTTTATGTGGACTCCCTTCATTTTGCATCTGGGCTTGCCTGTGGCACTGTGACACCACCCAGCTGCTGGCTTCCACCTAAGGAGCAGTAGTTTTTTCCATAAATTATAACTCATCTTGTAGGGTTAAACTGTCTTTAACCTTGGTTCAGTTTGTTAACATGACAGATAACAGGATTTACAAATTTTTTGTGTGTGTTTTAAAGGTGTTACTTAGATTAGCCTGAATGACTGTACTGTATTCATTGAGAAGTCTGGAATCTTGTTTGTGATGTATGCTGTGCATACCTGTCTCCCATTCCACATTCAATAGACCACTTGAGTTAAAAGAAACGGCAAAAAAGTTTTCATGTTTTCACTCATTTGTTATATTATTCTAGGACACATAAAGGCGTTATGGGAAGCAGAGCTTTGTCACATGATAGCATTTTCATCCTTGAGACTGGGCAAGAGCCTGAAAGGCCAGTAAGAGTGTTTTCTCAAGAAAACATTTCTGATCGGATTAGAGCTTTACAGGTAATTTACACAACATAATTTATTTTCAAATGCAAGAGGTGGAATGTCTTTCCAGGCTTGATTTTTTTTGATAGTATTTGTTGTTGAACATTTGATTAGTAAGTAATATCCATCTGCAGCTTACATCAAATGTTGCATTTGTTAATTAGACAGCACTATTCTGTCTTGGTTCTACGTAAATGATAGCTAACAAATGAGTACTTTATTTGGCTGCCTAAGAGAATGTGTAAAATCAGATGTCGTGTGCCCTGGATTATTCAATTGTGAAGTTAAAATAATGGTAACTCATTGACCTCAGCTAAAAAGTGTTCTGAGGAAACCTCCATCACTATCATAAGCTAATGTATTTTATGCCATGCTGAAGCTGAAACTCCAGCCTACCATGAAATTGGGACCTCCGGCTCCATTTGGACTTCATGCAAAGCGAACAGAGGATGCTGGGACCAGTTCTGAAGATGATGGATTACCCAGGAGCCCTCCAGAAATGTCTTTGCTTCATGAAAGCCTAAATTCAGGCATGAGCACAAGAGTGAGTAGTTCCAGCATTGACAAAAATGAGTGTTTAAAGACTTGTTTTACCTATATGTAGAAGGCAGAATGAAGTATTTGGTTTAGGTATCACTATTTTACATCCGAGCAATTCAGAAATACCTGACTTAAATTGGGAAAACACTCTTTCTCTGTGTAAACAGCTACTTAGAATCTGTGTTCCTGTTAAAATGCAAATATCACACCAGAAAATGCAGAACTAGGAAGCAGAGTGTGTTTGTGTTCATGCATGGCAATGCTGTGTTTTTCATAGAGACTACAAAGAGCGGCCAGGCATTAAAAAAACAAAAAGGCTGAAAAATCTGTATTCTCCTTTGAGTGTGTTGATAGAAGAGCTCTCTAATGTTCTTCTAGGTTGTCATTGGAAAAAGAAACATAAAATAATCTGATTTTTTTAAAATGATAGTTTTGTTAGACATTATTTCATTCTTCATCTGCATGTCTTACACTTTATGTTTGCAGTGTCCTTGCTAATCTTTAAGACTATAGAGAAAAACAACTTACATTGTCAATACCTTTGTGCACTTTGTGTAGGTGGTTTCTGCGATTATATCCACCTTGTTTGTCATCTTTTACTGAATCTCTTCCTCATTCCATCCCACAGTTCTTTGACTCTCACAAGCACCTTAGCTCTTTGAGTTTAGCTGGAACAGGCAGTGAAGAAGAAGAACAGGTAACTTCTGCCAAATGTATTAAGGGACAAGCAATCATCCATAGTAATTTTTAAAAGAAATATAAAAAATATTATTTTGTTGCCTGTCTGCTGCAAAAACCAACTTTGTATGCATGTAATTGCCTGCCTGTCTGTTTGCTGTTTTAATGCCTGTCTGTCTAACATAAAAACTATGATTATTTATCAACGTAACTCTGATGCAAAGTAATCTCCCATTGATAATAATTAAGGTCTCTAGAAAAGCTCATATCCTTTAGCAAACCTTATAGACATGATTTAATCTCCAAGCACAACCAACCAGATTTAGACACTGAAGCGGTGTCTGTTTTTCTAAAGCTGGGAAATTGTAGTAAAGGCTGCTTGAGTTACATGCATGGGATAAAGGAGAAAGCTTATTGAAGAGACAAGAACAAGCTCTAGATCCTCTGAAATCTGTCCAGACCCTGCTTTAAGTACAAAGTTACCTCACACTGACACAGAAAGCCACAGAAAGCCTGATGCTAGTGGGTGACGTTGCTGCTTAGGAGTCTGAGTTCAGCCTTCAGTCAGATTCTGGCTGTGAATTTTGCTGAAGTGATGTTTTTCAGAGCTCAAGTATAGGCACATGGATGGCTTTCTTCAATCAGCAGCCAACCTTTCTGGCTGATTAAAGGGCTGTTTTGAAAAGCTCCGAAGAGTCCCTTTTAGCTGTCCACAGCTGGAGTTGTGGTGGAAACAACACAGGGGGTTAGAGGGAAGAGCATTTTCTAGAAATAGGAGGAGGGGTGGAGGGAAATTGCAGAAATGAAATAGAGAAACTAGTCCTGAGCTGACCATTTCTTGGTAATTATGCAAAATGCTTTTCAGGACCAGCTGCAGCAGGGCTTAGCAAAGATTTCTGGCCTTACTTCTTAGATTCAACATGAAGCTGTTTGAAAAAACTGCTTATATGCAGTGTAATTTCAGTATTTTTAAAATAAAAACAACAAAACACATGAAGAAAGTGTTTCTTGAAAGCTGTTATGGGCTCACTGTAATTGTGTCCAGTCCAGATGCATGTTTGCTACAAGAGGATTTATGTCTCCCTGTTTTTCTATTAACATTGCTTTCTGACTCACTTGCTGACTCCTGAGTCGTGGCAGTGACTACACAGTTGCTTAGCTTTTTCCACATGCCCTGTCATTTAGCTCAGAGTTCTCTTCATCCCATGCCAGTTTGAGAGTGCAGCCAGAATGCAGCTCCATCTGAAGGCTTTCCTCCCAAAGCCCAGAATCTACTACCTGGCATTTCAGAGAAATTAGCCCTGCTTCTAGAAGTCAGAGGAGACCAGTTCGCAGGGCTGAGGAATTTTGCATAACACAACCCTGAGGTTTTGGGCAGCAGTGACACCTTGCTGTGTCTTGGCAGCTTTCCTGGATTGAAGAAAGGAATCACAACTGTCCTGTCTGGGCTTTGGGGATGGGGTTTCCTCATGGCCCCCCACCTTGTACCACCCAGCATGACCAGCTGGAGGACAACTGAGCCATGTGTACATGAGATTTGGAGAAAGGGGTCTGCCAGCCATTTCCTTCTCCAGTAGGCTTTGTCAAAGCCAGACTTTGTGGGACAAACAACTCCTGCAGCCGGCTCAGAGCTGGCATTCACTAAGGCTGCTGAAATTTAAGTAAGAAACCAGATTTTGGATTTTCCAGTGGAATGGCCAACACTGAGCACTGCCAACGAGAAGACATGCAAAGTCCTCAAGGAAAAGCAAGAGCCAGAAGAAAGACAGGCAAATAATGACGTGCCTTGAAAGAGAATATGTGCTGTGTCTTTATCATGGAGCTGAAATGTCAATGTATTCACTGTTACGTACTAATGTATAATGCAGCCACCTATCGTTTGTTGTACATTAGTCATGTTTGACTGCTAGGCTGCAGATACTGTAGAGTTAAAATTAACGAGAGCATCCATTATTCAGCATGTCTGAGCTACCTTCTTTTTCTTAAGTAGAAAGTATGATCAGAAGGTGTGCATCCAGCCTCTGCTAAAATCAATGCGAGTTTTCCCCTGGTCATTGAGCAAGCTGTAGCAGGCCTTCACTACACTACAGAGTATCTTTTGGCTGCAGTGCATATTACAGAATTCTACTTGAGAAAATGCCAATACTTCTTCCCTCCCAAAATAAAATGAACAGCAACCTGCCCTCCCCTCCTCCCATCCAACCTCCTTAGTAAAATACCACTTCCAGATAAAAAAGAAAGATGAAGAAAGAAGAATGCCCACAGAGGAAAGCATGACAAAGGAGGAAATCTCTCACAGAATGAACTGGAATTTCAAACCTACAAAGGGAGTGCTGTCATGAGTTGTCAGAGGTCGTATTAATGCTGTGACAGATAGTTTGGAAATAACATTTTGCCTGTTTGCAGAACTGAATCAGAGAGAAAGGAGGAACCCTTTTTAGAGTAATTTTTAATAAATTTTGCCGTGTTCTTTTTGCATCATTCCTGGAACTAGGGTAGTTTTTAGTGAAGCTCACAGGCAGGCTGAATTCCAGCTTCGTGATAGTACGACACCCCTTGTAGCATTCAGGAGCTGTTTCTGGACGGGTTATAGGCCTCTGGTAGGAATTACCCATCACTTCCTTCCCCAGAACAGTCTACTAATGACACTGTACATTTCCAGTAAATGCAGATATAAACACATGAGGTAAAAACGCAAGCTGGCTTGAATGTCAATGCCACTAATTCTTAATTCTTTTGTCTTTAGGGGGGTATTGTAGAGTTGGAAAGGACCTGTTGACATATAGGAAGCTAAAGATGCTCAGCACAAAACAACCGTAGGGAGGAGCCCAGACAAAGATGCTGGAGGACAGACCCAGAAAGGAAAATGGCCCTTTAGGTTCTGTAACTGAGTACTCTTCATAAATCTGTCTTCTAAAACTTGCTGGCCATGTATTTGTGTGCTTTAGATCTTCCAGTTAGATAGGATTCGCTCCTTCCCACTGGACAGTATATCATAATATTCAAGCAGCTAAAAATGCAGAATTGCTAACACCAGTACATCACATACAACATTAGGAAATGCAACATATTTTAAAGAAATTTCAAAAAGAAAAATAGGCAAACTTAAAATGGTAATAAACATAGCTACTTATTCCTAGAATTGTTATTTTTGTGTCTTTGTGTCTTTGTTTGATTCTCCATTTGGGGATTTTTTTTTTTTTTTCAGATTACATTGAGTTCTTCTTCTAGATCTCGTTCTACAGACGGTCAGCTGTTCATGAGGCATGGAAGTACCAAAACTGGATCTCCCCGGCCATCTGACAGTACCATCTCCCCTACAGCCAATTTTGACAATCCACCTGAACTTTCTGCTTTCTTGGATAATTCTGCTGCTAAACATAAGCTTTTAATAAAACCCCGGAACCAGAGATCCAGTAGAATGAGAAAATTTTCTCAGGTACATGTGAAAATAAACTGTGTCACTTTTGACACAAACCCAGAAAGTTCTTACTGGACTTTGTACTTCAAACTCGGATATGATAAAGTCAGTTTGCAGCATGGATATTTCACTGGGTTTTTAATAGCTGTTATCTGATGAGTATCTGAGGTGGACACTAGGAACAGCTTCAATATTATGAGTTTACCTGCTAGCTCTAGGTGCAACAGTTTATATAACAATTTCTTCTTAAATTCACTGTGCAATACAATTTAGTATCCTGTTTGTGATGCAGAAGTTGGGCTGGCTGCTTCATTTCTTACTTAAAAGATTTTTTTTAAGTGTTATGATCAACTTGTGTACCTTTCCTAGTCTGGAATATCCTGTAAAATCTTGAATCTTTGGGAGGCTACTGATGGAGGAGCTGTTTTAACTTCCTAAATATAATTGGGCTAATATTTTCAAAAAGTACAGAAAGAGTAAGTTTTGGCCTATTAATTGGAGCCAAATTCTGTACATTAGGACTGTTCTAAATTCAGACCTCTCCCTGCACCAAAACTTGTAAATCCTTTACATGACCTACAGAGATTTAAAATAAGTCCTAACAGGAAAAAAAAACCACAATAAAAATGAAAGTGCATACTATTTTTAAAAGGCTATTAAAAAGTGTATAGCATTAAAAAAAATCTTTTTTTGTAAACCATCCTTTTAAACACCATTTATCTGATTCTTTGTCATATATTTTGTGAAGGGCATAGCTTAGTTTTTCTTCTTTCTTTTCTTCCTCTCTTTTAGTACTAGAGTTTTCAGCTTTTACTACAGTATTTGTACTTTATTGTTCATGGGTTTTTTCAGTATTTTAAATACAGTAAAACCATTAATTTGGCTTGCTTATTACCAGAAATATTATTCCCTCTGTCTCAAAATATTACTCAGCAGATATTCTGTATTTCTCAAAATCTGTGAGTGACCTTTAAGATCAGTAGAGCACCGCTGTGAGCAGCACAATGATGAGGCCAGTTATTTAGAAAAACATGTAAAGCAATACTTCACTGATCAATCCTCGTCTTCCATTCTAGCATTATTACTGGAACATGATTGCTTTGTCCAGACTGCCTATAAACTGCCAGCTGACTGAGCCCTTCTGGATTCCCACAGAGAGTGTTCACATGTTTTGATAACACAATTTTTAATATTTTCTCGCCCAGCTCTGCCTGTGCACCTTGCTTCTGGCTGATATCTTCTGCTTTTATGTTCTTGTGTATATGGATTGTGAATGCAGGTGGCATTGCAACTGGTTTTTTGCAATTGCATTTGCAAAACAAATTATAAGCACTCTAAAATATCTTCAAAGTGTAGTTTTTTATGTTCTTGGAATTAGGGCCTACATCCAAAGTATATATTTACCCAACAAACTACGGTGAAACAGTGAGCTAATACAGGCACCATATGAAAAGGCATATTCAGCAGCTCAGTACTGTGCTTTCAAATAATCCTGTGTATTTAACCAGTCCTCACATCAAGTTTAATCACAAGACCTCACAGATAACTACATATGAATTTGTAAACTTTTATCAAATAGTTTAACTCTTGACAGAAAAAGAAGACTTTTACACAAAGGAGGCAAGGCTGAGATGCTGTATGACAGTGTGATTAGACACAAAACTGCCATGCAGGGCAGATACTCAGCTGGAATGGAGTGTCATACCCGGATGGATTTGTTAGGCTTTTGCTCTTCCTTGTATGTACCCTTTCCTCTTCAGAGTCATGCTTTAGGAAGAATGGGTTGGTTTATTTTTAATGCCAGTATGGAGTAGCAAAATATAAAGGGACAGATTTTTCTCTTTCAAGTGTTGCTTTTTGCCTAAGAGCAGCACAACACAGGCAGTATGCTCTGGAGAATCAATTGCCAAGGACAGTCCGATGGCCATTGTTCTGATGAACTTCCCATCTACAAAGGCATGAAAGCACTGGTTGTGCAGAAGGAAATGTCACTCATTGCTTTTATATTGGTTAAACTCATTATTGCAGGATCTGCTTAATTTAAAAAGCATCCAGTCTGTAGGTTAAAAGAACTGCAAGCTCAGCATTGGAGGCAAGCATTGCCTTCCTCTCTAAGATCTTAGTTGTAAATGTAATGATGAATAAGGAAAAAAGTGAAGCGATACATGGTGACGGGGCTTTCTGAATTTCTTTCTTACAGAGGACCAAGTCTGAATCTCTGACTGATTTGAGCTGTACCCCAGAGGAAGAAGAAGAGGATGATGCTGTATTCAAACCCAGCAATCAAGAACTGCCGTGCAGCACAGCTGTAACGCAGAATGTGGCTTCCTGGCCGAAGCCCAGAATGCCTGAGGACCTCCCCCCTGCTTTGAGACCAGTGATGACTCAGCCTGCTTCTGAGTCTGCTGTTGTACAGGAAACCCTGCTACCAGAGAATAAGCCAGAGGACTGCCAACCAACACTGGAAATGACATGTGAGGAGTCTGAGTCCTCATTGTTGACAGAAGGCAAAGACTCAGCAACTTCTTCCTACTCCAGTTCGGATAGAGAAGTACAAAAGCAAGAAGATTCCTCAGACACACTGGTTTTGTCATCTGGGGATGTGTCAGTCAATACTTTAAATCAAGAAAACAAGGAACTTCCTACTGTGTTTCCATTAAACAAATTACCATCTGAAGAAAATATTTCAGTTAGTAAGGATAGTATTGTTTGCTTGGGAAAGTCAGAAGAAAATAAACAGAAGGATGATCAGGTACCTGTGGAAATGCCCTCTAATAAAGGGACCAAGAAAGAGTTTACTCTATTGTCAGAGCCCAGCAAGGAGTTTTTCATGGGCTCTTCCCAGCCCACAGACTCATTCCTTGTTTCCCATCCTGCTTCCTCAGTGCAGATGGGATCATCTACTTTCTGTTCTCTAGAGAAAACAAAGACTGCACAGGAAGCAGCTGCTTCTGGTAAGGAGAACAGTCAGTTGCTGGTCCTAAAGGAGGAACAGTTGGGAAAGAAAGCTGAAAAAGCAGTCAATGAACTCAATGCCTTCAAAAAGTTTTCTGTTTCCTCGGCACGGGAGAGACCAAGCACCAGAAGCCTGCATTTCCCAGAAAGATCAGAGCTGGAAAGTCCATTAAATACTGGATTGTTCCTGTCCAAAGCAAAGGTCTCCTCAAGAAATGAGAAGTGGCAAGAAGACTTCCAGAAGGGATCAGATCTGGATGAGGAAAAAAGTAGCAACAAAAAGCAGACTTCGCTACCAGAGTCCTACACTGAGAACACAGGCCAACCTGCAGAAATTTTGGCTGGTTCTGTTTCTCCGGCTGTTGATGCAGTACCAATGCCAAGCAATTCTTCAGTGGTATCTCAGAATCAGCCAAGCTGTAAAGATAAAAGTCCTTTTCAAGTGAAACTTAGATCCACCTCATTGTCCTTGAAATATGGAGACAACTCACCACCAGAATCAAAAGGGATTAAAAGATACAGTGCAGAATTTAATTTAGAAAATGAGGGATTGACTTCCTTTCTAAGAGGTGATAAGGCAGAGATCAGAAAAACAGCCAATACAAATATTGGTGATTCTTTAAATGAAAAGATCAAACCCAAAGCAAAGTCTGCTGAACAGCTTAGTAGCAAACCTCCATTGCCTAAAAAGCCAGTGTTGCAAAACATAACCATGCCAAACACTACTGCAAACAAGGAGAAGCAGGACAAAGCTATTCACTCTCCTGAATCCAGAAATGAAGACAGAGACTTGGAAAAACAGACAACTGCTTGTAAAGTGCCTGGTAAGACTCCCAAAACTTTATAAAATTACCTTCACTTGCAAAGAGTGAGAGAGCATGAGGCAGCACAGTTATGTGTCTGGCGAGCACGAGCTGATGGCTCTGCCTTCGATGATATTGCTCCCTTATTTTGCCTTGCTGAAAAGATTATCAAAAAGATAGCAGGGAAGAAACAGCAGACAGAATAAGATATTTTTACCTCTGATTTTTGAATTTCAGGGTATTGTTTAAAGAATGTTCAAAGTGACACTCAAAAAATAAAATAGACTAGCAAGTATTGGAAAACAGAAATATCAAGTCACTAAGTTCCCCCATTTAGAGCTGCTGCATGGCAATTCAAAATCCAAGGGCATATATTAAGTATAGTGCCCTGTGTGGGACCAGTGACCCAGACCTCTAGACCTTTTTCATCATAGCATTGAGGCAGAATTGCAATTAGGCCCGTCACTGCCTGCCATGGTAAACACACCATTTATTTATTGCCTCCTGTGAGCTTTTCTTATTCATTTATCCATCTTTACTGTTCCTTGTTTAAAACAAAAAGTAACAACCCTGCAGCTTCCTGGAGTTTAAAGCCAGGAGAGACCACAAGATCGTGTCTACTGCAAATTATTATATTTCACCCTGTTGTCTGTATTATATAATTGAGTTAGAGGTAAAAAAAATCAGACCTCTGGAGGCTAATATATTGTGGGTTACAGGCAGAGAACAGAAAAGACTGGAAGTGGCACCACTGTCTGAGGTCTTTGCAATGACAGTAAACAAGTTAGGTGATGCACGCTCAAGCAGTTCTAGAAGGAGATCTCTGCTCTTCAGAGAACAGCCAAGAGGGGAAAAATAAATCTTTAGGTTTTCTGATATGTGGAAGAAAAGTCTTCCCTGTGCTGGACCTGTCTGGGCATGGGTTTGATGTTAAGAATGTGAGAAGATGCCAGCCAAGCAAATGATAAGGTTTCTCTGTGCCATTGCAGAGCTTCCCCCATCTGGTTGCTCTTCTCTGGTTGGGGTCAGTGTCTCAGCTTTGGAGTGGGGAAACACCAAGACAGAAGATCTCAGGCACAGGAGGCCCCTGGATCTCTAGAGTGACAAAAGTGAGAGTTGTGCCTTGGTCTCCCTGGTAGGGATGCATGTACCTGGAATTTGAAACAGGGTTAACAAGCCCTGCTTTGTTCCTCTCCACCTGAGGGTATTACACCAAATCTGTATGGCCTGAGGTTGTTTAAAATGATGGTTCAGATTGGTCTGTGATGGCAATTAGTTTTCTTCTTTATCTACTGTCCCACTTAATGTATCAACTTCAGCAAATAGTTTTGCTAAAAGTTTTGTTCTGACAGTTTTCCATGTATTTCCAGCTTTAGTTTGCTTGGTAATGGGTTTTGATATGAGGGCATGCCAGGACACAGAAAGAGTTTTCTAAATACAAAGCAGTCTTCTCCAAGCTGACCTGACCCACTGCAGACCTTCCTCTTTAGACACCTGACCAAGCACCTCCCTGTGCTAAGTTGCCACATCAGCATGAGCTGGCCACTTGAAGTCATGGATGAATGAGGTGTGCCCACCTCCTCTGAGTGCCCTGGCACCACACCAGCCTTATTGAGAAAAATTGCACAGTGACCCCAGAAGTGATGTCCCTCTGTGAGGCATAGGAGAGTCATGGGATGCAATAGGCAATAGCCCTGCTCAAACATCGTTTCAGGCTCTTTGAATAGTTTCCCTCAGCTCGGTGAGTCAGGACTGTGTCTTTGCAACTGCAAACAGGAGAAACCTGACAAACACAATCAACACAGCTCTTCATGGATCATGTGTCTTATCAGGCATCTCTGGCCTTCAGATCTGCCTGGACACCCACTTCTTTTTTTTTTTCCTTACACCCACCCAGCCTTCTCCTAGCTTTTGAGTTCATCAGCCCTTTCAGAGAGCTGTGGTCACCATGAGGAGACACTTTATGCCGTCAGGGAGTTTCTTTCCACTGTATGTTAGGAAATCCGTGTGCTGAACAAGAAGACAAGCTCTGAAATGCAGATACAAGGGGATGCAGTTCCCTTCTCATGTACAGTCACTTCAAAAAAGTCAGTTTTCTGCATCATGAGGTCAGCAGGAGCAATGTGGTTCATTCAGTTCACATTTTAGCTTTTCAGCACTCTTGGTACCAAAGGAACAGGAGAGCTCATGGGATGCTGACTTACCACGCCAGGTGAAAGCAGCCCTCCTGCTCCCCAGAGCTTTCTGAGGAACTAGTGAGGGATTGCTTTACCTCTGTCAGGCTGCAAGGAAGCTCTTTAATGTCTGTGTGAAATTAGTCACCCCAGGAGGAGTGATTTTTAAGTTTCTGAAGCTAAAGGCACAAGTCCTTGCAAGATTTAAAAGGTTAAGCTGTGTTGTTTGGAGTTGATACACTTTTGCTACAAATCCTGTAAAGGGCAGATACAATTACCATATGTTAACAGGTTATTACAAGAGCAAAACCATAAGCAATACTTGTGTGAATCTGCATATTAGGATAAACAAAAATCAGCAACTGAGGAGCTGTGGTAGGGAAACATCATCTAAAAAGAGAAAAGGAGCTCAGGGAAGAATGATGGATGTAATGGTGAATGAAATTGGTGTGTATTGTGTGGCAAATGCAGGTTCTGAAATGACAAGAAAAATGTTTCTCTCTACATCAAAAAGACATTGGTTTAATGCTGTCCTGGCTACAGCTGAAAAACAAGCTGTCTTTTTCTTTTTTTTTCCAAAAGAAGTTGCTTTCTCAGTTGTGTCAGGCTATTTTGCAACATGGCTGTTTTCCAGCAGAGAAATAGACTTTGATGCAAACAGCAGTTTCTTGTGTAAAAAGGACTCTTCTGGCATCGGTCGTATAGATGCAATCAAAAGTCAAATACCTCGCAGAGCAGCTTAGGGAAGAAAGAAATGTCAGAAATACTTAACCAAATCTTTTAGAATAGCTTTGTCTGAAATTAAGGAATTGGGTGTGTATACTGACATGAATGCATGTAGTGCTTTAATAAACAAAGGGAAATATGTAGGCCAGGATATTCTAAATGCTGTATGCATTTGTAAAGCCTTTCTTAAAATAACTGGAGTTTTATAAATGAGCAAAGATACAACAGTGTGGAATTAAATATGCATGCATAAGCAGTGTTATAAAACAATGACACTTACATACAGAGGGTGTTATCTCCCTGTGTAAAGTTGTTTGGATTAGTTTTGAGTATGTTTACTTTTAAAACACTCAGGGAATCCACAAGCTAGCTTTGCTTGATGTTAGTGGTTTGACTTCCAAAAGACTGTAATATTCTGGCTCTGACCTTTCGCCTGCACAGATGTATGGCAAGAGTAACCATTCTTTGCAGGCATAAGATGTTCTTTTCCAGGTGTGAGACTTATATGTCATAAAGAACCTCTGCTACAATTTGTGTGCACAGATGCTATTATATCTAAAGAAAACAGGTCTCAGACTTAAAGAAATCTGAGGCCACCTCTAAAAAAGACAAAGTTAATCCCTAGATGTCAGGGTAATGGTTAAATATTCTTTGCTGCATTTGTCCATATAAGCAGCACACACCAAGAGGTGCATTTGAATACATGAAGTATATCTGTCTGTCAATAGACAGAAATAAGTATGTATTTTTCTTTCATTTTCTGTGTGTGTGTATAAACCCATGCACAATGACAAGTCAATCATAGCTCCTTTTGTACATAAAGATTAATGTTTTATCTTCATCTTATTGTTCATACAACCAGTCTGACACACATTACAGGATAATACCCAAATATCAATGAGAAGTGTACACATTTATTTCCACAATAAGATCAGAGCTTTAGTCTGAGGAAAAAAGAAAGCAGTTTAAGTAAGTACTAAGGGAAACAGATACCTGCATTAAATGGGGTTGCAGCAGGGGAATTTCCCCCCTTTAGAGGACCACTGAGGCAGCCAGCCCTGCTGCTGTCAGACCAGTGGAGGAGAGCTCGGGGGATTCTGATCTGCAGGAGGGAATTGAGAAGGTGGCTATGGTTCACTTGGCTTCAGAGCCTATCCTCAGTGGTTGGTCTGGAAGCTGTGGAAGTGGTGAAGAATGCAGACAGAACAGCTGACCTTGTGACTGTCCCGTGTGTGTTTGGTGGCTGTGGGGAAGACATGAAGGGAAGGCTTCAGCAGCCTCTGGGTGTGGTTTCAAGTGGAAGCAAAAGACTTCAGCAGTTTACATGAATTGCTGGCTTTAATACATGGTGACATTATGCGCAGACTGGCTTGACAAGTTCTGATCTGGTATCTTTCCATTGTTGGTGGCTTATCCCAAGGGGAAGAAGGGGCTCTTCTCTTTCAAAAAAGCCTGAGGCCAGGTCAGCTCCAAGGAAACGAGGGAAAGAGGCAATCATGAGGTTAAAACTGTGAATGAATGAGAGACAAATTGCTGCCAGCAATATCCTTTATTAGCTTATGAAGTTATTAAGTAATAAATTGAATAGCACATTGTTTAAAACAACATGTTGTGATATGAAATGAAGAATATTATTTAGATTTTAGTTTTATTCAGAAAATCTCCCAAGCATGACACGGAAGGAAGAGGCTCAGCCTTGCTTGAACAAAGGAGAAATGAAACACAAGGCATTTGTGGTGGCTGTGGTCTGTTAAAACTGACCCAGCTTCGGATGGAGGATGCCATTGCTTGCATTTTGTACTATTTTGTTATCTCCCTAAGAGTGGCATTTACCAGCTGGGAGTTTCTGTGCCAGTTGCTGTGCATGTGACATGCAGCAGAAGCAGGAATTAAAATCGTACTTTTGGTTCCACTCTGGCTACCCAGTTCCTTAAATGCCGTGCTTTGCCACGTGGTTAACTGTAAAAGCACATGGACTATCCCATGACTAGATAAGAGAGAGTTTGTTCAAGGTGATCAGACAGTCACGAACCAAGGAAGATGTATGAGCAGCACTTCCCTTGAGAACAGTCACTTCTTGAGAAAGCTTTTTGCCTCTTTGGGTCCCTCAGGGTACCAAGAGCTTCATAGGACACTCTCAGGTCACCTTAAACTGCCAGCTCACTTCACCATACTATCTCCTGGATTGCTTCACCACCTTTCATCCTCCTGGTTGGAACAATGGTGCATATATACTGCCAAGAAACCTTATCTAGTTGGAGGTGGGAGGATGTAAAGGACCTCTGGGCAATGGGAAAGATAATAAATAGTGAATATGCCTCTTCTACCCCTTACATTAATTCTGGCTGACAGATGAGATAGCAAATCCTGCGTGGGTTGCATCTGATGGTTTTTTTCCTGAAGATAAGGCATTTCCCCTGCCTTGTTTGCCTGTCTGGCTTTCTGCAGCAAAGACTCTCAAAGGAACAAGGGCAGAATGTAATTGCTTAAAGATACAAGAAGGCCTCTCCCAGCAGCAGATCAGTTCTTGATCCTTTGTAGGTGAGACCACTCCGTTGTCCTAAGTTGGCCTGTACAGATCCATATAAAATCTTTAAGATTATGAAAAAGAGCTTTTGTTCCCTACTATCAAAGGGGCGTTTGATACCATCTCTTATGGAATGATACCTGGCTCTAATTTGGCTGCCTTCTAATTGGCATGACTAGGATGTCTGGCATCTCATCAGGGAGAACTGTCTGAAGAGTAAGGGTGCTTGGTGCCTTCGTTAGAGTGTCTGCCTTATGAAAAACATTGTTATAATACCAGCCTCCAGACACATCACTGCAGAACTGGGAACCCTGTTGTGCCAGGCAATGCACAGTGAAATAACAGCAGGATGAATCCTAAGTTCATGAGGATGACAGAGAAATGGAAGCACAGTTATCAATAAGACCATTACATGTAGTGCAGTAAATAGAGCCTGGGCAAAGCAGTCATTTTGTCAGTGTGGGTTGTGTGGTGGAAGCAGAGGAGGAACAACCTTGATGTTTACATAAAGCTCCTGTGGTGTGACAGGGAAAATGGGACAAAACACAAAGGGGGATTTGGAGTCACAGCAACTAAGATGTACATCACTAGCAGCATCAAGGCAGAAGCCAGGTTCCCAGAATCATCAAAAAGTGTGGGTGGATTGAAAAGGACCTTCAGGATAAAGACATTGGAGTTTTTGGGCACCAAGACATTACAGACGGTGAAGGGAGGTAAAGAGGTGGTGGAAGAGGATGCATGTGGTGGTGTGTCTGCAGCTGCACAGCCAGAGAGCTGTTCCTCAGCTCTGAGGAACACTGGACATCACCATGGGGCAGCTCATGCGCGTGCCGCAGGAGTGCTTTGGGAGCTGATGAAGCGTAGCACCTGGTTTTACTGGGCAATGCACTAAGGGGTCCTGCCCAAATTGCCCACCACCTAAAAAGGTGCAGATGGGTGCAGATGGGTTCAAGAGTGTGGCTACAAGCAAAGGAGGGAATGTGATGGCAGATGCATTAGCAGACATCACATCATTTCAACTGTGTGGTTTTACTCATGAAGATCCTAATGACGTTTGCCCTAAGATACTGAGAGAAGATGGGCTAGCTGACCTTGACTTGCTAGTGGTTACCTTGGAGAGCTGGGAAGTTAAGGAGCACTGGCTGATGTATACAGAAAATCATTCCAGGTGAAGTGGTGTAGTCCTTCCATGTCAGCTGATGCTAACACTATTTCATCTCAAGTGCCAGTTCTGACCATCATATTTGAAGAAGATTTGGACCAAACTAGGACAATTCCTACAAAGGAAAGAGTGATCTAGATAATATGATTAATCAGAAAAGTTAAAAAAATAGGGAAAACATGGTCTAAGTCTTCAAATGCATAACAGGCTGTTGCAAGGAGACTATGAGTAATCTGCTCGTGTCCACAGTGTGTAGGAGCAGTAGTTAAGGATTTAAATTAGAGCAAGGATGATTTAACTTACCCAAGAGGCAAAAAAAAAAAAAAAAAAAAAAAAAAAAAAAAAAAAAAAAAAAAAAAAAAAAAAAAGAGTTGTGCCATAGGATAGGTTGCCTAGGGAGACTAAGACCTGTCCTGTTTTTGGAGAGTTAGATAGATACATATTTGTGAGGAAATGGTTTCTGTGAAACTGATCTTTCAGCTGATCTTGCCTTGCAGTTGAAGGATAGACTACATGACATATTGAGATCTTGCCCAGCCTTATTCTTTATCATCCTGTAAAATGAGATAAAAATGAAGTGAGGAGAGCCAGAGGAAGGCAAAAAAAGACAGTGATGGGAAAAAGATTATGGGAGGAACAGCTGTTGTCATGCAAAGATGGGGTTTAGGTGGGATGCAGAGAATTGGAGTAATATGCTGTGCAAAAGGGAGGGAAACTCCTTCAGTGTTCAGGGGCTCTGTTTTATCTGTGCTGCATTTGCACAGCTGGACTTCTGGCTTGTTTCTTCCAGAGGTTTACCTGCAAGATTGTATGAGGTGAACATGAAGGGAAATGCAGGCATCAGCTGGCAAAACATCTTGCTTTGGCATTAAAGCATGGGGCTTTTTCTCTTTTTCATTTTTTAGCTGACATAGGCTTTACAATGTTTTCTTGTTCAAATAACTACTCTCTCTCTGGTGACGTATAAAAATTACTTGAGAAAATCCCTGAGCAAAGCAAGTTTGTGGGCTTTCATAATATGCCTGTGTTGGCAGACTCCAGCTCTTGGGAGAACACCATCCCTTTCATTTCCTATACCTTTATGAGGCATCTCAAATGTGCCTTCAGAGACATTTGCCTGCTTTCCTGATCAGGGCCACATTCCACCAAACTAGACCATAGGTCTCCCAAAATGTGTCTGACAGCTCCACAGGGTCCCATGCCTGGCTCTACATCAGCAGAGCAGCTGAGCCCCCAAGGGACTCTAGGGCAGCAATCCTTTCTGGCTGGGTCTGCCTCCTCCCAGGTACCTGAATAGGATGCTGACTAAGTAACACACTTTTCCTAAGAGCAGGACCACACATGATTTGAGAACGAGAAGCATAACTTCTGCTCTGAAACAGCCTTCTGTAAATTCTGATACATCATGGCCAGAAATGGCCAGGAAAGGTAAAATCAACTTTCTTGGGTCTAAGGTTGTTAGTCCTGTTCTTGTTTCTCATTTAAACTACACAGAAGCTCTACCATTACTTGGGAAACTCAATTTTGTGTTCAGTGTGAGTCAAAAAATGGAGAACCAGGGGATGGAGCCAACGGAGCTGCTGAGGCTCTTCTCTTGACCCGATTCTGTTCAGTGAATAGACAGGATTTCCCTTCACAGAATATTTGAATACAGGGTATTGCTCTTTCCCATAACCCTGAATTCTGCATGTCCTTGGGTAGCAGTTGTGAGGTCAGAAGGGTAGCACTTTTGACTTTCTTCTCCAGAAATTGTCTTTTTTTTTTTTT
>VZTJ01006074.1:732808-753051 GCA_013397795.1 Orthonyx spaldingii
TTTTTTTTATGTCGCTGAAGTCTCAGTTCTGGTAGAGAGCACAGAGTTCCTGGCCCCGGTGAAGAGCACGGTCAGTGTCAGCAGGGATAAATCAACGTAAACCTCCCATCAAAAGACCAGAAAGTCACTCTGTGGTTTTTAGCAGTACTTCTGTGTGCTCAGACAGAAGTACTGCTGTGCACAGGCACCCATGGCACCTGCAGACTCCATGCGGCTGGGGGGGCACGCTGCTCCTAAAGGGATGGATAGAAGGCAGGAACCAGACTAAGGCATGGGCTGCTGCTGCATGGGGGGAAGCTGCTCCTAAAGGGATGGATGGAAGGCAGGAACCAGATTAAGGCATGGGCTGCTGCTGCGTGGGCATCAGAAGAGTGGGAGCCAAGGGCAGCCACAGTGGGGAAGAGGTTGCCTTTGCAACACCACAGTCCCTCTGTGCCCACCTTTGAATTGTCTGCTGCTTGTCTCTAAGATACCATGGAAGAGGGAGCAGAAGGGGCAGACCTTGGGAAATGGGCAGATTAGTGAAGTTTGATTCATGTTTCTGCATCTCCCTCACATAAGGGCAGTGACACTGTGACTCCAGCTGAAAAAAGATGCAAAGGGTTTCTCACCAGTAGAATGATAACTTAAACCTGTGAGCACAGGAAAATTGCACTCTGGAGACAAAACTAAACAGAATTCCTATTTATCCCAGCTGGTTTCATATCCTGGGACCAATCAGTATATTGAGAAAGTATGAGCTGAAGCTGATTACAACTCTTTTTCGTGTAACCATGTACATAAATAATCTGTCAACAGAGAAAAGTGTGCCTTCCCCCGTGGCTGCCGGAGACTCTGGAAGAGATCCTGACACTCCTACAGAGCCAGTCTGGATTTCCATTGCAAGGCAAAAGCAGAGGGGCATGCATCAGGAGAAGGAACTCGACAGAGAAAAGCTTGTGGCTCCAGATAATAAGTCAAATACAGAGAAACAGAATAAAGGAAAGGAACAAACAGAGGTATTTGCAATACAAATTTGTGATGCTTTTGTATCACCTCCTGTAGTATTCTTTGGATCTACTGCTATGTTACCAGTCATGCCATAATGATTACAAATACTTAATGGGTGTAATATAACTGACAAAGACACTGCCCTCATAAATGTGTTACAGATTCAAAGTTCTCTGATTGTTCAGATATGTAATTTTGTATCTCCAAGAAATCCTGGAACTATGTGAAATGTGTAAAATTTCTTGGCATACCTACCAGATCTAACATGTGTATTGCATGCTAAAATATCCAAAATGAGGTGCTAAATTGTAGTGTCTGATCCTTCTCAATGCAGGGGAAATATATTCTCCCTAACTATCCTTCTAAGTACAGCCTTTCATTGAACCTCTTATACCTCCTGACTGATTTAACACTGAATGAACAGCTTGGTCCCAGAAGCTCCTAGGTAACAATTTTTAGAGCCTTGAGAAGTGAAATATGATAAAAATAACTTTTGCACTTGCAGAGAATGCCAAGACATAAATTCTGGTTCTCCGTATATGGATAATTCAGAAGCCCATGTGGTGCCATGGAATATGGGCTGACACTGCCTCTTCAGAGATCCCATGCAAAATATGGTGATACCTGTAGCAAATGATCTTCCCAGACGACAAAGCTGTGCCAGCAGAAGTGCTTGGCATGAATCCAGAACACCAGCCTGCTGCCTGTTTTCAGTCCTGCACAAATAAGAACCCTGCTCTGATGCAGGAGCATGTGTCCTATACCAGTATGGCATTCCCAGTGCAAATGGACTACTTTCTTGTTTAAGGTGGTACTGCTAGAACCACAGACAGGTGTATTATATCCTGGAGTAAGAGAAGATTTCTGGATGATGAAAAATAGCAGTGGTTAGATTAACAAGAAATAATACCTGATAAGATGTCTATGCAAACTTCTGAACTGCAGTAATGCCCAACATGATCCCAAAATACAGTTTCTATGTTAGAACAGGAAACGCCAGATTTTAGCTGGCAATGATCCTTGAAATTCATGCCATGCATTTCATTTCCCTGTAGCAGCTAAAAGAGAAACATGCCAAGATGCTTCTGACTGCAGCATGTGAGGCTTGGTGCCACTGTATTACTCCCACTTTCTCATTCTCCCACATGGCACCAGGCACTATCACTTCAGGGTAGTTTTTGATACTGGCAAGAAAATCTATCGGAGGATGTGTTTGATTTCTGTTTTATGAAAAATCCATTTACCATCAACTGTCCAAAAATACTGTGCCCTAGCCCACAAAATTTGGGAGATGGAAGGAAAACATGAGAGAATGATGCTGTTTCCAAATCCTATGCATGCTAGTAGAGATGTGCAAAGGACTTGGAATACATTTTGCAGTGAAGACTATAATTGTCTACTCATACCATTATAAATAAGAGATACAGAGGGATAGTTTTAATTTGTAAAATTGAGTACCATGGATGTTAACATGAACACACTGTAACTTTCTGAACAGGTATTAGCTCAAGGGAGAGGATTGGGACCAATGTCTGAACTGTGGCAGGCACCCCATTCACTACCTTTGCTTGTGTTCTTCCAAACTGAACTCATTCTCCCTGCATTACTTGGATTTTATCCCTCTCTCTGCCTAGGGGCCAGTGAAGCAACAATGGAGCAAACCTTCACACCAGGCACCTAAAACTGCTGCTGAAGAGCAGAGGAAAGACACAAAGTCTGAAGTGAAGCCCCTGCTGAGAACCAATTCATTGTCACATCATGTCCCTGGTAAGAAACAAAATGCTTAAAATGTAGGCTATTATCTCACAATCTCATCAGAAGAAGTCCTGCTTGAGTGTGCTGCAAAAGGAGTAGGGGCTAGGTCCTAATCTCTTCCTCAGCTGCACATCAGCCAGGGCAAAGAGTTTTCTGAGCACTCACGTCTGGGGTTGTATTTGGTGGCATATTCTTTTGACCAGTTTGATTACAAACAAAAGAGTAACAAGGGGTAACCAAAAACTTGTGTTGAAAGAAATGTGAATCAAGAACTCCAGGTGCTTTCACAGGACAGAGGCCCAAATGCACTATATCAGAGTAAAATGTAAGCAAAAATATTTTCAATAGCATTCAATTTAAATGTGGCTTCCTCAGCAAGCTGGAATGATGTGATCTCAAACTGTCTGACCATCAGTCCTCCCACAATGAGTTTGTTGTAAATCTCTTTGGTAAATTAAAATTTGAAAGAAGGGCAGAAGTTTTGAAGTAATAAAATTCCTGTGAGTTGGGGGCTGAGTAAAGGAGGAATTCACAAGTGAATACTTTAGCTAATGAAAAGACTCTCTCTTCTTTGGCCTGGGTGTTAACATAGGGCACAGCAAGGAATTCAGGTCATTGTGTTGAGTTTTGGTAAATTTAGGGATCAAAAGATATTAGTGATGATAAAACCACTATTATTTAGAGCACAGCATGGTAATTTCATCAATAACTTATTGCAGAAGAAGCTTCCATGTGAAATGTAAAGATTTTCTAATACAGGACAAGGCATGGGAAGTATTTAATAAAAGAGGGTGTTTAATTGCACAGCAAGTAAATGTAAAATGTCCTTGTTTTCTATTCACAGTAGCTCCATCACCTGCACAGGTGGATAAGGAGGAAATAAGCCACTTGAAGAAAGCCAATAATGCTGCTCCAGATCAGCCATCATGGATGGAGCTGGCCAAAAAGAAATCTCAAGCTTGGAGTGATATGCCACAGATTATAAAATAGAATGATGCAAACAAGTAGCATCTTTCATAATTAAGTCAACTACTTAACTGAACTCCTACAGACCAGCTAATCACAGTGAAGAATCTCTTGATACAGAAGGGTTTTATTATACAGCTGTGGAGAAAGTGTGCAATAGCTGCAGTCAAAAAGTTTACCTTCAATTTTGTAGCAATCAGAATTGCAATGGCAATGGATTACTTAAATTATGCTAAGGACATACTTACACTTTGGAAAATAAAACCTTTGCCTTATGTATTTCCTGCTTTTTCTGCTTTTAATGATGTTTGCATTCAAACAGGATCTTTGCTAAACTTTGCTGAACTTCTGTTGTTGCTGAAAAATTCTATTTGTTACGGTCTTCTCTGTTTACATTTATAAATTGTGCACTAACATCCTGATTCTGTTGATGTGTTTCACTGGAATCACATGACACACTTTCTACCAAAGCTGTCACACCCATGGAGACATTCTTGAATAGCTGCTAGTGAAGTACTCCATTAAAGTCTGTTGCTTGAGCTGCATGTTTGCCTCGCTGAGCCAGTGGTACAGTTCCTGGGGTTAGATTGCATTTCAGGAGGCACAAATATGCACATGTATGCATGGTCATGCAAAAAAATTCCTTAGTTCTTTCTGTGAGCAACCTTGGTTGCACAGTGTTTTTGAGCAGGCGAGCAGTAAGGAAACTGAACTGCAGTTGGAGGCTTATCAATGCATTCACAGTTGCTTTCCTACCTGGATTCATCTGTCTGCAAATGGCTTTCCTTTCTGTGAAACCGCATGCTCACTCAAAAGGATGATATTAGTAACAATGGTCAATATGAATTTAATTAAAAATTAAGAACTGAAAATCCTGGAGCTAAGGTTCAAACTGAAATGCTAGGGAAAACTGTGAATTTCATCACGGTGCCAGCTTCACATATCACCCCCCACATAATCTTAATTCTTCTCATTAAAAACCAGTAACATACAGATAGCACATCTGTACTTGACTACCTTTATGTAACATCCTCATGCTCATTGGCCTGAGTCTCCCCCACCAGTTTGTGACTCCCACTCATGAAGTCTCCTAGGCTCTTCACCTTCGCTTGTTTAACAAGATTGACAAGATAAATCATTTGCTGCTGATTGACTGAAACTACTCTGAACATATTTTAAGACCTCCCTATGAATTACAGAAGCAAAGGACAAACCTGGTGATGCCTCACTGCTAAGGCAAGCATTTCATTTTGTGTGTGCATGGGTGAAGTACTACCTTAGCATTGCAATCCCTAGGCATACTTGTATTTATATTAGTAGTTTTGTTTTTCTTGTCACATTACATTCTCTTTAGAAAAATGTGGGGAGACTTTAGGAAACATAGGATTTTCTAGCACCTGCGTTTGCAGTTTTGAAATCTTGTCTTCCCTACAGAGGTTGGAAGGAAAACCTGAGCCCTCTCGGTAATGACAACTGCATTTGGTAGTGAATAAAGAAACAGAGAGTTGAGCACGTGGATATCCAAGAAACTGGTAAAGGTTTTCAGTCAGGTTGTCTTTCACTGTTAAAAACAGGAGGAGAGAAAACTGGTTTTGTGTTTATCAGAGCCTTAGGACAGAGCCAGTCAGCCTGCATAGCTGTGGGGGCCTCAATGGGCAGCTGCACAGACCTGGTGCAGCCATCACAGAGCTGTCAGCAGTCCTCACCCAAACAGGGGTCTGCCAGCTGTCCTGAGGTTTTCTCCTTCCTGCAGATGGCAAAAGGCAGTGGGAGATACCTGCTGAAATCAGAAGTGGCAAGACAGTTCTCTGTCAAACAGATCCACACCAAAAATAGTAACTTAATTACAGGACATGCAACCTTGGGCTCCATTGCCCAAAGGTTGGTTGTGCAAAAAATTTTCACGCTTCTCCCCTGTGAGCAAGCATGCACAATCCTCAATCTCAAGTGATATTTTTTCTTTTTTTGGTATTCATATTCTAGGACCTACAGTAGAAATAGGCACTTTTTTAGATAAAATAAAAACCATATTAACTTCCTCTCTTCCCAAAACACCCTTTCTGAAATAAATAACTAATTAGCATAAAGTGTAATGTTAAGATATGCTATAACCTTTTGTAGTAATCTTGAAAAAAAACCCAGTTTCTCTATTTAAGGAATATAACATATAAAAAAAGACCAGATTTGTGCCCTCTAATTATTGCCACCCCATGGAAAGGTTTTCAGGAAATGTAGTTAAAGGTACAATCTGTCTTCTTACAATTCCTTCCCTGTTCAAAATCATTAAAACTGTGTTGAATCATGACTGAATTCCTGGAGCGTGATCTGTGTAGCTGTATGGGGAAGAGTACAAAATCACTTGGACTGCCTCTTATTTTCATAGAAAGGTGCTCAGGGATAATGGAGATGAAAGGTGGAGGTATTGTGGCAAGAGCTGCACCATCTCAAGGGGAACAAGCCCCGTGTCCAACCCCCTTGCAGACATGTCAAGGAGACAAGGTGAGGGAGCGACCAGCTCTTCATGGGGCACAGGCCCACTCCTTACGTGGCATTTGGGATCTAGATTTGGGAGCGTGCTGAGGCAGGGAGCATTGGCTGCACATCAGCCTCTGTTTTGCCATTGACTGTGACATGATCCAGGTATTGCCACCTCGGGGTTTTTGGTGATTCTGCTCGCTTTCAGCTTTCCAGTGCCAAGTGGGTGACAATAACTGCTCTGTGTGGTGGCAGCCAGTGTTGTGGATTCCTACAAGCCCACGAGCAACCTTCATCAGATCTTCAAGGGCAAGACTCCAGCCCGCAGGCTGCTCAGGCCTGCCTGAAACAAATTCAGGGTCTTGACCAATTCTGCCATAATTAGGGACCAATTCAAGTGTCTCAAAATGTGCTTCAGAGAATCACTAGTATTATGTGCTTCTTTTCACACAATGCATAATTACACTGGAACCAATGGCCACAGGAGGTTGTAGACACCAAAGTTGTCGTAGTTGGCTCCAAAAAACAAATCAGTGGAAGAAAAAATCCATTCAGTGCTGCTCAACACAAAAGCCAGTGCCTTGGTTTGGGAGATTGTGAATGTCTTTGGGAGGCACTATAAGTGGTCTTCTTCATATTCTCCAACCAGTGCAATGGCCCTGGCCTTTGTGCAAGAGAAGCCACTTGGCTACTTGGACCTCTGACATGATGGCCACAGGAATTTTTATTTTGTCACAGTGTTGTTCTGTATCCAGATTTCTGACAAAGAGTCATGCAAATAGCACTTGCTATAGGTGTCCTGCAACAGGTAGGCAGAAAATAGTTTTAGAACTCATGTATTCCTCTTTGGTGGAATGGCTCATTTGTGGAAATAGAAAGATGCAAATAAAAATATAGTTCTCTCTTCTGTATAAACAGTGAGCTATGTTTCACACTCGATGCCACCAGAAAAGCCTTTCATATCTGATCAGCTTTCCTGAGGACATCGTTATACTTCTCCAGCTGAGAGGCAATATGACTAACTCGGGCTGATCCATTTTGCTCAGGCAGCTGCAATATATACTGTTGGAATATAACATCTAACAGGGAAATAAAATGTAAAAATTCACCTTTTGTTCATGACTCATGCACATAAACTAACAGAGTTGGAATTACAGTCAAAGGACAACAACAAAATGGACTTGAAAACCAGAAGTTTCCTCCCCCAGAAATGCTGCACGAGACATGTGTGGCTTTCTGTTTAATGAGCAAGGTGCCTTCCCAGCAGTGAAGGGCCTCACATAATGCAAATGAAATCATCTATCAGGCATCTTTCACCACAAAACCCCTAAATTTGATGATTTGTGCAGTTTACTAGTTGGATTACACTAATCAGCTACCTCCCAATGTTTAGTAATTTTATGTAAAAAAATTGCAACTAAATGATTTTAAATGGACAGTGAAATGCAATATTTAAGGCCAAAATGTCCTTAGTCTTACTTTGATATGGTGTTTTGCACTGTGCTGCCTTTGACAGTAAAAACTGTTGCATTTTTTTCAAGATGAATAGGAACATAAAATCTTGTTGCCAGTGAAAATATCCAGCATCAGAGTAGCAAGCAGCTTGCTGTAATTTTGCAATGCTATTAATTCCCTCTTAGTCTCAAGGAGCACAATAAACTTGCCAAAATGTTTGCTTTGTATACGTGATGAGCCCTCTGTTGTGGGTAACAAAGGTTTAATTACAGGATTTTGCGTTTGTGGTTAGAAGATAACTTCTGTACTGTTACAGAGCCAAAAAAAATCCCAAAACCAATGTGAACGCTGGGCAGTGCTGCGTGTCTGTAAAAACCCCAGGGAGGAATGTAACCCTGTGTGATCCTGCACGATGGGGCTGCATGGCTAACTCTTGTAGAAGACCTTTCAGCTCCAATGAGGCAAAGCTCTCACTGAAGCTCACATACTCCCAATGTTTACCAAGATGCTCAACAAGTGACAGAAATCACTGAGGTTTTATAGCATGAGATCTTTTATTGTCTGACTTCGCAAAATAAAAACCACGTATAGATTTTTTAAGGATTATTACTCCCAGATAATTCTCTGCATCATGTTTCATTTTGAAGCTGGGGACTGATGGGACGTATTCACAGACCATTCAGATGTTCTTCCTTTGCAGTATCTTGCAGCACCTTTGCTGCAGATTCTAACTCTCTATGTACGCTGGCTGTATTCCCAGAAGAAAACCACTCTAGCTCACTTAAGGCAGCTTAAATGGAGATCATTCTGGGAAATGTTGAACTAGCTCCCTCTCCGGGACCCCAAATCTCTCTCTTTAGAATTGTTAGGAATACAGTTAAAAGCGTATAAGATATTACTGAAGCAAAGTGATTGAGGACAATTTTCCTTCCTTCCATGTCACATTGAATACTTTCATTGTTGATTTGGTTTTGCTTTGTTCATTTATCTATGCAAATAAGTATGAAATGGTGTATTTTGCAGGTTCATAATTCCACTGAAGCCTATTCAAGATTGCTGAGCTAAGTACTATGGTATCTTAACTCATTGTAACAAGTAGTCCCCATTTTTTTTTTCCCAAATATGGCTTGATTTCTCAAGTTTAGAATTGACATGTAAATTATTACCCTGCCTTTGAGAGTCAGCTCTTCCCGAGAAACCTCTAATTAAAAAAAGGAAAAAGAAATAATTCTCTGTTCACTGTCTACTGAAAAATGACACTTTGCACCAACGGGTCCTGCAAGAATTACCAGCACATGGTTTTTACACTGTCACTTGCTAGCCAAGCTAGCAGCTCTGGGACAACAAGGCAAGTGGGCCTTCCATGCTGCTCTTGGGCCAAGCAGCAGAAAACCATGGCCCCATCAGAGAAGGTCAGGAGGCAGAGGAATCTGGCAAGACCCTTCTATTGCCCACCACTATCTGTGCTGCCCTTCCCAACCAGCAGCTGGTACCAGACCACACTGAGGTGAGGCCAACAGTTATTTACACATCTCTGGGGTCCAACTCCAGTCACGGCACTGTTTGTGCAGGTGGCAGTCCAAGGTGCTGTAAAGATCTCAACACCCTATCAGAAACGGGCAGTTGCTGAACTGCAGAGCCAAGTTTGTCCCGAAGCCAGGCTCTGGTGATTGTGTCTCCCAAAGAAATCTGATTTCCGTATTATTTTTATTCCTCCTGCCCCAAATTTGACAAGACTACCAGTAAATTCCTCCAAGTCATTTCTTACATTGAAGAACCAAGGAGAACTGTCTGGAAAAAGCAGAGGAAAACAACGAGAGTTATGACAAGAGAAGAATTCAGTTAATAACCCTTCAGGAAAATAAAAGCCACCTTTCTCAGCAGAAATAACAGAGACTCCTATTTAATAAGCTGTTGGCTCATCCTCTCTGCACTCAGCACCGGAGATAATTTTGATGGGCAGGCTGCCTGCAGACAAGGCAGCAGAATAAGGTCCTGTGCCTGTCCAGGCAAAACAGACATCATCTTCCCCATCTAGCCACTCCTTTAAATGAGACTTGCCTTCTTTTAACTCCTTTGCCTCTTCCTGCAGCACTCACCTCAAGTACAGAGGAGGGATTGCTTTTTGCTTAATGCAGCCTGTAGGTTGGTTTATGCCTTTTTGTTGAACCACAACAATGAGACTCCCAAGTAAGACAAGTCACTCCCTGGCCCCCAACCCTGTGGCACTGCAAAGCTCACTCATAGGCTTCTTCAGTAAACCCAGCTCCAGCGCTCACAGGATGTGCTCCAACACCACCTCCTGTGCAGCCTGTGCTTTTGTGCAGCCTGTGCTTTTGTGCAGCACGGCAATGTGCTGGGCACAGCCTGGCTATGGTGGTGCTACAATCTTGGAAGGAAGAAAAGCAATACAAGCAAATAAGTCTGAGCTAGAGATAACAGAGGGAATCTTTCCGCCTCATCTGGGAATTCCGACTGCCTGGTTTCTTTGCTGCTTTCTCCTCTGTGATTTTCTGTTTGTTTTCCATGTGTGCTGAAGCAGTCCAGAGTGAGCTGCCTGCAACCCAAGGGTGGCTGTGTTTCTGCAGCATCAGATCCAGCTACTGAGCTTGGTTCACCTGTGGAATGCAGGGCATGGGGCAGCGGGTTGTGAGGCATTTTTGATGGTGGATGGTGCTGTCAGCTGCTTACCAGAGAGCCTTTGAATTGCCTTTTCATGCCCCAACTCCCCCAATGAATGTGAGAATATATTTTATCTTACCTTGTGGACAAGAGCTTGGGGCAGCAGATTGTACTGTGACCTACTTCCCTAAAGCAGGATGGAGAAGGAAGGTTTTGCTTTGGCTTAGAAAAAACGCAGCATTTGCTGTCAGAGCCTGTTTATGTGGGCCCAGGTTTTCATGTGGGGAAAGCAGAGGGTGGTTATTCCAGCAGGTAGACTTGTGCTGGTTTCCTCAATTGCTTTACACTTTTGCACAAACACCTCCCAAATTCACCTACCAAAGTAAGTCATCCCCTCACCACATCCTGGGTGACACGACCCCTGGCACCCCGCCACAAAACAGTAATGCTCAGGCTGAGTCCTGGAAGTTACACCAAGGGTATTGGAGGAGAAGAAGTGGCTTCCTTGGCTGTTTTTATGTAACTGATGGACAAAAAGGGAGCATCTTAAATATATGCATGTCTCAGAAATTGGCTTGAGTAATGTAGAGTTCTTGTTAGCAAGTAACAGATGAGTTTCAGAGAGGGCAGAAGGACACCAGCTTAATTTCTTGCATAACATTATTGAAATACAACTGAAATATAAAGTCAATTTTAAAAGAGAGGATAAAAACCTCAATCTTCCCTAAATAAAATAAAATAACCTTTTTAATTTTATGCTTCTCTTATATGCAAGCTCAAAATTTCAAATCATTAAAATATTTGATTTTAGAGGTGAATGCTTGTTCCCAGGACATAAGACATACTTCATTCTAATTTAGTGGGCAATTGTTCCTTTACTTGAGAAACAATTTCTAGTCCTGAATTCTGCCTTTCTTTCAAACAGCCTAGTACAATTTGGAGCTTTTATACTTGGGCAAAGGAAACTATTTTGATCAAATTGAATTCCAATAGGTGACAGCCAGGGTCTGTCTCTTCCTCTGCAACCTGTGAGTTTTACTTGCTTGAAAGAATCTTTGGGTCTTGCCTGGTGCTGGGACACCCCAACACATTTGTCAACCTCAGCCCCTACTTTGACCATTCATTTTAGGGGAGTTTTTGTATTTACACACCAAAATGACTCAAAGCTGAGGTCAAAAGCTGATCTCTCTTCCCTACCAGCAAGCAATGATGCAGAAACGCTGCAGAAGGAACCCCTTTCTTATGCCGTCAAGGCAGATGTTTTTATTATGTGTCTCTGGCAAATTTACTGGATCCTGTTTTGCTTTTTCCAGCCTGTTAGGCAACTGCCTAGAGGAACCCTATGAAGAACCACCCCCTCACCCAGGTCCCACATCAGGGGTACACATGCGGGCTGCACCTGGTGCGAGGGCCCTGGCGCCTTCCAATGGGCAGTGTGTCGGAGCAGGAGCCTGCAGACGCCTTTCCCAGGCTGCAGCACCACGTGTGGGCCTCCAGCTGACCCCAAATTTTACCTTTCATAGACAAAAGGCTCACTTCAGCTGGCTCAATATAATTGAACCAGTCTTCTCAAAATGTTATATATTGATTAAAGAGTGAATTAAGCCATTGAATTCTGGCTCCCTGACCCCTTCAAGTTACAGCTGCTGAACTGTTACGTTTTTAATTGTCTTCTGCTGGGTTGCACATAGGAGTTCATGCTGGTGTTTGCCATGCTTGGGGACCTACTTTGAAATGGCATATTTTGATTACTCTAGATGCAGCTACTTGCTTTTTTCTGACTAATACATTTCATGAATCTTCCCCGCTGTTAATAAACATAGTGGTGTTTAATTATTGAGACATTTCACAAAAATGCTTTTGAGAGGAAGACAAATTTTATGTTTTGGCTAAATAATTAAACATTATGCAAATGTTTGCAACCCCAGCATTCTGGTTATGCAAAACAATACTTGGATGATGGCCTTGTTTGCACACTGAGTTAGTATTGTTGGGCTGTAATTAGCAGCAGATACAGTATTAAAAATATAAACAGGTTCTAATGAAACAGGATGGGCACAATGGTAAGACTGAGAACCAGGCTGCAGCCAAGCTCTGCAAGAAGGAAGTGAGATGTGTTTTCCCCAAGGACCACACGCCATCTCAGCTGTGCTCCCTGGGAAGCAAGGCCAGCCCCAGGCTCACACTCTTGCAACCTCAGCTAAATGCAGAGGGAAGAGGAGACACAGCCTGCAGCATGGGAGAGACAGGGAGGAAAGCCACTGCTTTCCAGACAAGTCCACTTCACCTGTGCCCAACGTGAAGCTCTCTGTTTTGTCCTTGCATTTCCTCCCCTTCAGCTCTGGCAGTCAGGGACAACACCCAGTCCTTGATAGTTTTAAAGCTTAATTATCCATTACCAGGAGTCATCCTTGGAACATGTTGCTACACATGTGCCCTAACTCTGTAGCCTGTAATCACCTTAAAAAACCAAAGGACTCTGCATGTGTCAGTCTTGTCATTTGTTACAGCTCTGTTTCTCTCAGGACAGCGGTAACAGCAGCATTATGCATGACACGCAATATGCCAGTGATACAGCTGTTGCAGTTATCAAACTCGTCATCACCAACATGGTACCAGCCTTAAAAAGGGTTTATTAATTGCTCAGTGTGCTCCATCTGCCAGTGGTACTCAACAGCTTTGATTGGAATCTGCTCCTGACCCCTGTCCCATTCACTCTCATTACCTGCACATTTGGTGGGTGGAATTAGCATTTGCCCACGTGGCTGCAGGGCACGTGGGATCACGCCAGGAGCTGTCATTATGAAAAGTACTTTTTGGGAATAAAATACAATATCAACACATTGTTCTTAAACTGCTGGTTTCCCTTTGTGTGCCAGGAGAGTAATCTGCATGCAACTGAGAGGAGGCTGAACACCTACTTGGCAAGTGGAGATGGGAATCTAAAGCTTCTTTTAAATCAGTGAAGAAAGGGAATACACTGCTTCATTAAAAAAATGTATGTCCTCAGTGTCCTTCTTGGGGGAGGGAGCTGCCTGATAGTCCCAAAGCTCTTACGTTATTACTATAATTTTTGTTGCCTGTTGGAGCTGCAGCAGTGCCTAGCTTGTTGCTACTTACGTGTTATTACAGCTCTATGGTTAAGGCTCCTGTCTGACTGAGGCTCACTTCTCCTTTTCCTAAAATTATGGTCTAAAAAGCCCTAAGACCTGGGAAATTGCACTCATTATTTCTAAATGCCATGAAGAATGCTCCTGTGCTGTCCATGTTTTCCTTGCCACCTACCATCCTCCACTGCTGCTTGGATAACTACAGGTTAGCTTAAAGGGGAGAAGATAGGATTCTAAATTGGCAGAAAGATAACACTCAAATGAAAGAAACATCACTAAAGCCTTTAAGGCCAGTAAGAATGACTTAATACAGCCTGGATCCCTGCTGTGATAGGGCAAAGCATGAGATCTTTTCATTACAGCAGAGCAACAGTTTTTCTAGTTTAAAGGCAGAGTAGCTTTGATAATTATTTTCAGTGCTGCAGTTCACAGGCTCACACAGATTATCCTGACACTTGATATGTCTTGGAGGAACAGAAGTTAATGTTAATGATATGTACCATAGGTTGAGCAAGGGGGTCTAATGGTATAAATTCTCTTACTCCTTCTCCCCCCACCCCAAATCGCCTGCTGACAGAATTATTTTGGCATAAACCTCAGGTTCAAGCAACAGATCTCACCCTCTCCAGGCTGGATTTGAGCCCGCTGGTCCATGGCCCTGCTGTGGTGTGGAATGACATGCACAGTGAATACGCTGGTCAGGGTGAAATTTAGAGCAGTCAGATTGATGGGGAGACCAAAAACCCCTTACCAATGATTAGGGGTGAACTGGATTTGAACTTTTTACTCATATCTGATAGGATGGGGCTGAATATGATTAAAAGAGTGCAAGCTTCGGGATCATGCTCATGATCAGGGTGCTCATGAATCTGTCTCCTTCCATTTATACCAGTTTTAATGTTATCAACCCCTTCTGCCTGGTTTTCACAATATTGACAGATCATTATGAAAACAAAGCAGTTGGGGAAGACAGGAGGGTGGCACAGTATCAGAGCAGCAGGTGTGGTAAGGAAGGCACAAGAGGAAGGGTTCTGCTGCTTTGCTCCTTGGGATGCTACTGACCAGGTGCTGGTGGGCCACAGGTGATCACTGCGGTGACTGCACATCTTCACCCAACCAGCATCTCCAGCATCAGGTTCCATATGCACAGTTTGAGCTGAGAATTATGTCACGAGGCATGAACGCACGCAGTCATACAGCCAGAGTCAGTCATGGACATGCAGGCTGCTCCATCCTTGAAAACATTCCATCTATTAACTTGTTGCTACCCACCTCCCAGTCGATCTTTTGCTGTGAGAAGGAATCTTCATTCCCTGTCCCGTGCTGTCTCTAGTGGCAGAAAATGTTCATCCTCGTGCTCCCTCTCTATAAAGAAAGAGGTCAGGTCAGCATGAGGAAGCACAGGAAGCTTTCCCTTGCTCCTCCATCTGTAGAGCTCTTGTCATAATGAGGCTTTTCTCAGGCTATTGACCCCCATCAGAAACAGAACATAAAGTGAAGGGATGTGGCAGCAAATTATTTATTCCAGTTTGGTCTGCAAGAGATGTCCAGATCTGCCATTCAGTCAGCAGGGGAACGAAAAGGCATCCACTCTCCAGACATCTCCTGGGTGACAGGACAAGAGTAGGAGGGAGCTACTTGCCCCAGAGTTAGATTTTAGCCAATAGTCTGGTGCCTGGTTTTGACTCTTTAATATCTGGTTCTAACAAAGTGGATTGAACCATGTTCTGAATAACCCCACCTTCCTGTGGGAAGAAGAATTGGTGATGAAGAGGCAGGCTGGGTTAGACAAAGAAGAGAGGTGAGACAAAGAAAGTGACGCAAAGACTAATGTGCAACCAGCCCACTCTTTGGCAGAGGAGCCTGTGCCAGAAGTCAGGAATATAAGTTTTAGTTTGTGTCCCTTGGCAGTCAGTTGTTTAGATTGGCATTGTTTTTGCAAATTTTAGACGAGGCTTTACAAATCTTCACATCTTTGGAAAATATATAAGGCTAGAGCTGTAACTGTGCATTATCCAAGTAGGTATTTGGGCATTTGCAGTGAGTGGAGCTAGAAAATCTTCAGTTTGTAACAATATAGTTCTGCACAAAATAATTAAGAGTTATCCAGGAGACACAGACTCTCTCTTACAAAGCTCATCTATCAGTGAGACAATGTGCTGGATTTTGACAGACCCTTCTAAAATATCTTACTTTTGCCTGTGCAAGTTGCCTTGGATTCTTTTGCCATGCTGTCTGGACCGATATTCAGTTTTTCTAGAAAAGAGTGAAACAGACCTTTAGAAGAAGAAGACCTTCAGAAACCCACACTTGCTGAGGACCTAATTCAGACTTCCCTTTAACTGCAGCTTCCTGGCCATCAGCGGATCATGCACCAAGTTGCCCTGAGGTGAGTTAAAGGAGACACCTTCACAGTGTGTTTTGCTTACAATGAAGATGTACAGTGTGTGAAGTCTATTTATCAAAATTTCCCTGAAAATTTTTCTTTTAATTGTAGGAGAGCAGTACCATGAAGCAGGCAACTGGAAAACAAGTTGGCAACCAAAATGCTTAATTCTGATTCTAATTTCCTTTCACTTGGACTACCTCTTCAATGTAAGTGTATCTGACTGCTCTTTACCCAGACACTGGACCTCAACTACCATCAGCAATACTGGCACAATACGAACTTCACAGTTTCCAGGTTCATGTTTATGTAACAGTACAAATGTGTTTAAAAGCCTCTGCCTTCAGAAGGAGATGAATAAATGTAAATGTTCATCACCTTTGAGCATATGGCAGAGGCATTTGCGGCTCAGACAGAATCTCCACTCAGAGGGAAATGACAGTGATGTGGGGGTAAGGGTAAAGAAACACAGACTCAGTGATCTTAAAGGTATTTTTCAACCTAAATGAGTCTATGATTCTGTAGGTTTGGAGACTCAGCTCTGTTCCTACCTTCCCAAAAGACTTCTCAGACAGATTATTTGCTCTCTCACACCTCAGTTTTTATCTTGTTAAAGTGGAACAACAATTTGCCTACTGGAAAGGATCACACCTGATTTCTGAGTGAAACAGCTCTGTGCGGAGATGTGGCATCACAACATAGAAGATTATTTCATAATGTTGTCACAGAAAAGACAGAATAAAGATTGCCTAAATGTGGCATTTTATGGCTACTAAGTATTTGTATATACAATCATATTTCAATGTGATTTTCTACATCCCTTTATTTGTTGAGTATTGGCACTACAAGAGGTGCTACACAAGCCATGAACTCTACATCTAGCAGTTTTGTGTATAAAATAAGTTTACAATACTACAAACCAAAACCTGTATTTTGTAAACTAGCTCAGCAACTGAGGCATCCATTTGTTTCAGTTTACATCTGCAAAACTGGAATGAGATCTGAATTTGCATGAGCATGAAATCTGTATGTGAGACGGAAAAACCTTCTGTATTGTCATGTGTACACCATTTAACCCAGTCATTGGAAGGGGATGGGAAAGCTCCCCTTGTTCTTCCCTTCCCATGAGCCTGGCTTCCTGCTGCCCTGCCATGGTGCCAGGTGAGGGTCTCAAATCCTCCCTGTGCTGTGTCATGACTTGAAGCTCCTCAGCACACCGGGTTTAAGAAGGTCATTGAAGGGCAGTAGGCTTTTCCTCCCCCCATCCGTGTACCATAGGGATGGCATGTGGCCTTAAGCAGGAGACAGCGTGGGGCCCAGACAAGCTGCAGGGGCAGTGGGCAACCATGGCCAGTCCTTCCGTGATACACACCGGGTGTATTTGTGCCCCCTTTGTTTATTGTTGATATGTGTGTGTAGAAAAGGTCCAGCAGAAATACAGCTTCTCTCAGCGAGGTGCTCAGCTAACATAAAGCAAAAAAGATTTGGTCAGGAAAGGTTTACAGTTGAAAAAAGAAAAACTGAGGTGAAACGGAGGCAGAAGCACCAAGAGGAATTTACTCTGTTAAAAAACACGGTTAAGTGGCAGGCTGGGAATAAATCCTGTCTCTAAGAGAGGGCTCGATTTTTGGTTGGGAGATGCAGACAATTTTCAGATGGCCATTTTTCAGCCAAACAACCATTAAAATTTCTGCTGCCACTGCCAAGCACCTCTACCTTTTTTGCATCTTTCCCAGTGCCTGGGAAAGCCACAACATGAGCACAGTGAAATGCAAGAACAACAACAACAGTGTTGTGATTCTGAAGGAGTCAGGAAAGTGCTTGGATAAAACAAGCTCCAGATCTGATGAATGGCAGCAACCACACAGCTCTGTCAAAGCTGGCTGCCCAGGTGTGCAGCCACTGCAGCATATAGGAAATTATGGCAGGCCTGGAGCATCTTTTACCACTTTGCCTTTACTCTGATAGTTAGGTAATACCTTAGCAGAAATCTCTCACCATGAAATCTTCCCTCTGTTGAAATATGATTATTCATTTCTCTCTTGTGTTGTTTTATTTCCTGCTGGTATAGAATAGCAAGCTCCTTGGAGATTTTTTTTTCCAGCAACCAAAGCTGGAACACTAGGGATTTAAACTTTGTGCTTTTAAAAAAATTTATTTTCTCCCCTCAGGCCTCTCCTGTTAAGGTTGCTATAGTGTATGTACCTTACACTTGCATTTAAATACAATTTTGGGAGTTTGGGATGAGTTTGGGATTGCTTAATCATCTCCCATTTCAGACAGATGCTCCAGTTGAACAGCAGTGGCTGCAGGATGAAAGAATAACTCAGCAGGAAGAATAAATTCCGAAATTTGCCAGCATTAAATATTGTTCAGGCCAAAAAGGGGGCTGCTACCCTCACCAGAAGTAAGAGATGTTTTAGTGTGCCTGTCCCAGCTCCTTTCCACTGGCAGCTCAAGCATTTCCTTCACTGTGCACTTTGTCCATGCATCAAGCAGTGGAATATGCCAAGAGGCATTTGATTATTGCTGTAGTAGGTCAGATGAGGGCAATGTTGATTTTTTTTTCCTCTTTTGAACTTTGCCTTCTTTCTCAGGAAACTAACTCAAAGGGAAGATGTCAGAGGAACAACTACATTACACGTACTCTATTGTTTGGGGAAGTTAATAGTTAATTGGATACTGCTAAGCTCCACTAAGTAAACCTTCCTAATGCAAACGTTCAATCAGTGAAAGGACAAAAAGTAGGAAGGCTCAGACAGTCCTTGTGAAATAACTGTCATTATACTCATCCTGTAACAGTCTTTTCTTCAGCAGACTAGGCTCTCCTGACAAAAGGACTTTTATGTGAAAATGTCTCTGCCAGTTTTTTTTTCCAGCACAGAAATGCAAAAATTCATATCCCTAAGCAGCACTAATCTATTAGATGCAAACAATGGTGCCTTTAATGTTTCTAGCTCGTTGGGATCTCTACAGAAAATTCTTCCATAGATGTGTCTGTGTGCATGAGGACGTGCACGCTCTAATTTTTGTTTGAAAGTTATTGTGCTAAATTTGTTTTTCAATAAAAAATCCACTTCCTTCCACTTCTTTGTAAAAGGGAGCATTGAACCACACATTTACATAATAAATTCTCACCACTCAATGAGTAAAATCACAGAACAGCCTGGGTGTCAAGACCTTGCAAAATTCTCCTGAGCTTCTTTATTGCGATCTGCCTGAATTGCCACCAGACCCTCTTTGAAATCTTTGAGAAGGACAGAAAAATCACTAAGGGCTACTGTGCAGGTACCCAAATGTGTAAAAATACTGTAATGTGTTGAAGCACTGGTAAAAAAAATTGAAAGCATACGGAAACTTGTTAAATGTCACTCTTCAGACAGAAAAACTTGCAGGATTTTTCCACAGTTTCTAAAGTTCTAGTGGGGAACTATCCCACTATATCTAGCGTAAGAACCTTAATGGAGAATAAAACTCCACAGGTTGCCCAGTGAAGTTGTGGATGCCCCAACTCTGGCAGTGTTCAAGGCCAGGTTGGATGGGACTTTTGAACAAAATGGTCTAGCGAAAGGTACCTGTGCCCATGGCAAGGGGCATTGGACCTAGATTACCTTTAAGGTCCCTCCTAATCCAAACCATTCTATGATTCTGTAATTCTACGGAGATTAAAAATGTGTACTAGGGACTTTGAACTGGAGGGAAGACAAGCAGAGAAGGGGAAGAAATCAAGTCTATGAAACAGATTGAACATCACCAACCAGTTAGCACTACATGCCAAGACCAGAGCTCTTGTGAGGTAGATAGGATCCTACCCCAAGCTAAGGGTGCCATCTGATTTGAACGAGAGTTTTCAGACCCTAAAAGATGCATGGAATTCCTGGAACACATGAAACGAACCACTGAAGATAGGGGATTATTTACAAAACATCAACATCATGACCCTAAATAGTGAAGCCATACAGTACATCTCTGACTTTCTCTCAGTGATTGCACAGTGCAGGAACCTCTGGAGGAACCCGAGTTAATTTTCACACCCACACGGCTGTACCTGTGTAACCAGCTCGTGGGCGGCCCACACGCCACTGCACCAGAACACCCTGCCCAGAGCGGGACAAAGCACAGAGGGCTCCTTTTACTGGCGTGAAGCAACAAGCTGCTCTGCAATTTCAACAGCTCTCAATCCAGGCTCCGGGAGGTGTTTATTAGCAGGGTATGAACTCAACGGTGAAATTCATGACCGTAACTTTTTGTAAGTGGCGAGCAAGCAGGTCACCCGGGGCACCGATACATGCGGCTTGTGTGGCATTGACAGGCAGATGGAGCAACACCCACGCAGCAAGCCAGGGGCTCAGCACTGACCCAAGTCCGGGGTGCACCTCCCGCAGCTGACCAGGGGGCAATGAGCACCCACGCGCTGGCGCAGCTAAGCCTTTCTCGGGGCTCTCCCGAAACAATAAACCCCCAAAAGCGGCTCCAAAAAAGGC
>VZTJ01006074.1:753413-766655 GCA_013397795.1 Orthonyx spaldingii
GTCCGGGGACGGGCGGCTCTCCGCACCCTCTGGAGCGGGAGTGCGGCGGAGGCGCTTTCCCTCCCCGCGGGTCGCTGCTGTGTCGCCGGAGGGAGGCTGGGGGCCGTCCTGCTCCGCCGTCCGCCCGCCCGCTCCCCTCTGCGCTCCCGTGCACCTGCGTGGCGGTGCGGGCAGCGGCGGCCGCCCCTCCGCAGGACATGCTGCCGCCCTCTCCCTCCGCCCGCTGCCCGGCGGTGCCCGCGAGGGTACGGGGCAGAGCGGCGCTGCGCCTTCTCCCTGTCGTGTTGGGGTGCCTGGGGATACCCCTCTTCCCACCCTTCCTCCTCCTCCTCGCCGCGCGCTGGGATGGCAGGGGCGTTCGGCAGAGTTTGCAGTTTCCTGTGTCTGCGCCTTCCCCCGCAGCCTCGCCGCGATACCCCGGGCGCCGCGCAGCTCCCGGACCGGCGCTCTGCTCTCCGCCTCCCTCCCTCCCTCCGTCCCCGGCAGCTCTCGCCCTCTGCCGCCCGGCAGCGCTGGTAGCGCCCGGTGCCCGTCACCCGGCACCCCCCTGATTTTTCGCTTCCCCGACCAGATAGCTGCGGCCGGGGCGGAGGGACAGCGAGGACGGTCCTGACTGACTCGGGACGGTTTCCACGGAGGCAGCTGCGGTCCCTCTTCCCCGGCTTTGCGGGATGCCGGGGCGGCGAGTGGCGGCGGCCGGGATCTACTGTAGCGTGTCAGTGGAAATAAGGTGGAAAAGCCCCTGTTTAGCAAGTCCCCGCCGCCTTTGCCTTTCAGCTGCCGTTTCCTCACGGGCCGCTCTCCCGTGCCTTCAAGAGCAACCTCCTCAGTGCAGCACTGCTACCGCGATAGGTGATTCCGCACCCTCCCGGTAGCATGGGGTCTGGCTCACCCTCTCGGAAGTCTGGCACGCTTCGTGCTGTGATCCCACACCATCCAACCCTCCAGCAACTATGAGAAGAGCCTTTGCAGGCGCACTGGAGTGTGTCGGTTTTTATGGTTTGCGGTTGGGAATATGCTTTGTATGTATTTTGGGAGTGTCTGGATACAAGCAGAAACTTCTTGGTTTATTTAAGACGTGATTCAGTAGAGTTCTGCTCAGCATCCGAGAGGTGCCAGCACCTTCAGCACCCATGGCCTTCAGCATCCAGCTGGGTCATTCCCTTCAGCCTGCAGTGGGAAAGGTTCAGGTCATAATGGCGCTGGCAAATTTCATAGGCTTCATCTGTCTAGTTATACCCTATCATACTGTCATCTCAAACTGGATTACCCCTCAGTTAAATTTGTTTAGATTGTGTTGTAAATTATTGAATAAACCTAAAGTGACCACCTGGGAGTTAAATAATGTATGTGCATCTACACATGTGTTTCTGCTGGTTTAGCTATATGCATTTTTAAAAACTGGAACGTGTCTGGTTCATGGATGGCCTTGATGTATGCAGTTTGATATAGAGAAATGCTTGAATAATCATCTAAGTACTGCTGAGCTGTAGCTGAGCTGCTGGTGCCTGTGCTAAGAGAAGTGGTTGCAACACCCGAAGAGAAGGATGAAAGCAGAACCAGCCAACTCAAACCCATCACAGTTATTGATTTGACACAATTTTGTGCATACTGACTGCTGGTTGAATCATGTTGCTACTGTTCCTTTTACTTTTTTGTTTTCTGGATTTTTTCTGACAGTGTTTTTGAGGATTCACAGAGCACAGTGAGAGGCCCTCATTGCAACATCTTGATTGTGTTGCAGCAAATGTAAAAATTATGCCCACAGTTTCTGGCAAGGCAGACGGCTCACTTTCTTTGCATTATCGGATGATATTTCTACTCGCCTGGTTGCCCTCTCTTGTTTGCATGTTGGACCAGCTGTCAGTTGCCCCCACTGGGATAATCCCTCTAGCTTGCAGCCTGGTCCTTTGTGCACACCTGAGCTGCTCCAGAGAGATCTGACTGATGCTAAAATAATGGGGAAAGTAGATTACAGTTTAGGTATCCTTGCTTCAGAGACACTTCAGCTGAATTAAACTGTTAGTGTCAGTATCCTAGTTGCTTATTCTGGTAGTTTGGGAATGACACGAACTTCCTAAATTCACATAGACAGTCCTTATAAAACTTTGGGACTTGGCATTTTTGCCTCTCCTTGCTATTAAAGTTGATCAAGACTTTTATCTTCTCATCTAAATATTATTGCCGACACTTCTGACTTTTACTATGTGCATCTCCTATTCAAAGTGCTGGTACTGATGATATTTCCTGGTGTGCTGTGCTCTCTGTTTTAGCTCTCTATAGATGTCTCAGTTGACTTTATCTCTCATTGTGTTGTGCTCAGGTTTCTTGTATCATAAGGCCCTTTGCAGTTCCTTCTATTCCAGTTCATTACTTTGTTTCTCACTGAATATTACCACTCTGTCTGCTTCCCATGTACTTGCATTTATTTCATTCCTCATAGGTACTGTGTCGGCTTTCTGAGTTAATGTTTAAAGCCACAAACCTATCTGTGCATGAAGTTGCTCAAAGCAGAGCACGTTACTGGCATTATAGGTGAGGTAACCATGGTCCAAAGGTAAACGCTTCCTGTAACCTGGATGTTGTGACCGAGATTTGAACACAAGAGCGTGTAGTTCTGCAGCTTTATTGTGCACTTCCATTCTTTTGTTAGCCATGCCTGTTGATTATGCCTTGTTTTGTGAGCCCTTTGGTAAGGTAATATGTGCTGTGATATAAGCTTGGGAAGAGTAGTTCAAAGTTGACTGGAATCTCTTGGTACTATAATAATAAAAAGTATTTTTTCCCCTTGTTGTTCTAAATGCAGCAAGGCAAGAAGGTGACAGAGATTGCTTCCAAGGAAAATGCAGAGCAAGTTATTTATTGCTGAGTAACATACTTGTATCAGATATAGTTTATAGGGGGAAAGTGCCTTGAAAGAATGTTGTCTGCTAATGTTTGACTACTGTAAAGGATGATCGAGTACTTTGAAAACCTCTCCCCTCTCATTTAAGTTTGGTTTATTTATTGCCCTATACTCGTTGTCTTGCTTAGAACAGAGTGATTAGATGCTGGCTGTGTTTGGCCAGTTGATGATTTTCTAATACCAGGATATGGAACTTTCCTCAGGGATAAAACTGAACTGTAGGTAGCTTACGTTTTATATTTGTGCCTGTGTGGTAGAGATAGAGGAGTGATACAGTCATATCATGGCTTTTTGGGGACTTCTGGATTGATGCCGGTTGGTACATATTGAGCAGTCTCTGCATGTGTGACTGTAGTCTGTGCTTTAGCTGCAGCTGAGATGGGAAAAAAATGGTTGTGGATGGATCAAATAGTCCTGCACTGAGCAGAGAAAAGATGAGTGGTGTAGTTTTGTACACGGTGTCCAAAGCTGTTGTCGCTCAACTCGCTGCAGGTGGTTTTGCTTATGCAATTACATGAGGCCTTGCTGATTTCAGAGGGGTTTTGTTGAAGTGACGTCTTAGGAGTGGAGCCTTGAGTTGCTGCATCCTGAAAGCATCTCTTGTATCAGTTTGACACCTGCCAGGTGACACATGACCTTACCTTGAGAATAAAATTGTAATGTTGGTGATGTGTATGTTTGTCCTTCAGTGACCAAGTTCCTGTTAAATATAGCTCCCCCAGATTCTTTCTAAGAATACAGTCTTAGAAAAGGCACACAATAATCCAACAAGTTCTGTTCTCTGAGCCAAGACTGAGGCAATGAGAGGGAGGTGCACGTAAGACACAGCAATGAGGGTGCCGTATATTTCAGTTCTTGGGGGACTCTTCTGAGTATTTTTAGTATAATCTGTTAAAAATTTGTTTTCTTTATACAGGACTAGAAGAATAAAGAGAAGTTGGATTGATGAGAACCATAAGAAAGCGTACAACAGTTTGGAATGGATTGATTTATGATACATCTGATACGTGAGAGCTACATTTTGTATCGCTGTTGCCCAGCTGCTGCTGGAGTACTTCAGCTGAGTTCATTGCAGCAAGCCCAGCAGATAGGTCCTCATCACTAACAGAACATAAACAAGTGTGATGCTGAAATGAGATGAGGCTCCGAAATGGAACTGTGGCCACCGTGTTAGTTTTCATCACTACTTTCCTCAGTTTGTCCTGGTATACTGCTTGGCAAAATGGGAAAGGTAAGTAAAAAGCTCAAAAACCAAATTACCTTCGTGTGGCTGCATGTCTGTGTGCTGCTGCTGTGTGTTAGCGATCTGTAAATGGCTTGTTGGCTAGCTCTGCTACAGAAGGTACTGGCTTGGTGAGAAATAAACACTTGCAAGTAAGTTCAGGAAAATTAACTTCCAGTGGTCCTGATTTAAAAAGGGGGGAAAAAAAGGTACCTGGACAAAAACAAATGCTGTTCTTGGAGGAATGGGTTAGTCAAGGCTGAAGAGTTGTGGTTTGGTTTTATTATTTTTTGTTTCCTGTTTTATGGTTGTTGGAGAAACATATGTTTGTTTTTGGTTGGTGGTTTATTTATTTTTTTTCGCAAGTAACATATGGCCAGTGGACCCAACTAGAGAATGTTATTTTTGGTGCTGCTTTCTGTCTTCCCTGGTGATTTACTGATGGCAATGGCAAACTGCCAATCAGCACTGTTGAAAGACTTTTCTTGCTGTCTTGGAAAAAAATTTAAAATACTTTTTGTCAAAGTACCATGTAAGAAGTGAAATAGTATGAGCAAATTTCCTAGGCAATAGGAAATGCATCCATTAAAATAACATGAGCAATTTTGTAAAATACTTAAGTACCTGTTTAGTGTAGTAAACTTTTACCTGTTTATATATCTTTGATCTTACTGCACTCCCTGTGAACCCTGAAAAATCCAATGTTTCTAAGGGTTGGGATTATTTTTGAAAGTAAGATGATTTGGTTTTGTCCTTCAGTAAAGCAAATAAACTTATTCAGCAATGTTTTCTAGAAGAAGAAAGGATTGGGGTTTTTTTATTTTATAAACATCTGATCTCTTGAAAAATAGTAGACTATGTCCTTCAAAGATCAAGTAATTTTAAAACTAATTTTGTCTTCAGTGATTGTTTGTTCTGATTGTTCTGCAGAAAATATTATTTTCAGTTGTGCCTCAGGTCCAATTAGAGGAAGCTGAGGTTTTCCAGGAATACTGTCTCTTGTAGCATGGCCAGCTTGTAACCTTTCTTTAAGTATAAAGAAGCAGATGAGTTCTGTGGCATGCTGAATTTTTTTTCCCATTGGGCACTTGTGGAAGAAGCAGATGCTTTGTGGTGTGATCTCTGTTGTAGCAGTTGGTTGGTAGGCTACCCTTCTGAATGCAAGCAGCAGCAAAAATGTCAGGGTCTCAAGGTAATGGTAATATATAGATTTTTTAATTAGACAACAAAAGCGTGGATGTGCCTAAGACAGACAAGAAGAGGGTGTCTAAATAGCACCCTAAGTAGTACTTTGTTCATTTTCACTAACAACAAATTCAGTAGTTACATTTTGACTAATTTCTTGCTTGAGAACCTCATAAGAGTTTTGCTTTCACTTCAGCAAAGATATGTATCTATGTAATTCTTTCTCATTTTTTCCTTTCTTACCTCATATGTGACATACAAGTCTTATTTTTTTTTTGTCAAAGCATGACAAAAAGAAAAGTCTCTGCTAAATTAACAAAAACCTGCTATTTGCAGAGTATGCAATATATGGCACTTCGTGACAATTTAAGCTTTTGTTAGTTCGACTGCTCTATTTTTTTATACTTTTTTTCCATCTGAATGCTTAGAATCAATACTTTCTTAATGTTGGTATGAAAGTTCTGCATTTATCTTCTTCAAGATCTTGCTGTTGAGCATTAAGATGATAATTTGTGAAATAAAAATCTGTAACGACATCAGTAATGTGTCAATTAATCATAAATCACAGTTATGAAACTTAAGTATAAATAATATTGTTCAATAGAAGTTTATACATAGAACATTGTTTTTTAATTTTTTCACAGTTTATTCAAAATCAAAACAGATTTGAATTAATTCAGTACCACATTTTCAATCAATGCACAATGGAAGAGTTTCAGAAACTGATGATAAATATTTGCCAAGGCTTTTTTTCCAGTTCAGTGTAATTTTATAGCCTTGTGGAATGGTGTTTTAATTCATTGATAATGTTTTCATTACAAATTTTTGAGTGGCTGAGAAGCAAACATAGCTTGCTGTTCTCATTCGCTGAAAGGCTGTGGGGTGTCACATTCTTCGGTCATCATGGTTTTTTATTTGTTACATTTATGTTACATTTAGAATTCCTATAGGTATTTGTCAATCTTTGGACAGCAAATTAAATCTACAGTTAGAAAGAAAATGCTATTTTACACATTCTTAAAGAAAAAGCAACCCCCCTCAAATTGCTCAATGTTAACTAAAACAAACTCTGCTTTTTAAAACAGAAGCATAATGCTTTTTTTTAAACAACCTTAATCAGTTTTCAAGTGATTAATTTTAATTTAGAAACTAAGGTCTTGGATAATTGTCACTTAAAATGCAGCATTATTTGTAGAATACTAATTAGACTGGGATGATGTGATATTTTTGTAGATTGTATCTTCCTCCAGTACATATACATAGTCTATGCATGATAGGATTTAGACACTGCTAAGTGATACAGACTTTGGCACTACTTTAAAGCACAAAAGTTTATCTCAGCAGAACAATGCTTTACAGTCTTCTGAGATATGCTGAGAAATTGTCAGGAGCTGAAGGACATGCTCTGTTTGAAGTGCCATTGCTGGAAAGAGTATGGCTGTATCTTACCCAGAGGTTTAATTTATGTGAATAACATTTTACACAGCAGATATTGCTGTGTGCATGAAATGACCAATTACATGGTTTTGCCTTTAAAATAACTGTGTTTGAAGAAGGTTGACTGAAATATCTTTGGTCATTGGAGAGAGTCTCCAAAATTAGTCCAAGATCTTTGTTGCTTTCTGGACTTCATGCAATGTGTAGAAGCACTGGTGTTGTAAGGAAGCAATATAAGCCCTGAATGCACCTGGGAAAGACCTCTCCTGGGGGATTCTTGCACATCAGTTGTAAGACCACTTTCTAGAGTGAAAAATGTGCTATGGTTAGCATGAATGAAGTAGATGTTGGAAATGAAATCTTAAAAAATGCTAATAACTGCGGTGCACAGAAGAAACATTTTTAAAGAATCTGCAGTCACTTCACATTCGCAGTTAATTCAGTGTAAGGTGTCCTTGAGTTCCTCCTAAAACTGAGATCTTATGCAAGGAATCACTTTATGCTTAATACCATCTCCTTTGACTGAATTGTGTTTTCTGGTACTACCGAACTGCTCAGGTCACTGGTCTTCACCACCTCATTTGTGAGCTCTAGAAATGCGGTGGGTTTTCTACCCTAAAGGCACTGCTCTTAAGAAGATCTAACCAGTACAGAACAGTACTGCATACCTATTAGACCAGTCACAAAAATTACATCAAAGTGGTTGTATGCTATGTAAAGTGTGTAGTCTTGATGCTTTGTTCTTTAAAATGACTATTGGTCTGAGTACCTAATGTTCCAGGAAGAGCCCTATGCTCCATAATGCTAAAGAACCTCCTCTTCTTGGATCACCAAACTTCCTGGTGGCTGTGGAAACTGGAAAGGCAGGTAAATAACTTTACTGAATCAGTGCAGTCATGGTAGGATGAAATTCAAGTATTTTTTCATTGAGGTATGTAACTTTTATTCTCAGTCAAAGACAGTTGTTGGCAGTGTCTTGCATCACTTCTAGAAGATGTTTGGCTACTTGGTAAGAACAGGTATGCAATATGTATTGTGAAAATCTGATGCAATTTAGCCCTTCAGGATTGGCTAAATTATGTTTTCATAGCACCCTGAAACCATTAGTGTATTTCATAATTCTTCTTTAATGATGAAGAATTAGTTGAAGAACTTCTGCTTTTCAGTTCATCCAGGGATGTTGTCGTAACTGCAGGATTTCCGCACTGCATGAGGATGGCTTATTTTGGTACACCAATACAAATTCCCATGTGAAGACCTCCAGGAGAACTTTTGAGATATTTATCTAGCTTCCCAGTTCACTAAACATACACTCATGCTTAAGTAATGAAGGTTGAACATGTTTTCTTTTAAGCATGATGTTTTCTTTGATTTGGAGAGAAAAAGACCTGGGCTTTGTAAGAAAAATGTCAACTTATCTCTCCTCTGTCTGTTTTCACAAAATTAGAATTACCATGCCGTTTCTCAGCCACAATAATTGTAAGTGTTCAAAAACATCTAAACTTAGCAAGGATAACAAAACCAACTAAGACTAAAACAACAAACCTCAGCCAATGGTGGCTAATTTTGGAGTAAGAAGCAGGAATATTTATCCCTGGAGGAAGAAGAGTCCTACAGGAAGAACCACAGAGGAAAGAAGGCAAGGAGGACAGAATCTGTCCTATCTATCTATCTATCTATTTGTCTATCTATCTATCTTCCCCCTTGGCAGTGGTTATGTAATATTGGCTTTAAGAAAAGGTGACAAATCTGAGAGCTACATGTTAGTGTTTTGCAACCATAACTCACCTTAGTTTCTACATGGATCCTAAGAGAAGCTGTTATGCATGTAAATGCTCCTACAGCTTTCTGACTGTGTGTTCTGATTTTCAGAGTTAGACGCTCATTTTCCACTGATGTGAGTTAAGATCAACCAATCAAAAAAGGTAAATGGACTACAAACTGGGAGGAGTGAAGGCAGGGGAAGGGAAGGGACAAGCTGGGATGGTAAAGTGGAAAGTGCTTATAACAATTTATGCCAGTTTGCAGAAGAGAGAGCTCATTCATTTCTGTTAAATAGAAGGGAAATGTTGGTTTCCTTTGGAAATTCTGTTGCAGATCTTCCAGGAGTTGAAATCAAAGGAAATAAGAGTTTCCTTTTTCTTTTTAACACCAGCACACGAATGTTATTCTGTCCTTTATCTAAAATACACTTTAAGCTTGTTTTCAATAAGAAATTGGCCTATAGCTTAGTGATACTAAAAATAGTTGAATTTCGTTAAAGCCAGTCAGGAATGTAGGTTTGGTGTGGTTACTGAGAGTCCTGTGCAGGTAGTGAGCACCCTGTCCCAGGTGAATAAAGCAGAAGAGCTGTATGAGAAGAGCTGTTCAGGTGGGACAGTGTTTAGGTCGGCAGCATCTTTGTGTCTGTCTTGTGACTGTTGCAGCAGAACTCCTCTGCCACCAGTGATTTTTGGAGAACTGCAGTGAAAAGGATTGCTACCAAAGGGGTTTTGCAGCACTGCCTTGTTCCTTGCACTCTTTGTAACCTAATAGCTAGGTTAGCTCATCAGTTTATGGGATTATAAAACTTGGTTGCTACCAGAGTATTTAATGGGATCTGGCTCAGCCAACATCTTGAGGTACTGCTCTTGATTACAGCCTAGTGTTAGAGTTGGGGAAAGCCCATGCTTTTGCTCAGTGTGGTGTCTCTTAATTCTTCTTCAGCCTGAGTTTTCTGTGCTTCCATGAGATATCCCTCATGCATCCAGCCAAATAAAGAATGTGTGCTTCTTAATGCTGCATTGGTGTTAAGAAGTTTTATTTTTACCAGTTTTTGGTAACTACTCCTCCAAAATGCTGGTTGCTGCTCACATCCAGAGACTATCGAGACTGTCATGGGTGTAATTTAGCCAAGCCAGGAAAGACAGTTGCATTTGACACGGCTGCACATACCTTACTGTAACATTGAGTGAATACAAGGGGCTTTGCAATGATCTGTCCTTTTTTGACAGTAGTTGATGTTTTCCTTAGTGAATCTAGATGATTAGAGGTGGAGAATTCTTACTGGATTTCAAACAGCACCATGATGTGAGGAGCAACAAAGGCAGACAAACAGATTGAAGTTTAAAATAGATTAGGCAAATTGGAGACTGAGTCAGGAAGCGGGGTGAATGGTGAGTTGAAGGTAGGTGAAAGTGCCCCAGTCAAAACATGGGGTGCAATAAAGAAGAAGAAAACCAAGTGTATACATGAAGAATTGGGAAGAAATTTGATGTTGGCATTATAGGTAGGAATGACAGTCATGCTAAGTGTGACTCATCACATTATTGCAGAAAACAACAGAAGTTGAACAAAAAGAGGTGTAAGGAAGTAAGTATGACGTCTACTGCTCCAGCAAGACACAGGAAGTTGTCTTGTTGCTCTGCATTGTACTGTGTCTGCTTTGGGATGGTGCACTGGAAAGAAAGTAGATTCATTAGATTGGGTTCAAAGAAGCAACAAGTGATCAAAGATCCAAAAAGTTCACCCTGTAAGGGAAGGCTCAGAGTCTTGACATTCCTTACCTTAAAGGAGAGGTGTGAGAAGAGAGATAGGAAGATAATTTTCAAATATTTTAAAAGTCCTTGCCAAGAATTTCTTGCCAAAACAACAACAACAAGACATAATCTATTGTTTGTGGCCACAGTGAATGACAGGATATAAGGGACTGAAATTGAATGGGAGAGGAAGGTTAGATAGTGGACACTTTTTGTAATGGTGAGTACAGTTACATACTCCAGTAGATTGTTGGGGAGGGGTTGATGGTGAAGCATTTCCATGTAGGCAATTTCAAGAATAAGTTAAACCAGCAGTGACAAGTAAATGACACCATAATTGGTACCAATAGAGATTTGGGCTAGCACGAAAAGACTGAGTTAAACTGATTTTTAAAGTCAATATGACACTTCCAAAATAAATCTTAGCTAGGGAAGACCTACAGCTGGCAGGAATACCCCAACTTTGAAGTAGCAGTTGTGCTGAAATAAGTTTTCAGTGGGGGATTGGGCTAGGTGACCCCTAGAAGTCCCTTCTAACCTAAATTATATTAGTTATTCTTGACATTTGCCAGGTTTATGTCTCCTTATACTGAGAGCAACATGACTGTGTTTCATTACTAAATGATATTGATGTCTGTATGAGATATGTGAGAGTTGCCCTTTCTTATACTAAAATTTGATCCCTTAAAATACATGAAATATTTACTTGTATTTTAGCAGATTCCCTTATCTGTTTATTTTTAATCTCTTATTGTTATTAACAATAAACAGCCACTTCTATAGCTAGGAGCTGTGAACATACTGTGTTAGAAAAACATCAAAAATTACTTATTTTTATTTTCAAGTGTGATTTTTTTTTTCCTTTTTCCCCCCTCACTCTCACAGTTTGGAGTAGTATCTTACTCAGTAATCTTATTCCTGCTGTGTAATTATGACTTTATTTGCTACCTGGATAACAAAAAAACTTTTTTCATTATTGATACAATCTTTAGGACTAGAATCCTGAAAGTTGTTTCTTTTTAAGATGAGACACTGGTAAGTCTATAATTTAGTTTTGTTTATAATGCACTGTATTTTGTTTTCCTGAGCGTGGCAGAAAGTGAATAGAAAGCCGTTTCTTTGCTCACAGTGCAAGACTTTATTCCAGCTAGTCTCTGCCTAAAAAGCAATTACTCTACAGTACTTTAGAGCTGTGCTTCCAGCTGTTTTTCTGGTTGTCTCCTCAGCTTCTGTGCAGTTTTCTGCCTATTCCTGTGGATGCTTCCCATAGATGTGCCACCCATCTATCTAACTGCAAACAGCTGAACCCCTTTTTTTTTTTTTTTTGCTTGTAACAGTATATAATTTTACTATGTAATGCTCAAAAAGAATTTGAAAGTTTTCAGTGCTTATCAAGCATAAATTTTGCTATACTAGCCTGCAGATACATTGAGGTCTTACCTATCAATGCTATGAACGTGTAAGTTTCCTCAGACAATTCCGAGATGGGCTGAACTAAATCTTTTTCCATTACAAATTACTAGTGAAGTACTTGTGCCAATAAACAGCCCTCAATACTTGGTTGCACAGCCCCTAGAGACAAACTGTAGAGGTACTGCTAGAGAGAGATTTGAATAAAACCAATGTGATGGGATTACATTTGACTTACAAGGTTGTTGTTAATTTGCAGCAATGTGTGAGCATGATGAAGCTTTGATCCTGAGTTGCTTGCAAGGAGGACAAGTTAGAAAGAATATGTTCTCAGAAACAGTTTGTTCAACACAGTTGTCAAGGCAGAAAGAAACAAGGAGTGTCAGCAACCTCAACCCGCTAGCGTGTGTGGAAACAATAACCAGACTTCCGCAGTGGCTTGAGTTTTGTGCCCAGGCTATTATGAATTTCTAAAAGTTTCAGCTCTTAAAACAGTGCTGTTAATTGGGAGGTTGTAGCACTCCTCTGACTATGAGTTATTTTTGCTAGATGAATTTTCTTCTAATGTATTAATATGTTAAACTTTTGGCTGTAGATCAATCATTCCTAATCTCTTTTTAGTTTAGGAAGCTGGGTTTTCTTGCTGTAGTTCCTGCCTTGTATGTGTGTGTTTGTTTCTGAGAGGAGGGAAAGGAATGGTTTGAAGTAAGAGCAGCTTGATTTACATGTACAGAAATTCACTGAGTTACTGACAGTTCTGTAGTAGAAACAAATCATGTTGAAGAGTTTGGAAGCTTTCAGAAATAGAAGTTGCCTTTTCTGTGTGCTTTGTTTCCTAGCCACACTGGACTCTTAAGTTAATTATACTGAGAATATTCAACATCTTAACCTTCAAAAATCTTGAGCCCTGAGCGTTCAAGTGTATGTAAGCATATTAATGTGATAGTTCTTGGACAAGGTTTGCAATACATACGCCTGGGTTTTCCTGGACATGACTTCAATTTCTTCACGGAAATTTTGCCTGGGCAGGACTCCTTCAGATGCAGAGCCTGCAGCCTGAATGGGCGGATGCTGCTACACTGGCATCCTGTTGCTGACGAGGTTAGTGCATGACCAGAAATTCCAATTGTGTACACACAGATGAAGTTGTCAGAGACTGAAAATAATTCATGCCTCACACACTGGTATTACAAAAGGCAACAACCAGAGATGCCTCCCTGAAGACTGGGACTTTGGACTGAAAGTCAAACTGCTGATTAGATAAAGGGAAAACCCCTTTGTTCAATCACCTGAAACAAACAAGGCTGGGGGAAAAGGTATGCATCTCCAAAAAGCCAAAGCCACCAGCTGCGCTGAGAGAATCATGCCCAGCTGAGTTTGGGGTGTGGGGGAACACAGCTCACAGAAGCCAGGGTTACAAACTTCCCCCCCCAACCGAGTGTGGTGGGGGAGAGGAGATTTTTGGACGCGTGGCATAACCTCTGGCCAGAGGTACTGAACATCCATCCTCAACTATACAAACTGGCCCAGCTGTGTGAAACCCAACCCCACAGGCCAAATCCACG
>VZTJ01006074.1:766823-816019 GCA_013397795.1 Orthonyx spaldingii
GGATGCCAGTGGGACCCACGGAGCGGTGATACTCTTTTATTCTGCCTCTGTCACTTCCCTGTCCCCTCAGCCTTTTTCCCTTTTTCTCCCTTTCTCTTCTCTTTCTCTCTCTCTCTCTCTCTCTCTCTCTCATATTTACTATCAAATAAAACCCATACTATTGACTGGCATATAGTCTCATTTGCACCTTAATTCGGGCAGAGGTATTTCTAAGAACCTAATAATCGGATCATGACAGAAGTGTGCACAGTAAGTGACACCTTTGGGAAGTTTTATGTAAGCGCAAATTTGTGATAAGTAGTTGCTGAGCAATTATACAATAGTGCTCAAATCCACGTGCTTTTGGGATGTCTGAGAGGGGTCAGCCACTCAGTTACTGCACAGTTGGTTGGTGTATGTGCTGTGAGTCACATTCTGGAGGATGTGTAGAGGTGTGTGTGTTGTAGAGTTGGTTTGCGTGGAAGCATCAGGGTTAAACATTTTTGCTTTACACAAAGGTTGTTTCCGCTCTCTATTGATGAGAGAGGCTCTGGAAAAAATAGGGGAGACCTTTCTGGAATTCACGTGTGTACACATGTGCTGGTAGAATAACTGCTTTTTCACAGGTGGAGTTGACTCCCTCAGGTTAGGGCTCATTTTCCCTTGTTCTCCTCCTCCACACTGCTTTACTGAGAAGGCAGTTGTATAGAATGCAATTTTATATTACACAAAGACCCTGAAAAAGGGACTAATGCTTTACTCTGTATTTGTAGTATGTTGCTTTAGACCTAACTGTATTTAACTTTGAGGAAAGTGTTTGGAAAGTGTGGAATAGAGTCTTGGGAAAGAGCAGGGGCTGCTCTGACAGAACCTCATCTAAGTGAGGAGGAGTGGAAACTGCTACAGGAAATCAAATCTGTGAAACTTGTGTGGATGGAGTATCTATGTTTGGGTTTGGGTGTACCCTCCTCACCTCACAGTCTTGGCGCTCTCTAGGCACACAAACATACCAGAGTGCCAGGTGAGAGAGATGGTTTATTTCAAACTGAGAGAGATGGTTTATTTCAAACTCAAGCAGACATTTTCATTGTATGTCTTAGTTTTGGATTGTTCGTGATACTGTTGGTTTAATCCTCCTTCAAAGACAGACTGCTTGTGATTGTGTTCATAGTCATATTTTTGTACTTGGTAATTTTTTAAATTAGTGGAGAATAGCTCTCTGGGCCTGGCAAGAATCTGTGCTTCAGCTTTTTGTTTTTATCTATACCTGGTGTTGTGGTACATCTTAACTTTTTGTCCATGTTGTTGTTATTGTTAAATGTGCCATAGAAGAAAAAGGCAGTAGAGGCTGCTTGGCTGTTTTATTTATTGAGACATTATAGATACATTTTTCTAGTGGAAGTTATATTGTCAGTTTGGAGTTTGTTGTTAGGTTAGGTTGTTATGCTAAAGGAAGGTGTTGCCATTTATGTTGTTTAGGTGGAACTGCAGTGTGTGTGGCTGATGCAGTTGACTCTACCCTTCATTCTCAAAAAAAAAGCTTTATAGCAAATTGATTTATATACCGCAATAAGGGCACGAAAGTAATGGGACACTTAATAAAAATTTCTATGGCTTTATTGGTTTGCATCTTTCAAAATTAAAAACTGAATTTTCCATCCAGTTTGGCAATGCAGAATTTTTTGGGGACAAATATTTAACAAAACTCAATGTCCTTCCTGTAAGGAAAGTAAAAACTTTTTTTCAGTTAATCTTCATTAAGATGATGATTCTTGGATCTCGTCTTCCATGGGAGTAATTACTACACTGTGCTAGTTCTTCTACAAACTCTGTTTCCTTGTTACAGGAAGCGTATATGAACAATATGAAAATTCCATTCAGAAATCATAACTCATTTGCAATACAGATGGTACCATATTTCTTAGTGTTGTAGCATCACATGTAGCATGTTCAATAATACTGATGAAGAGTACTATAATGGAAAAATAATTTAAAATATGTAATTAGCACAGTGATTTGGGAAGTTTAAACCAATATACTAATTTTCTGCACTGAGTATTTTGGAGACTCTCTACTTGTCACCAAAAACATTTAAAATGTCATCACCTTATACCTCATGGCACACACATTCTAATGGCCTTAGTCAAGTCTAACTAGAAGCTCAGTAGTGCCTTCTCTAACCTTCTGAAAACATCTTTGTTGCTGTTCCTAGACCATTTTTTTCCTGTTTATGAGGCAACTGAGATTAGATCAGTTGAGCAGAGCAGGGTGCTAATAACACCCTATCCAACCTGGCCTGAGATGGGGCACCCACAACTTCTCTAGGCAACCTGTTGCAGTGCTTCACCACCCTCACAGTAAAGCATTTCTACCTTGCATCTAATCTGAACCTGCCTTTTTCAGTTTGAGGCCATTTCCCTTGTCCTGTCACTTCAGGCCATTGTGAAAAGTCCCTTCCCAGCTCTCTTGTTGGCCCCCTTTAAGTCTTGGAAGTGCTGTGAGGTCTCCCTTCCAGGCTGAACAACCCCCAACTCTCTCAGCCTTATCTTCATAGGAGAGGTGCTCCTCTGATCATTTCCATGACCCTTCTCTGGACTTGCTGCAACAGATCTATGTCTTTCCTGTGCTGGGGATCCCAGAGCTGGATGCAGCACTCTTAGTGAGGTCTCATGAGAGCAGAGGGTCAGGCTCACCTCCCTCGCCCTGCTGGCCACGCTGCTTTTGGTGCAGCCCAGGACATGGTTGGCTTTGGGGACTGCGAGTGCACATTGATGAGTCCTCTTGAGCTTCTTGTCAACCAACACCCCCAGATGCTTCTTCTTAGGGCTGCTCTCAATCCATTCTCCACCCAGCCTGTACTTGAATTTGGGATTGCCCTGACCCAGGAGCAGGACCTTGCACTTGGCCTTGTACTTCATGAATTTCACTTTGTTCCAGGTCTCAAGGCTGTCCAGGTCCCTCTGGATAGCACCCCTTCCCTCCAGCACATCAGACACCACACAGTTTGGTGGTGTTGTGACAAACTTGCTGAGGGTGCAGTTGTTCCCACTGCCCATGGCACCAACAAAGATGTTAAAAAGTGACAGTCCCATACTGACCCCTGAGGGTACCATGCATCACTGGTCTCCACTTGAACATTGAGACATTGACTGCAACACTTTGACTGCAACCATCCTGCTAAATCCTCACCCACTGAGTGATTCACCTGTCAAATCCACGTCTCTACAGTATGGAGATGGGGATGTTGTGCAGGACAGTGTCAAATGTTTTGCTCAAGTCTGGCTATGTCCAAGAGGTGAGAGTTAGAGGATTAGAGCAATCTTGAATGATTACCAAATTGGTAATTTTATGGAAACTTGTTTTCTCTTCGAAATCCCTTTTCCAGTTTTAACTTACCAAGTCAGTAACAAGGAGAGTCAAACTACCTACTTTCATAAATTCTGTTACGGCAGAGAATGCTATGTTAGTAAATGGAATTAGAAGTTCAGTAGGTTATAAAAAGTGGTATGCAGAGAAATATTTTTCCTCAAAATAAAAAAAACCACAAAAGAACTCCCCAGGAATTTGAAACAACTAGATAGCGTGAATATTTTCATATCTTAATATAGGTATATGTGCTTGTTTGTGGAAAGTAGCTGAAAGTATTATTGTCTGATTGTGATCTGAGGAGAAACATGAGATGTCACAGATGACTTGTAGTCAAACTGACTGTAAGAGGTCAAATTACCCACAGGGTAATTACATTTGTTTACATGGTCAGCAAATCTTTAAATATTTCAGGTGAAGGGTTTTTTTCTTGTGCTCTTTTAACAGATGTGAAAGAAATGTGTTGTGTCAAGGTTAGATATTGTTGCTACTTTGAATGTTGAAATTATGATACCACACAGAGATGCTGATTATGAAGCCACACGCTGCTCAGATCAGATCAATGGTTACGGCTTCTTTGATATGTCCTGTTAGGAATGAGTGTAATTAGCAGCTGTGTGGTTTTTAGAAGATACTCCTCTTCATTGATAGCAATAAAATGTATATACATAGACACATCTAAACTAAATGATGGAAGCAAACATAATAAATGAATGTAATGTGTTCTTAATAACACGTTTCTGCAGAAATGTAGAATGGATTGTTTTATTTTAATATGTTTAAAAATGCAATAGAAAAGCTTTCTTTCACCTCATATGCTTCAGTCCTTCAGTGTTGCCAAGAATGCAGGCTTAGCTGCTGACCTGTTCTGTATCTTAAGTGTGTTTCAGTGTTGTGGCTGTAATGTTTGCTTAAACTGGTGCTTTGTGCTTGCTTGAGCAGTATGGTTACAGTCTTGCTTTTTATTTGGCAGTTAGTTTGAAAAAATAATTGCGACATAATCATCTTTGTAAAAGCTGTCACTGTAAATTGTGTTTTTGAGGTAATGCTGCAATGCTGTTGAAGGTTTCCTAGTTTCTTTTACACTGTTGTACACTTTCAGTCTTGTGCGAGACATGCCAGAAATGCCAAAGTGGGAGGTTTTAGTGACAGTTACTTGAAGGTAATTTTTTTTTCACTTTGAAGAGCTAATGTCCAGGTTACATGAATTCAATGCTTTGTATACTCGGCTGAGCTTTTCTTTTATGAATTTCTTAAACTGAACTCTTTGTGCAATGAATGTCTGCAACAGAAGTTGCAATAATTTTTGTTGTACTGCTTTGCTTTTTGGGGAATAGAATCTGTGAAGCTTTTATATATTCCGTAGTGTTTCTATTCAGGGATAGAGATGTATTAAATACTGATTGCTTATTGTGGGACATATTTAGCATATGATTTCAGTGACCTTTTTATATCACTTTCCCCTTAAAGAAGAAATGCCAGTAGAGGTGACTGTACTTAGCACTGGGAATAAAATAAGAACCAAATAACTGGAACCTAAAAAGCCCTGAGGTTTATATTCATCCACAGAGTCTTGGGCAGTGTTGTTTACTAGTCATAGAAGTGTGAATCCTAGTAAAGTTAACAGTTAGATCAGGACAAATAATTTGCAAATGTGCGATTTCTTTTTTTGTTTGTTTGCTTTTTCCCCATCATTGTAGCTTGCTGTTCTTTGCTGTAAAAAAAGACCTTCAACTCAAGTGCTGCCAGTAACTCTTCTCAAACAAATCATGTGTTTAATTATCCTTATTGTCTGAAGCCAGTGCACAGACAGAACACCATATGCTTCTGTTGACTTGACCTCCTTATTTGTGGGTGTCTGGATTTTCGGATATATTATTCTTTTTATTCCTTGTGTCCAAAGGAACATTCAGACTCTCTGTCAGCCCTCATTAGGGGAGATATGAATGTGGTGTCATACTGGATTTTATAATTGTTTTGGAAATCTTATAAATTGTGACCTTTCTCTATTGAAAAAATTTTATCTAGAGGCAAAGGTGTGCAATTACATCTGGAGACGTTTAAAACTGTTCCTGGCTGTTCTATCCAGATATGCAAATGCTCGTTAAGTAAACCATTCATCAGTTGTCACAATTCTAGTTTGGCTTCTTTGACTTATTAGTTTCTTAGGATTGTTTTCCCTCTAGAAAAAATGTTATATTCTGTGGCTTTTAAGGAAAAAAAATCAAACAAACATGATGTACCATTTCATGCTTCCATTTTCATTGGTAAGCTGCATAATTTTTAGTGTATTTATATTAAAGATGAAAAAAATGAGGGGGAAGCAGATTCTCAGAGTCGGATCTCTTTTGCACTCCCACTTTTCTGCTTTGTGTATGTGGAATCTGTGAGAAGGCAGGGGCCTTTATTTTTTCAAAGCACTCTTTACAAGAAAATTGATTCCGAAATTTACATTTCAAAATAGGTTTTACCAGTTGATATGACAAAGGATGGTATTCAGATTGCTTAAAAAATTTTAGAGAAAACAGCTTCAGCTCCTGCTGCAAAGGAATGTTTAAACAAAAGTATCTAGACGTGAGATTGGATCAGGCCCTGAAAGTTTCAAAGCAAGCACTTCAGACTTGTGCTAGTGCACTAAAATTGGAGAGAACAAAAACCATTATTTGTTTATAGAGATCCTTGAAGAGCAAAATATGAAAAAATTGCAATGAGAAATTAAGTAATTAGAATGATTATTTTTTTTTGACAAAGTTAGGAAAACCTGCAGACCCTGCCCTCAGAAACAAGCTGTTCTTCACGGTGAAAGTGACTCCAATAAGCACTTTTTAAAATACTTGCAGTCCTAATAATTATGTTTCTATGTGGAAAACAAGGGCAATAAAGAGTACTTCTGCTGGCTTGTTTTGGTAGATTGAAGTAGTGAATTGCTGAAATGACCCATCAATTTGAATAACAAGATTAGGGATAAAAAAAATGATTTGTGTGCTCGTTTTCCTGCATTTTGATTTTGTTTGTTTCCTGATGCAGAAAATGTTTTGTCATGATTAGCAGGATGCATTTTTTTGTAAATCATCTACCATATTTTCCTGTCTTTAATTTCACAGAGTATTATACTTACAAAAAATTGCATATTCTCTAATCCCTTCAAAATAATAAAATAGCTTTAGGAATAGGCATAGCTCCAAACTCTGTAACTAAAAAGGCCCACAGAATCAAGTGTTCCAAGAGGACTGATAAAATTTGACCTTGAGCAGTTTTCTTAAGAGCTTTTATTTATAGTCTGCCCTGTTGTTAGCCTTTACAGTATACTGCTTTATTTGTATTTGCATAGTTGATTGCTTTTCTGCTTTGGATTTTATAACTCATCATAACTTGTTTATAAAAGGCTTTAATTTCACTTTAAGAGCAGGGAAGCTAATTAGCTTATGTTGAGTAGTCATCCATGGTAATATATTTTAACATTTCAAGGACACCATACATCAACTTTTAGCCAGTTTTGAGATAAGTCAGAATCTGATTTGTAAGCACTCTTGAGGTTTAAATTTTGGGGGTGAATTTTTTAACACCTTCTTTACTCTTAACTGTTTGACATTGCTGACTATAAATGTGATTTGTACCCATGTGCAGTCTTTGACACTTGATAATTAGCTCAACTTGCTACAATGTTTTGCTGTTTTTGTAAGTCTAAATGTCACAGGAGGATTCTGGAACATCTTTAATATCTCTCTTGTGTGGACATAGCTTTTTGTCTGTGTCTGTGTGATAGGTTTGACAATTCCTGTGCTTGCCTCCCCTTGGTCGGACATTTAAGAACACAGTGCTTCAGTTGTGCCTTGTGAATATCTTCTGAGCTCCAAACACTTCCAAAGGGCAATGGAAGCAATGTTTGTATTTTCTCAGTAAATGCCAGGATCTATGTTTTTTGTCTCTTTGCATCTTTATGTGAATATTGGATGAGTGTACAGTGCAGTAGGAACAGAATTTTGTAGCACAGTGTTGGGTAGTTGTATTTGCAGTTATAGTTTGCAAAACCTGTGGTAAAGAGGAAGCGTAGCCTTTGTCAAAAAAGTGTCAGTTTTAAGATAAAGTTTAGAATTACTTAAGTGCTAGTGTAGTAAGAATTTCATTTTTTTACTAGAGGAATTAACTTTCTTTTTTGCCAGCAGTGGAAATCATTTAGTCTGCCTCATATTAGCATAGCAGGATTTTAATTTAAAAGGATATCTGCTTGTGAGAGATGAAGATGAGTATTTCATCAGTAATACTACAAATGGGATGACTTGTAGGATACTTGGGTATTATGAACCAAGCATGGTCTGAAAAATGCACATTGCTTATATCTGTGGGATTGAAGTGCAAGTCCATGCAGTTATCGTCATGACTTACTGGATACTGATTTTCTTGATGCTACAGCTTCATGGATCATGTGAAGCATCTGAACTGATTTTATGGGAAGTGCAGAACTTAATTTTTATACCTTGTGTAGCTCAAACAAAGAAATGTTCCTGTAAGAGCCGTGCCAGATTGAATTGGCTGGCATGTTGACAAATTCCTAATTCACTGAAGGGTAACCTCCTCTTGCTTCACCGCTGACTCTGTATGAAACCCAGTGTGGAAGCTCGCTGCCAATTAACACCTCTACTTTGTATCAACCTGTAAACTGATCAACATCCTTGATGGGAGTGTAATGAATTAATACGTGAAGCTTGTTAGGGTCTCTGACCCATGGTGTGATGGTAACAACTGTAGGGTTTTTATAATCAGAGTAAATGAGTTGTAGACTAACTCATCACAGAAATACCTGAATTTGCACTTACTACAGTGTGTTCCCACAGATTCAAACATTTATTTAATGACATTTTAATAACTCTTCAACGGAGTGTACAGAAAAATGAGACATTTGCTGCGGAACCTTTAACTTGTAAAAGCTAAAAGTGTTGTCATTAGGATGGGCCATAAACTATTATATTGGTGAATTTATGACTGCTGCCCGTGATACACTGTTGATTTGAATAATGATTTAAAGTTTCCCCACTTGGATAGAGAAAAAGTCCTGTTGTATCAGGTATCTGTTCCTTCTCTACGTGTTTTACTCATTGAGTACCTGTGTACAATGTTTTGTTGCCACCCAGAGCCTTTTGTCTGTGTGTCAGACACAGTCAATCCTTCCTCTTGTTTAATGAAGAAAGGGGGTGAGGTTGCTATGGTTCATTTGGGTAAGGGCAGAAAATATAAATCAGGCTTACAATTAATTGGCAAAGCTAAGTCCTCTGTGCTTGTCTTGCTGTCTTTTTTGAGTGCCAAGTCTTTGGCTGGTTACCTTTTTGTCTGTGTGGCAGATCCATTGCTTTGGGTGTTTAGCTGGTTTGGAGTTTGAAGGATAACTCAACTGACTGCTTGTGATATGGGAAGGTCATAAAGCTTTTCCTGATCTTGTTTGATGCATCTGCCTTTGGATACAGCCAGCCGTACTAACACAGAGCTCTTGAGTAAATTATAGCTTGTCTTTTATTTATTTATTTATTTATGTGAATACAGCCAGCTTACTTCAACAATCTTAGTTCAACATGTTCAATTTCCAGTTGTGAAAATGGCCTATGATTTAACATGTTTGTGAACCTACTTGATTGATAAGATAAATAACAGCTTGCAAAGCTTTCATACTGCTTTTTATGTTGTAGACTGTAGATCTTTTAGCAGACAGTCAAGGCTTTCCATGAGGAATAATGGCAATACTAACTGAGAATCGCCAAAACACTCTTAGGTTGTGAAAGAGTCTTCAGGCAATTCTGTTTGCTTTCATAACACCCCTCCCTGCCCCCCACACCCAAAAAAAAAAAAAAAAAAAAAAAAAAAAAAAAAAAGAAAAGGTGTGTGTATATAACACAGCAACCACAGGTTTGGTTTGGGTGTTGTGGTTTTTTGGGGTTTATTTTGATGTAGAGATTGACAGCATTTTTACTGGATTCACAAGGTATCATAGTATGGCTGTTGCAGGCTACATGGAGTCAAACTTCACAGAGATTGCCAGGAATGCCAGCTTCCCTTTTTAGATATTTTCTAGCCCTTTTTCTATGTCTACCATTCAGCTTATTTCTACAGAGTCTGAATACATCTCTGGTTATGTGCTGCCTGTACCTCCTTTCCCTGGTGCAATGTACTGAAGAAGTTGGTGATTGTATACATGTCTGCACTCCACTCAGTTTAGAAGTGCACTCAAATAGTTTCTTCATAAAGTTTTCATGTTAGAGTAGAATAGACTGTTTCAATTGGAAGGGAACTACAATGGTCATCTAGTGCAGCTGCCTGACCGCTTCAGGGCTGACCGAACACTAAAGCCATGTTGTTAAGGTCATTTTCCAAATGCCTCTTAAACACTGAGAGGCTTGGGGCATTAAAAAATGTAACTTTGCTACAAAAGTAACATTAACAAAAAACTAAGCTGTTGATGATTTTTATTGACATTGAAACTGTGTAGCCTTAACATTGTTTTGATTGAGTTTCTACAGTATTTTTTATGTTTTGTTGTTCAGTAGATATTTCATTTGGAATTAGAATACAGCAAGTGTTCTGACAGTGCTGGTAATTTGCCTGCAATTCACACTTATGCTATTTCAGTTGAGCTGAAATACTCTGCAAAATGCTTTTCTAAACTCAAACTACAGCCTATTTTCTTATTCCTTTGCTTTGATGTGCCTTTCTATCCCAAGGGAAAGCTCTTTGCTGTTAAAAAAAGCAGGGGTTGAAGTACATAAACAGATTTTTCAAAAAGTACAAAAGCCCAAACTAAGAAATTAGATGCAGGCTAAGATGTTCAGAAGCTACATGTTTTAAAACTTTGGATTTTTCCTCAAATTAAGACAACTCTTAAACAAATTATGTAGTCAAGATTGTCTGTGACTAAGAGGAGAATGGACTGAGTTTGTAATTTTGGCCTAGTGGTGTCTTTTTGGAATGACTTTTTTTTTTAATAGTTGTTTAGTATGAGAACTGTAAATAACCCAGAGAAGGCTGAGAGCTGAGACTTACCTCTGGTTAAAAACTTGCAAACCTCCAGAGTTTTATTTGAATTTTCATTTTTCAAAATAGTGCATCAACTTTCAAGCGAGCTTGTCTAAATTCTAGGTTCTGCATATTTAAGGGAATGTATTGCAATAAAGGAAAAAAGTTGATAAAATAAAGTACTGGTTTGGTATTGGGAAAGCTGCACAGCATCTGGCCAGCTAAAATATTTAGGTTTTAGCTTCTGGAGTTTTGCTGAACCAACTACAATTTAAGAGAAAAATGATGAAGAAGTAATACTTTCAGTTCTCAAGTAATTTCTTAACAAGACATTTATTTTATTTGATCTTTCTGGCTTCCAGAGAAAAGTGTGGGAAAACATCACCTTCTCATTTCAGTGTAAAATAGTATGTTATTCTTAGATAAAAATTGCTTGTATGCTGAAATTATTGGAGACCAAATGTCTTCAATATTGGCTACAGCTGCTGTTGGAGGGATATTTTGTTTGTCAGAGAACAGATCTGTTTGGGGTTCTTTCATCAGTATTGTAAGGTCAATAGCTGACTGTCTGAATTCCTTCCTCTGTCTTGTTAAATAACTCTAGATTTCAGCAGGAGAATAAGAACAGTAATTCATAATACTGTAGAAAAAGAAACCTTTTTTCATGATGGTGATCACTGACCTCTGTTTCCTGTGTGATTTTAGGCTCAGTACTTTCCTTTTTACTGTAATAGCAATCAAAAAAAGTGCTTTCATACTTTTGGACAAGAAATCAATTCAATTTCTTTTGGTTTTGGAGAAATCTCTGAACAATAAAACACTAAATGGTCAAATGTATTTTGAAAGTATCGGGTACACTATTGACTTTTTTGTATATACAATGCTTACAAGTCAGCTTGTCATAGAATAGGATATCTCAGTTGGAGGGGACCTACCAACAATCATTTAGTCCAACTGCCTGACCACTTCAGGGCTGACCAAAAGCTAAAGCATATTATTAAGGGCATTGTCCAGATGCCTCCTAAACACGTTATGCTCTCTAGGAAGCCTGTTCCAGTGTTTTACCACCCTCTCAGTAAAGAAATGCTTTCTAATGTCCAATCTGAACCTCTCCCAGCACAGCTTAGGACTGTTCCCATATGTCCTATCACTAAACACCAGGGAGAAGAGCTCAACACATCCATCTCCAATTCCCCCCCTCAGGAAGCTGCACAGAGCAATGAGGTCACCCCTCCAACCTCCTTTTCTCCAAACTAGACCAACCCAAAGTTCCCAGCTGCTCCCCACAGGACAGACCTTCCAGCCCTGTCACCAGCGTTGTTGCCCTCCTCTGGATGCATTCAGAGAACTCCACATCCTTTTCACACTGTGGGGCCCACAACTGCACAGAGCACTCCAGGTGGGGCTGCACCAACGCTGAATACAGCAGGACAGTCACCTCCTTTGTCCAGCTGGCTGTGCTGTGTTCAGTGCACCCCAGGATGGGGTTTGCCCTCCTGACTGCCCACCTGCTCCCTCCTGTTGAGTTCCTGCCAACCAGCACCTCCAGATGCCTTTGTGCAGGGCTGCTCTCCAGCCACTCCTCTCCCTGTTTATGCCTGTGCCCAGTGTTACTCCATCCCAAGTGCAGAATCTGGCATTTGTTCTTGTTAAATTTCGTGTCAGTGATGATTGCCCAATGCTCTATCTGTCAAGATACCTCTGCAAACTTGCTAACGGTACCTTCAACTCCTTCATCCAGATGACTGATAAATATTTTGAGTAGAACTGGCCCTAGAACCCTGAGGACCATCACTGGTGCCCGGCCGCCAGTCAGCTGTAACCCCACACACTGCAGCTCTCTGGGGCTTCAGCCAGGTCTTCACCCAGTGCACTGTGAACCTGGCTCATCCTACAGCTGGACAGCTTGTCCAGAGATGCTGTGAGGAACAGTATCAAAAGCCTTACTAAGAATTTAAAAAGGGGAAAAGCATCCACTGCTATTTCTTCATCTTGCCTTCATCCATAAGAAGGGCAATTTTATCATAGAATGATGTCAAATTAGTTAATAGGACTTTCTCTACCAAACTTGAGCTCAGTCACAGTTTAAATTGAAGAATTTATTTTTATTTAATCTTGTAGGCTTATTCCCAAGTACTTAGTCAGGAACTCTGAAAAATCAAACTGGAATATTTATAAACTCCTGATGCCTTAAGGGAGGCTTTTCTAAAGTCTGGGACATGTGGTCAGTGCTAATGGTGGTACTGTAAGAGTCTAAGAAGTATTTTCTCCTTTGCAAGTGCCTTTCAGTATGAGATAAAATTTGTTTTGTTTATTTGTTTGTAAGTATTATGTATCTGAGCAGTTGATCTTGGAAGCACTGAAGGTGTGCTAAAGACATAAGTGTTAGACATTTAAATTTAATTTGTTTAGTTTAAAAGTACAGGCAGCCATATTATAAAACAAGTACCAAAAGGCCAAATTATACGTTAATCACCAAAACCATGAAAAGTACTAGTTCTAGTAGTGTTAGAGATGTAAATGTTTTAGATCACTTAAGTTCACTTAAACCAAGAATTATTTTTTTATTTCATTTTGCATGAATAATTAGAAAAATACTCATAGGGTAATCGACTTAAAATTTTATTGTATTTGTAAAGTTAGGATTTCCTAGTTTTACTTGACTAAATAATGTTGTGCCTAATAAAAAAAGTCTGCCATGTATTTTTGAAGGATAGGTGCTAGGAGTTTATGTATCTTTGAGAGCAGCCTCCTTAACCTAGGTATGTTTGGTTGAAGCAACTGTGAGAAGTTGACCGGTTGTCTAGTATTTTGTGAAGGAATTAATGCTTTTGAGGTCTCAAGTACCATAAATGCAATATCAGTTCAGTTCACTGGAAGCATCAGGACTGAACTAGTTTGTTAGTTATCACTGGCAAGTAAGAATGTCCTTCACGCCAGAAACTCCAAAAAATTTTCCCAGTCTTCTAAGTGCTGCTGAATAAAGCATCAATTTCTATTTCAAATAGCAGTCTGGATTCAGTCAGTAGCGTGTAGTGTGCCTAGCACTCTATTGTGGGCCAGTATCTGTGTTCTGGGTTTTTTGGCACTAAAGCAGTAACCATTTGGTTTTAATGAAAGAAGGAAAATAAAGCTGGAAAGGGCAATGTTTTTAAGAGGTAATGAACTATGTTTTTATTTTTCCATCTTCAAAACAGAGGGCATTTTAGTTAATTATGTTTTCTAAACATAATCAGAGCAGTACATCCAAACTACCAAAAAAAAAAAAAAAAAAGTAAATTGAAAGAATTTGGAAGAAAAGCAGCCTTATTAGCAAGGAAAGTTGACTCTTAATTCCTTTTTTGCCCCATGCGTTATGTAATATAGCAACAGGAAGAGTTTCAAATTGCTTCTGCTTCCCTACCATTGCAATACAAAAAGGGTAGGAACGGATAGGTAAGTAACAAGAGAGATACGTCTGTGGATGTCAGCTGAGTGGTTGGAATACTGATTATGAGTTACAAAATCACTTAAAATTCTCCAGTTGGTATCTGTGGATTGGTTGAAGGAGGGTGATGATAGTGATGATGGTGAGCAGAAGATTTGAGGAAATTACCAATGGGAAGAAGGAAGGATACAAAATCCGGGCACACTAAGTTTGCTGAATGTCAAGGGCAAAGGGAATATATCAGCAAATCAGTTTTGGTGTTTCCATCTCCCTTTTGATCCCCTTTCAAGAGTATGTGTGTGTATCAACATCAGCAGAATTTTGATAAAAAATGTTGTTCTTCAATTCTCAGGCACTGACCATATCATTAAGTTAAAACTTGGGTTTAAAATTGCTGTGCCTGAAATACTGCCAAGTTCCACTCATTCTTACAAAGTATTCAGAGGGGTCTTTCAGAAGACAGAACCTATGCTTTTGTAAGGAGCCACTCCTGCGTGGCTTCTTAAAAGAAATGGTTTGCGGGCATCTGTTAAACCCGGATCGTGTTTTTTCTCCCCAGAAAAGCTGATTGCATATCAGCGGGAGTTTCATGCTTTGAAGGAGCGCCTGCGCATAGCTGAGCACCGCACTCTGCAGCGCTCGTCCGAGCTCAACGCCATCCTGGAGCAGTTCCGGCGCGCAGTGGTGGAAACAAACAGCAGTAAGAATGCAATGAACAATTTTTCAGGTACACACACTGAATGAGAAATTTTCGTAACTGTGCAATGCCAATATCTCTTCTTACTACTATAGAATAGGAAATTTCTACCAAGAGAGGCAAATGAAACTGTTCAGCAGTGTGAATAAAGAATGTGTAAAATGTTACATCTGGTGTGGGTGGTTTTGGTTTGTTTTTTCTAATTGTTCTTAATGATTCACCCACCCTTATTCAGTCCCTAAAGTTGTAAGAATTACTTACTCCACACCTAGCTCCCAAAGTTTGGAACTTCTGGTTACTTATATAATACGTTGAGTATATTTTGACAATTAATTTACATTGCTTTTTAAATAGAGGGGAAAAGTGAGCAAACAGAAGAAATGGATGAACTTGAAGCAGTTTAAAAGTCAACTGGAAGGTATAAAATCATATAGACTAAAGTATTGGTTATGATTTGTGAAAGGTACAGGTAATGACCTTTTCAATAACTAGTGATTAGACTGATAAAGTCTTTCATAAGTTTTTATCCATTTTGGAGATTGATGCTCAGGGTTGCAAAAATCTGTTTGGCAATATTAGAGAAAGACACTGCAATACTCAGCAGAATATTGACATTAACTTTAAAAATCACACTGTTGCTACTTTAGTTGCTCTGATTTTTGTGGATGAAAAATGAGTAACAAATAAGTACAAATTTTCTGTCAAGAGGTCTGACTTGGTAGGTTGCAGAAATTTCACTGTATTGGTCCAATAAAGAGTTGAAACGCAAAGGATTTTGGAAATCAGAAACCTGGAACAAGATATTTGAATTTGTCTACTTGCATTTGTGCTATGATTTACTATTTTAAATAGATTTTTTTTTTCTTTTTGTGGGGAAATGTTTATAATTATAGGCCCCAGAACTAATGCTAATAATGAACTGCTGTCTGACACTAAAGGTCTGATCTCAGCAGTCCCATGGATCTCCAGGAATTCACAGATAAAGGTTGCATTTAACATGATCTATAAATCTTGTCTTCCTATTTCATGTGTGTGTTTTTGCTTTTAAAGTAAACCATGGAGGAGGTAAAATAATTTTGATTTTGGATTTAGGATTAAGTTATTACCACATTTGTTTCTAAAATTGACTTAACTTGCTTATAGGCAATATAGTTATAGGGAGTTACTCTCTTCTGATGCAGCTGAAAGTACTAATTCATTTAACATTCTACCATGTCTGGATCCCTGCTGGAATGGACATCCATGTTTTTTCATGTAGAGCCATAATGGGAAGCCAGCTGAATTACTGAACTTTTGTGCTCAGAAGATAGCATTAGATAGATTTTTATTACGCTTGATACACTTAAGTATATATATTACTGTTTGCTCTCTTTGAAACTGAAAGAATTCCAGATTGTTTTGTGTAGATCATTATTCATTCAGACAAAAAACTGTCATACTTCGACAGAATTTAGTCCAGCTTTTGCAGATGAAGTTAGAAGAAAGGTTAGCACAAAAAGTAAAATGTGCCTGTATTGGAGGCAAATACACATTTGCCTATACACTATCAAAATACACCTATCTACGTATGGCATCTATTTACAAAGCTTTTTGCGAGATTTGAGGTGGTTAGAAATTTAGTTTCACCTAAAAATAAATATTTTTTAAATCCCCAAACATACAGAACCAAAATCCACAACAAAACCCATCTGTCTTTGTAGAAATTCTGCTCAGAATCTGAGAGGAATTACACTTATGGCATTATTTTTCTTCCTTCTCAATTTTATCTCAAGAAACCTTGAGTACAGTTTTTACGTGATGTTATAAAGCCCATAAGTTTTCAAAGATCCATATGTTATCATATTTGTCATTTGAAATGAGTTGTTTTCACACTTGATGCAAGAAAATCAACACGCTCAGCAGGGTAATTTTAAAAACTGTTATTTGCAACTTTGAGAGCCACCTGGACATCCCAAGAGGCAGATGCACCAGAAAGAGCAAGAATGATTCTAATGGAATCTAATAGGATAATTCTGTTCTAATGGACTAAATTAAATTCACATTAATTTTTTTTTCCAGGAATATTCAAAATACCAACTGTATATTTAATGCTGTTTTATTTTGTATCTGTATGCGCAGTATATTTCAATATGTATTTGTAGCTCTGAAAAGTTATTTGCAGTAGTGTTGCTGGATGGTGACGACTTCTGTAAACAAAAGTAAAAAATTATCTAGGTAAATAATTCTCCCATTTGATTAACTGGGAAAAAAACCCAACAAAACTATCAACCCCCCAAATAAATGGAACATTCTTTACTTCTCTAAATTCACACTAAATCTTATGTGATCAGGTAAGTATTAACTGTATCTGTAACAAGGTTATAGGTGCAAAATAGTCTTGGCCATTGTTTATTTAAAAAATCAAAATAAGGTAAGGTTTCCTTTGTAGACAAGATATAATGCCTCAGAAAAGTGCACAATTTGTTCTGACTTTCAGTTAGGACCAGCTGGGAATTTTATACTGTTTACTATTGCTTAAAACTTGATATTGTTTGTTTTCTGCATTACTGATTTCCTGTGTGTTTGCAGATGAGACGCTGAAATTGTTAAAAGAGCTAACAAGTAAAAAATCTCTTCAAGTGCCAAATATCTATTACCATTTGCCTCATTTGTTGAAAAATGAAGGAAGCCTTCAACCTTCTGTGCAGGTTGGCCTTGGAAGGACAGGAGGTATGCTGACACGATGGTTATTTCATGTTTTATATCTGGAGGACCTTTTAGTTTTAGAAAGAGAATTTACTGTGTTTCTTGGTAGATCAGGGCCTTCCCACTTGACTTGTGTGATGTTGATATCCTTTGAATTCGCACTGAATCTGAGATGAAAGGAGCTTGGTTTCAGCTTTGCTCTTTTCTGCATCATCTCTGCCACACCCCATGCCGTGTTAAGGTACACATTAAGACATATTTAGTTTGGATGATTTTTTTGTAACTGGAAGGGAACAAAGCTCAAGCATTTCAGATTCTGAACTGCTAATGGATATATTCCTTTGGCTTTTCAGATTTGTGGGGCAACCGTGCATGGATGCAATTATTTTTGTGTTGATGTTTCTGTTGTTCTGACCAGTGTATTTCAATGTATAAACTAAAAATTGAGAGAACTAAGATAATCAGATGTAATTCCATCAATAAAATCTGGACAGTCATTGGAGGGAAATAAAATTCAGTGTTGTAGTTATTCCTGGCTTCTATTTTTTCATTACTTCAGTAAGTTTGATTGCTTCTTCTTCTAATAGAAGGCATGCCTGCATGACAAATGTGTGGACTCAGGCCACAGGTTTATTTTTCTGACTATAAATACCTTTTATTTCAATGTTGTTATTCAGGAAGGAAAAATCTAATAATCTGTTATTAAGTGAAGTCTATATTATGTACCCCTGGGAATATACGGCAGAAAGTTGGAATTACAAAATAGAAATTGGAATCAGGTTTATTTAATTAAACAGGGGAGGAAATTCAGGGTTTCAGGAGTTCATGAAATCTGCTTTATTCTTTACTGCATTCCTGCTGCTATCTGTGGTGTTCCCAGTAGGTAGACAGCCCTGGGTACAGCACAGAAGAAAAGTTAAGTTATGGAAAAGTTAAGGAACACAGGAGTCAAATGGCCTGCTGAAAGATGGTGTTAATAGCATTGTAGCTGGGGACATATTGCGTTGCATTTGTGGTGCTTTTGTCAGAGATTAGAAATTTTATTGAGTAACTTCCATGCAATTCTGATGTCCTGGACTTGTTTTTTAGAAGAACCAAAATCAGGTGCAAGGAAAGTAATAGAGTTTTTCAGCAGTATTATTTTAAAAGATGACTTCTGAAGTTAAATACTAGAGTTATGAAGAATGGTTATATCAGTTTAAAAATTAAACTGTAGTTAGGGAGTTTAATCACTCTTGGTGCACCTTATTTGTTTAATACTATGGTTGTTGATTATTTCCTCTTGTATTGGGGTTTGTGTGACAATGTTTTGGTAACAGGAAGGTACACGGGTGGTATCTGTAAGAGGGTGCCAGCAGCTTTCCCCATGTCCAGTAGAACCAATAGCCAGATCAGAACCACTGGAATAACAGATTGAAGAGGGGGAGAGAAAAACTGCTCAAGGGCAATTGCAGCTGGAGAGAGGAGTGAGAATATGCAGGAGCACTGCGAACACCAAGGTCACTGCAGAAGGAGGGGAAGGAGGTGCTCCAGGTATCGGGGCAGACAGTCTCCTGCAGCCCGAGGTGAAGAGCGTGTTGAGGCAGCTGTGTCCCTGCAGCCCGTGGAGAAGAAATCCTGCAGCCTCTGGAGCACCCCATGTCACAGCAGGTGGATGCCCAAAGGAGGCTGTGACCCCATGGGAAACTCACATGGGAGCAGACTCCTGGCAGGCACTGTGGGCCCATGGAGAGAGGAGCCCATGGTGGAGCAGGTTTGCTGGCAGAACCTGTGACCCACAGGGGACCCACACTGCACTAACCTGTTCCTGAAGGACTGCAGCCCAAGGAAGGGACTCCATGCTGGAGCAGTTTATGAAGAACTGCAGCCTGTGGGAAGGACTTAGATTGGAGATGTTCATGGAGGACCATCTGCCTTGGGAGGGACCCCATGCTGGATCAGGGGAAGAGTCTGAGGAGTGCTTCCACTGAGGAGAAAGAAGTGGTGGAGATGATGTGTGATGAACTGAATTCCAGCCTCCGTTTCCCATGCCTCTGTGCTCCTGGTAGGGAGGAAGTAGAGAAAACAGGTGTGAAGTTGAGCCCAGGAAGAAGGGAAGGGTGAGGGGAAGGTGTTTTAAGATTTGGTTTTATATCTCATTACCCAGTGTTCATTTGATCAGTAATAAATCAACTTCCTCGAGTCCGCTTTGCCTATAATAGTAACTGGCGAGTGATCTCTCCCTGCCCTTATTTCTGCCCATGAGCTTTTTGTTATATTTTCTCCTCCCTGTCCAGCTGAGGAGGTGAGCGATAGAGCAGCTTTGGTGGATACCTGGTGTTCAGTCAGGGTCAACCCACCACACCTACACAATAGTCTGGCATGTCTAGGATTATTGTTTTTTATCTGCTGTGTTTGTTCTGAGCATTGGTGGTGATTATTAGTCATGCTCCTGATGCTGGGTGGCACATTTTTAAACTATTTTTAATTACTGTTATCTCCACATCTTAATCCTTTGCATTTCTTAAGCAGTGCCTCATTGCAAGATTTTTGTTTCCTATCTTGTGTATGAAATTACTGAAAGTACCTTTCTGGTTTGTTTGATTTCAGTTTCCATTGTAATGGGAATACCTACAGTGAAAAGAAAAGTCAAGTCTTACCTTACAGAAACTCTCCACTCCCTTATTGATAAGCTGTCCCCTGAAGAAAAACTGGATTGTGTTATGGTTGTCTTTATAGGAGAGGTAATCACTTAAGTTTTTTTATACAATTTCTAACTTGCCTTTAATCATAAGTAACATTCCTTTCAGGAACTGATGGGGATCTACTTTTTCTTCAAGATGTAGACAGATGACTCTCTTCTTCCAGGAAGAGGAAAGTGTCCATCTTGGGTTTCTGAGATACAATCCTGAAGAGCCCAGCTTTTTCTATTTATCAGGGGAATAGTGGACATGGATTCAATGGAGTGGTTACTTTGCAAATCTTTTTATGTTTATACATAGTGACAAAGATGTGCTAATTCCTTCAACATAGGAATTATGGCTAAGGAACTCTGATATAGGGGAGGATTCCTCCTATTTTCTTTATGCTACTGCTTAGTCCTCTGTCAAATGAGTGCTGCAGTTTGAGTTGTGAGGCACAGATTGTTACCGAATTAATTTTCTGGACAATGTGGATGTTTGAAGTCCAGACCTTTTTAATGGATTAATTCAGTGTTCAGTTGGACTGTTTGTTCAGTTTGGCTCTGATTTAGTGGAAATCAAATTTAGGAAACTGATAGAGTACTTTCAGAAATAATTCTGTTGGATGCTGGGAATTGGATGCATGTACCTATTTTGTTCTCTATGCTTTTCTCAGAAGTCTGACTTGGACATTGGGAAATTTATATTTATGTTTGACCTTCATCTGTCTAACTGTAGTGCTCTGCTGAAACAGTCTTTTGTAAGTCCTACAGATGATAATTCAAATCCCCAGTTATAACTGAAAATGCTTCCAGTTCAGTGATCCAGTGTCCATTCAGGGATGAATCAGTGGAAAACCAGGCATTTTAATACTTCTAATTCTATTATCAACATATTGTAAAACTTTCCTTGGAAAGTTTGTAAACATTTTGCTTTTATCTGAGAACTGTTTCTTGGTGTTTTCTAATGCAAATAGATAGATACTGTTTTTCTGAAAGAAAGTGCTTTTAAAATATCTCTTGGTTGAGAATATCCGGGGAACAGAATTCTTTCTGAATTACTGGAATGCTGTATTTTTCTTCACTGTATTAGTTGGAGAAATTTTATTGCCTGCTAGTGTGGCTTCTTTTCAAGGTTTAAAACTGAAGTTTCATTTGTTTTGCGTAAGGAGGTCTGAGCTATGAAGACTGTCTGTTATCATTGGATTCTCTCTCTTCTGCAAAATTTGGAACAGGAGTGAAGTGTCCCCAACTGCACAACCTTTAGTTGCCTTAGACGAGCCATATTGCTGTACCCGGGTTTTCCATGGCTGAGTAACTTTCTTGCTTTGAGGTGGTGTGGAATTCTCTCACCTTGGGGGTGATTCTACAGAAGTGACCGCGAATGAACTGAACATTTTAACATGGGAGCTGCTGCTCCTGTGCCCGTGGAGAATTGTGTGGTTGGCTCTGGAGTGGGGGACAGTTACCCCCTGTGTCCTACCTCTTTGTTCCGTCTCTTTGAGAGCAGTTCTGAATGCTTACTCGGGTACTTGTTTTGGGCACTGCAAGTCATGATTGTATGGGAAAATTTGAAGACCCAAAGTTGAAATTTTTGTTCTGTTGTAACCGTTTGTTAGATTTGCATTTCTTTTTCTTTACTCCATCCAATTTATTATCTTTCCTTCTTTATTCTTGAACCATGTATTCTGTTTTCTTAAGCTCTGTGTCTTATGGTTTGCTTTGTAATTGCTACAGGGAACTCTCTAAATAATTAGTATGGTGCATTAAATACTTCATCTTGAATTATGCTGTGCTTTTTCCGAATTATTCTGTATATTTCAGTTTTCTTTTGCAAGATGAAAAGTGTAGGTTTATTGCTGGCTTTTTAAAGGAAGGCCTACTTCTCTGGTAGACTTCTGTTTCCCCTTAAGCAAAAGGAAGGGCTGTGTCTTTTAAAATAGCCTTGTCTGTGGGGTATCCTAGCCTGAAATGCATTGGGCTATTGCTGTCATTAACACATGCAATAATAAAGGCTTATTTAAAAATATATTAGAATTTTGACCAGCTATGCTTATATTAAAAATGATGGCAGAAGTTTCTAAAAAAGGTATGGTCTGCTGAAACATATGTGCAGTTCAAGTACAGCAAGAAATGGTCATAGAGAGAGGTTATGTAATTTTGCTAATAAGCTTAAAATTACTATCTGTGCCTTGTCTATAGCTTGTAGCAACAACAAAAAAAGAAGCACAAGACTACAAAAATGGTGTCACAAGAAAATTGTAGGAAAAAAGAGTGTTTAGAAAGGATTTTAGTGTTTTTTTCTTGCTATCTTTATTCAAGAAATCAGATTTCCAGTGTTCAAGAAGCATTTCTGGGAGCCATAGTCATGGACTGTAATCTCTTTGTGCTAAGCACCCTTCAAAACTCTTCTAATACTGCTTTTTTTTAGTAGTTCAATCTCACTCATTTCTTGTAATTTCATTTTTTACTAGAAAACAAGTTAGAAGGGTAATGGCCTTCTGCAAACAGCATCAACAGTGTAAACAGATGAGCTAGTAAATATAGATGCATTATGGTTGCTAAATAAAGAGATCTGCATATTCATTTACTGTATGGATATTTCTCAGTAATATAATTTTACAGAGTAAATTTCCATACTGGAAGTTTAAGAAACTCTGAAATATCTCAGCTGATGTGATAACTAATCACCAATTTAAATAATTGCTAGAATTGCTTGACAGTAAACTGTGCAATTGTCCTAGTTACTGACATATGTCTATGTTCTCCAATTTGTTAAAATAATTTTATGGCAGAATAATTTGCAGGTATTCATTAGGATGACTAATAAATAGGCATGATTCATTATACCTTAATACTTCAAAATCTCTTTATTCCCCCTCATGATGTAGCTAGTTCCTAGCTCATATGAGTTGAAAACAAACAATTCAAATCTTAAAAACCTGTTTTGTATGAGAGCTTTTTTTTTTGTTCTGTTTTGTTTTGTTTTCAGAATAAACCATAGACTCTAAGATTAAGAAAGCATGAACTCCAGATTAAAATTGTTGCCTAGTATTTTTATTTAATAGGATTTGTAATTAACATGGGAAGCATGGTTTTGAAGTATTTTAAATGATCATAGTGGAACAACAGAGATATATGTACACACACTACTGAATATGAGAGAAATTAGAATACTTTCCCGGTATCTAAACAAAATGTTGGGTTTTTTCTGTGGGAAGATCTCATTTACAATGGAGAAAATACATCTTGTTCTAAATACTTGTTCTAAATATATCAGGGATTATTGTCAGTCCACTTCATTAATCAGAGAATGCACTTAGCACAGTCTTCTGTACAAACAGTAATCAGTGCATGCTGGAAAGACTATAAGCCCTTGATTTGACCAAAAATATCAGAAGGAGAAATCATTTCAGGAAGAATTGAAAGACAGTACAGGTATGCAAAAGCATTTTGCTGTTTCTGTATGCTGCTGATTACATCTGACTAGGTACTAGTAATTGACAAGCCGTTTGTTCTTGGAGCATTAGGCCACAAGTTATACTTTCTTACGTATTGCTTATTTAAACCTTACTCTGTTGTTTCATATATATACAGTTCACTTAAGTTGGAAACATTTGCATACCTTGATTATCTTTTGCTGTCACTGTGTTATCTCTTTACGGAAACAGCAGCTGCTAAATTAAAAGATGTTGATCTTTAATAGTGTTTTCTCTGTGCTCCTTCTGTGGAGAATTTTTTTAAAATTTATTATTTCTTTGGAAAGTTTCTGTCCTGGTTGGGTCGGTGTGACACAAACACCCAGCAAGGTACCATCCTGTGCACTGATATGAACAAAGCCTCAGCAAATTAAGGACTGGGTGCACACACTGTGTCAAACGTTGCTGAACCTGTTTTGTAGGTATTAACATTGCAGTGCAATATGTAAACCTTCTCCACAAAATAAATGAGCTTGTATTTTCAACTCCACTTGCTCTGGGCCTGAATTATAATTCTCTCTGATCAGCAGCTCTCTTGATAGAAAACAAAAGAGTATTTTGATTGTCTTGCTCTCAACCTGGATGTATTAGGATCAAACCAGCTACAGAGGTGTTCATGCTTTCTGCTAATTGTTGAAAACTTGTGAGCTGCCCCTTCTTGGAACTGTCCTGGAGAGTGTATTCCTAGTCCTTGAAAGATCTGACCGTGCATCTTGAGTTGGAGAAAGTCTGGTAGATCTCAGTGTGTACATATATATGTATATGTGTAATGTACATATATTTTAAATTATCAAGGCTAATCAAAGCTGTTGTGTCAAGATACATTATCTGCACCAAATAATATTAAAGGTCTACACAGATGGGAATCTTTCTTTTGGACATCTCATTCAAAACTGATCAAGATGAACATGCCTTCTAGATACACTGCCAACTCTTGCATCTGAAAAGGTAGCTTGACATGTCAGTGAGAATTTGAGATATTTATGCTGTTTTTGAAGTCCCTGCTCCTTTGTCTCCTAAGCTTTGGTACACAGAAGTATGGACTGCTGATGCTGGGCACTAACATAGGATTTTATGTTCCTCTTTTCATGTCAGTGACTAGGAAAGTTTTTATAAGGAATTAAACCAGTGATAAAAATCTTTCTTAGATCTAGGAAAAGATCTTTGACAGGATTTGAAAACTTCAGTGTACCTGAGACAAATTTAGTATCTCAGCATAAAGATAAAATCCAGTATTGTGCTCTTTCCTCAAGACCTAGACTTGAATGACTGAAATGCTTCTCTCAGATACCTGCTGAGGTGCACCTGGGCCACAATAGCTACCTGATGCTTCTGGTAAGGGAACATCACTATTGATAGCCAGAGTTGTGTCTGATCTCTCTGGTGACATCTAGGGTATTTGGGAGGTGGGAAGTAACAGTAAAAATCTTATTTCAGAAGGATTGTAGCTGGTGACTTCATACTTGTATGGTGGACTGAATTGACACTATTTTGGACAACACTGTCAAATTCTGCTACAGTGGTCTGCCTTGACCTAAAAATTCCTTCTGTCCTCCAAATGAAGAACACAATAGCAACTGCCTATCTTCTAGAAGACAAGCTGTCTAGACCATTTCAACAATTTACAGGCTTCCCCAAGGACAACAAAAGGTTTCCCATGCTGCCAGGCAGTAAATGCTGCTTTCTTTCAGACTCCACAACCCAAGCTTCATCTGCAGCATGCACAAAACTAGTAGTGGCTATGTGACACCAGCATAGCTTGCATCTGAATGTCTGGTCTTGAATTGTCCCATGATGTTTTTTGCTCTGGCTGGCCTTCTTAGAAGCTCAGCTTGTTCTTTGACATGGGGTTGTGGTTCACATCACAATCCATATGGATATATGCCCTCATGATTGAGGATCTGACAGGCAGGGCACAAGGGTAGGGAGAAACGAGAGTGGAGTGGTACAAGACTATACTTGTAATCCTGCTATTGCTGCCAAAGGCTTTTGCATCGTGAAACCCTGTCCTGAACTGAAACTGAATAGGTCCAAATGCCACATGAGTGGCTGATTTTTCCTATGTAAATTTTGATGCCTTGTATTTAGGTAATGATACTCACATGTACTTTCAATATTTCAAGGCAAATAAATGTTTACTTTGCCTTTTCTGAAGGCTGTAATTTTATATTGCCTGTCATTATATGAAATACGTGGTAAAATTACCCCACTCCTATTCTATGGGGATGATCAAAGATCAAATAAAATTGTAATTAGTAAGCAATGAAATGACCACACTGCAGATTAGCATGCTTGTTTCTGGGGTATTTTTTTCATTCTTTGAAAGGTATTCTTGAATAATGTAAGACTTACTTCTAGTAGATTTCATTTAAGAATTGAGATCTGGATAATCTAACAGACTAGATAAATTACTAAGATGGTGAAAGGCCTCAAGGGCAAGACTTTGGAAAAGCAGCTGGGGTCACTTGGTTTGTTAAACTTAGGAGAGACGACTGAGAGGTGACTTCATCAGTCCACAGCTTCCTCGATGTGGTCAGTGGAGAGGAAGATGCTGATCTCCTCTCTCTGGTGACCGGTGACAGGACACATGGAAATGGTGTGAAGCTGCATCAGGGGAAATTCAGATTGGACATTAGGAAAAGGTTCATCACTGAGTGGTCAGTCATGGGAGTAGACTCCTTGTGGAAGTGGTCATGGCACCGTGTTTATCATAGTTCAAGAAACATTTGGATGATGCCTTTAGTCATATGGTTCAGTTTTAGGTAGTCCTGCAAGGAGCTGGGTGTTGGTCTTGATGATCCTTTTGGGTCCTTTTTAGCTTGAGAGATTCCATGATTGCATCTTTATTTTTTCTATGCATCTGCCACTTAGGACAGTAGATAAACCTTTGGTCTTAAATGCCATGGTTTTTCTTATATTTTGAGAAACAGTCTACCTTCTGTCATTCTTGAGGATATGAAGAATTTAACAGTATGAAAGGGTTGGTTCTTCAAAGGAGAAATCCTGGTTTTGTAGGGCATTTGGCTAGCTGTTCATCAGAACTTTCTAACCTCTCATTTTGTCTGCTAGCTAATGTATTGTGCTGCTTTGCTGTGCACACACTTACTCATAAAAATCAATAAAGAAGATTGGAAAACTCACTGCTGCTCTGGTACTTCCTGTGTTTGTTGTGAATAATGATGTCTGTTCAGACAAATGTTAGAATAATCACAAACTTGATGTGCAGCCTTGCCTGCACTACGGAAAAGTGCTTTAGAGAATTGGGGTACAGCATTTTACAAAAACAGAGGAAATTTTAAAACATTTCACTGACAATCTGCAACTTTAGTTTGTCTACAACAGACTCTGAAGCTTTTTTTAAAGAGAGATTCATCAAAGCATTCTATATGCATTTGTCATCAAAATTGCTGATACGAAGAGTTAAACCTTAGATACAACCAAGTCCATAGGCTTATGAAACTCCATAGATCTCATAAGGTAAAATCTTCTTTTCTTGTTGAAAGTTTAGATAGGCTCAAGGGGATGCTAATGAGGCACCTTGAAGATGAGTCTACTGAGGAATGTTAAATACACAAAATCACATCTGTCTCAGGAAGTAACCTGTATTAAAGGTAGTTGGAGCATGGATGATAGCAGGAGCGGGTGTTGTGTGTGCTTGTCTTGTTCTTACTGTTTGCTATGTATCTTTTCATGTCTGCCTCTGCTGGAAGCAAGATGCTGATGTGAATCAATCCTTGGTCTGGTATGAATAGTTAAAGGAAGATGTCTCACTTCAAGTGTTTTGCATTCTCTTGAAGATCAGTAATTTCATATGCCTGGGAAGAAAGAATAGGCCAAAAGATCTGCTGATCGTAAAATAACCATCCCTACTTGCGCCTTTCCTTATGAAGTTCTCAGAGATCCACTCACCAGGACGAAGTTGTTTGTAAGGCTTCATGTGATTCCTTGATAAGATGCATCTTTGTGGCTGGAAGTGTTAACTCTTTGGTTGGGGTCTAACACAATTTTGTACTTAATTACTTTAAAGGGATTTGTTCCTAAAATATTAATTTGTGCTTCTTTTTTATGGATCCAGAATTCCTACAGATTTTTTTTAATCTTCAACCTTAGGAGTTTTAGTAAGAAAAAAGTTACAGTTTTAGTAGTGCCTTTGGATTTGATAGACAAAAGAATTCATAGCTGTATCATTGGGATCACCAGCAACATTTCATTTCAATAGTTACAAGCAGCACTGATACCATGAAACAGATTTTGTCAGGTCTACTCCAAAGTCAACCTAGTATCTACCAGATAATTTTTGCTGGAAGCCTAAAGAACAGTTGCACATTTTCTTTCATGGGTGACTTCTTTTTATTAATCTGGATTTGTCTTGTCCTGTTTAAGGTTCTTGGAGACAAGCAGTCTTGTGTCCTTCAGGTTGATAAAGAGGACCTTGCATCTTATTTTGTCCAGGCAGTAAACACTTTAGTCCTTGAAGATGGGTAATAGATTTTGATTAATAGTGGGGTTTTTTTTCTGTTGCTTTTAAGTTGCTGACTGAATTTATTGATACTGCTTGAAAGATCCTTAGATTTAATTTAGCTATTCCAGATATCCTTCCATTGCTACCCTGCAAAGTCTTCTGTCTACTTAACTCTTCCCTTGGGTATAGTCAGAGCTTGATCAAATTTATTGTATATTCTCTTAGACTGGGCAATGAGAGGAGTTGATTGTCTCACGAAATTTTGATATTGAATGAGGACAGTCAACCTGCTGTCCCAAGGGGAAGGTTTTGTGTTGAAATCCTGCTTCTAAATCTCGTATGCTGCTGGTCGATATAAATACAACTGCTTATTGAAAAATGATAGCAGAATACCAGTGTTTTAATGCATTTGATCATGTTAAAAAGTGGAATCAACTCTTCTAATCTACATGTTCTTTTTCATTCTAAAAGTGTCACCTGCTTTAGCACTAAAGTGATGCAGAGATTGCTGATTGAGAAGGAAAGGTTTCCTACTAAGCCTGCAGTGGTGTTTGCTGTGTCTCATGTTCATAGCAGCTAGACCAGACCTTCTTGACTTTTTGTGACAGCAGCCAAGGTTACGATGTGAGGTTGGAAGACTACAAGCTGCATCTTTTTAATGTGATCCCATTGTGACTGCAGCTCTGACTGGGAAACTGCCAGCGTTTCGCATGAAGCACGCAAACAAATAGTGGGAAGTAGGGAAAAAAACCTCTTATTCCAGACTTTTTTTTTGCTGATTGTGATGTTTTCTGTATAAGAGTGTAAGGTTTTACAAGCAGCAGCAAGGCTTCATGGTAGTCTGGAAAATAGGTCAAAACTATGTTCCCGCTAACGAGATGAGTACTAAGGCACAGGCTTGTGATCAACTATATGATTCCAGTTGGCATGAAGTTTGGCATTTATTTTAATCTCTGGAAAACTGAATAGAAACTAGCTGTGTTTCTGCTGACTGTGTGTATGTAGCTATATTTTCATATAAATCCTGTATTTTTCGATGCAATTACAGTATGGACTGTATCGGATGTGTTGGAGTTCCTAATGCTGGACTGGGTAATTGAAGTTTGGCATGCCAACTGAAATGCAAATTTTTGTCTTTTCACATGATGATTGAACTGCAGTTTCTGTACTTTTAATGTTTAAAAGATTTTGAAAAGAGAGAAAGAGAAATGCTTCAGTTAAAGATGGATCTGCTAAAATTATTTTTAGGTAGTCACTAGGTTACTGTGATTTGCAACTGTTACACAAAACAGAAAAAAAAGTGATGTCTAATTCCATTCTATTAGTTAAATGTGTATGAACAATCCATAGCAGTATTTAAACAGTGATCTATCAAGGTCCGTATGGACTTATGAGTCTCCTTGTGTGGAACTCAGTGTGAGACGAGTTTTAAACTGTGAACACCTTACCACCTCACTAGAACTTCTGCCCAGCACTAGGCATAGCACTTAGGAAGAAAATACATATGATAAAATTATGAGAAATACTTTCTAATCCCATGTTCCTGTGGTATTTAAAATCTGCTTGTGGAAAAAATCCACTGCTGTTGTTGTCCTTCTTGAAAAGCATGCGTCACTGGCATTATGTCTGATTTCATAAAAATAAATCTTTAAAAAACAGAAGTGCTGATTTTTAAGATCAAAGGGTAAGCACCATTATCAAACAAGATTAACAGTTCTATAGAATTACTTGGGAGGGATTTATTCTCTGTGTATAATCCTTTAATGATATCCTGTGTTACAAATTAATCAGAAAACATACAAACTGTTCCTTTGTTTCTGGCGTTTCAAAGACAACTCCTTCTCCAGAATCCTCATGAGCCAGAATCTGGGTTGATTTATAGACTATTCTTTTCAAAAATGTAAACAGTATGTCAAATCATTAGATTAATAAGTATAACAAAGACCAGGGGTTTCAGTCACATTTATGAGTTCATGAACTCTCTTTTCTTGGAATGCATGTGTGCAGACAGGTTGAATAATTCTCCAGTGCTGGCAGTTTAGATGATCTAGACTTTTTCAGAATGTCATGATTTATATTTTCACCAATGAGTAATTTTTAGAATCGTTGCATCTATGAGAACTGAGTGATTGATAGGATTGATGGTCCCTCAAGTTTAGTCTCTGATGCAAAAAAGCAACCCTAGTCAGAAAGGCAGCAGGTTCACTGCTGTCTGTGGTTAGGGCATTTGCTTTAAATGCAAAGCTTAGGAGATGTACTTTTGAAAGATGTGTGTGTGTGTGTGTGTTAAATGCACTGTTTTCCAGAAAGCTGTCTTTGCTAATATTTTCTTATTTATTATTATTATTATATGAAGTTCTTCCTACACAAACACTCAGTGATCATTTCATCATTAAGAGTGTGAGTTTTAACCATTTTCTGTTAAGTGCAGATATGAGATAATTATTCCCCTTTGTTTATAAAAAAAAAAATTGCTTGTTCTCAGAGATAAGATGTAGTTGCTTGTGTCATGTGTTCTTGTATTGCTCCAATATCTTAGGCAATGAAAGTGATTTTCAAGGACAGCTACCTGCAATGTTTATTTTACTTGGTTCTTTTGACATGTAACTCCAGAACTGTCAAATAATCTATTCATTTTTTATGTTTGTTTCTTTTTTTTCCCAGACTGATCTTGATTATGTTAACAGTGTTGTTGCAAGCCTGGAAAGAGAGTAAGTTGTAGTTTTAATCGGGGATTTCTTAGTTTATTGATAAACTAAACCAGGTTGTAATAAACAATTAAAAAATATTCTGGAAATCAGAGATCATACCTTTTTGTTTCCTGGGGCTTTGGCCTTTTGAACAAAAAAGTAAGAGATGACAAATTAAGAGGCAGTGATTCAGTTAGTTAAACTGTAAAACAGTAAGTGGGATTAAATTACTTGATGCAGCATAAACAGATGGGATTGTTTAAACATGAACAGAAATTTGTGACATCTGTGTTAGGGTCTTGTATTCTGTATGTTCAAAGAGAACTGTAGAAAGAAATCACTAGGTTCTGAGAAAAAGGCAAAAAATGTTTAGAAAGTAGTTTGGTTCTGATTGGCAAGAGGCGATAGAGCTCTGAAAGATGTGCTAAGGAAAACAATACTTTTTTCTATACTACTTTTATATGCCTCATTTGAACAAGTCCTCCTAACCAGACACAATAACTGCTCCAACAGAAAGCAAACAGGAAATCTACAGAACTCAGACTCTCTCATGTGACTTCAAGATGTTTCTATTGACAGGTTTTCTACAGAGATCAATTCTGGCTTGGTGGAAGTAATAGCCCCTCCTGCAACTTATTATCCTGACTTGACAAACTTGAAAGAAACATTTGGAGACTCAAAAGAGAGAGTGAGGTAGGCTTATTCTCCCAGATCTTTTCCCATCTCCTCCCACACCCACACTTTTCGTTGTTTATAAAATGGCAAGTGGGATGTGAATTCTTGAAATGTTTTCTTACTGTAATTCTTGCAAGTGTGGGGATGCTAAAAGTGCTCTGTGAATCCATCTGATTCCTAGCTACATGTTGTTCTGTGCATGATCAGAGCCTATGTTTGGTTGAATCCAATTAGTATTAAATTTTGGGAGGAGAACTGAGACTTCTGATATACTTTTATTCCTGTATGTGGACTCTTTCGTTTACTGTTTTTCTTCGTGAAGTACAGGGTAAAACCCACTGCTTCTGGTTGAATTACAATTTTAAATGCACATGTGTTATTAGTGAAATGTCAGGTACTTGTCACAAAATCAGGTTCAAATTAAACCAGTTTGATGTCTGTATTAAAGCTTAAGGTGAAAGCTTTGTTCCTTTTTTTTTCAGACGTTGGATTTCCTGAGGGAACAGTGCCAAATGCAGCTGTCCTAACATTTCACTAATAGGCGTCATTCTTCATAGTGAAATTTACTTTATATTGCCAGGATGTATTGAAATAACTTTTTTCATAAACCTTAAGCTTTCAATTTAATTTCAGATGGAGAACAAAACAAAACTTGGATTATTGTTTTCTTATGATGTATGCCCAGAAAAAGGGGGTTTATTACATTCAGGTAAATTTCTCTTCTTTATTTTGAGACAAGTTTTCAAATGAGTCTCCAGAAATTATGCTGTTGGATACATCAGAAGGACCTACACAGAACAGAGATAACTTGATCCCATAATTTAAAGAGGGCATTAAGTATGGTGGTTATGGTATAGGAGGAGATAGTTTGAGGAAGACACTCTCTCACTGGCTCTGAAGTAGAAAGTAATTTGTCCTGTGTCACTTAAGATGCTTAACAAAAAAAGTTACAGAATCCAAGCAGCTTAACTACTGTTTTTCCTTGTCCCCCAAATGAATTATTGTTGAGTTGCGTAGGCAGAAAAAATGCCAGCACAGTTTTGAGTGGAAATGAAGCTAAAATCTGTTTTTATTTTCTTTTGAAAGTGCAGTGTCACTTTAATGTGACTGTTGTGTATAGACATGGGATTTTTTTTTTTTTAAAGAGGTTTCCAACAACAGAGTTAAGCAGTTCTCCTGTAGTTTAGCTCAGAATTGTTCCTATCATGTGTTTCTGCTTTGAAGTAGAAGTCTTACCTACAGGTATTGCAGATTTAGTAACTGCACTAATGATCTTTATTTAGATTTGTGCCTGTGTCCTTGGGGTGTAAAGTCCCACACATCTCATCTAGTTTTCACAAAGCTATGCTGACTCCTCTCTGAGGGCTGTTGGAGTCTCAGCTCTCTGGGAGGCTGCAGATCCAATAACATGTGACAGGCTGGTTTGATACCGGGAAGTTGCACAAATATTAGTGCCAGCACAAGGGGGAGGGCATGAATTGCACTGTGAGAAGGGACAGGAGAAGCCGGATCCTTCATGCAGCAATGGCCTGCACTTACTAAGAATTAAAGGGAGTGTAGCAGCCCATGTTGGCAGTTCTGCTGCGTGCACTGGGTGGTTAGGGTGGACTATGCACCCGTGCTTTTGTTGGACAGGTGAAATGAGTCCCACTTCTGCAGACATTGTGTCTCAGCCTCTTGTCTCAGAGGAGAAACTTCTTCAGTGCTCTTAGATGTGTGAGTAAACAATCATGTTTGGGTACAAATAATACAGATGTTCTGCTTGTTCTGATGATGTCACTTAGGCTAACATTATTTCATGAATGATTTTTCTCTGAAGAAAGAAGCTGCAAAAGCAGTGTTCTAAAGTAAGAAGTTGAGATATGTTTGTGGATTCTTACTACAGAAGGATTCTGTATTAGTTCTCCACAAATACACAGACTGATCCCTACAATAGTTATTCCAGGCTATAGCATCTATGTTTTATATCAGTGCTAGCATTAGAAATATATGGCTATGTGTTAGCAATATATTTTAAGTCAATATTTCCTAACTGTACTTTTTTCTATTGCTTTGCTAGTGCTTTTTTTTTATTTATGTTGATATCACTTCTGCCTTCTCTAGCTTGAAGATGACATTGTTGTCAAGCAGAATTATTTCAGCACAATAAAAAATTTCGCACTTCAGCTCGCTTCTGAAGATTGGATGATTCTAGAATTTTCTCAGCTGGGTTTCATTGGTAAGAAAATGTTCACTTTTGTATTTTGAAAGAACACATTCATCCTCAGACTGTGAATTAATAGTGATCTGACTTCAAAGCTATCTTCCTTGTACTGGAAATAGACCAAGAAGTAGAAATTCATTGCCTTTTTTACAAACTCTGGTTTAGCTCATGATTGTTGCTTTTGCCCCTCATTTGTTTCATATACTTTTGTATGACTGTGGCAAACTCACACTGTGGGAAAAGAGGGCATTTTTATAAACAAAAGTTAATTTATAAAAATACTAACAAACAAACCACAAGGCATGACTTATTTTTAATTTAGCTACTGTTAAAACAAAAATGTCATTAAAACGCAACTGACTGAAGTAAAGAAAAACCATGAAAAATAGCTCCACCTAAAACAACTTCATTAGTGTTTGTGTAAAAATTTCCAAGAATTAGCAGGCATCAGTTTGTTGCAAAGTCTGTTCTATCTTCATCTTTCTACTACATGAAGGAGAAGTTACGACAATCTGCTCCTTCCTGGATGCAGTCAGAGTCTGTCATTTGCAGTGAGCAAAAGTGAGAGAAGTTAATGCAGGATCTCAGGTTGTTGTGGATCGACTGCCATGGTGCTGTGGAAATGAGGGTTCTTTGCTCTTACATTCATATTTTTTATTGAGAGATACTGGACTTAACGGAAAAGCAATGAAAGAGAAGTTTTGAAGGGATTTTACAAATCAAAAGGTTATTTCATTACTGCAGTGATGTGTCATGTTCTTTTAAAAAGTGACAAGCTGGAGATATGCAAGGAAGAATCAAAAGCTGGGGCAGACTTTGGAGATTGCTGTGGTCAACACAAACGATTCCAATATGCAGGCTGTAAGCTGAGTTCCGAACAGAAAGAAAATCCTATGTGTAACACAAGTGCAGCCCTGAGTTCTCTCATTCTCTTGGAAATTCTTGTTGTTCTCTTTCCTTTGGATCTAAAGCCATTTCCAGAGAATGGCTTCATTTTTACCTCTGTGACCCGTAATGGTTGTACTGAGAACTGAGAATGTTGGCACTACATGAATAAGTGCTATCCTGTTTCCAGCTCAGCATCAGGTGTGCAATAGTTCCCTGACTTTCGGGGTCTCAGAGGTTCCTGGAGTAGAAAGGAAAACAGTAATTATCTGTCATACATGCTATGTTAGGGTACAGAATGTTACTTTGTAGACCAGTTTAACCTACAGAAACAATGGGGAGAAGGACAGGAAATGGGCAGAGTGAAGTCTCCTTATACACCTGGCCATCACCTAACTGCTTTGGGCTACTATCAGAGATAAACCGTTGCTGAAATAATTATGGGATTGGTTCTGTGACCTCAGAGGTGGGAGAAATAGGAAATTGTGCTGCCTAACATGGGAAAATAAGAATTTAAGTCGTTTACTCGCATCTTGCCCTAAATAAACTTGTCTCTTTGGTTTGGAAACCCCTCACAACGTTCTGTTATGTGTTAGCAGGGACTGGTTGAATACAGCATCTGATAAGACTTTGTTTCTGTTGTTGAATAGTTAAACACTAACCCAGACTTAGCCAATGATTTGAGTTTTAGCTCCAGTTTAATTTCACTTTAAGTATGAATTCTGTATGAAGTTCCCAGGCTATAGAATTTACATTTATTCTACATTTGCTTGATTTAGTAGTAGAGTGTGCTTGCTTACAAATTGCCACTTTATAAGAATGACACATCAAATGTGCATAAAGCCAATTTACACTTTAGGACATGCACTGTCTACCCCATGCAGTTGTATTCCAAGTAACTTAACTTGCTTAGTGTTTGTGTATTTCACACCCCCGCCCCTCCCCCCCCCTTTCTGTGCTCTGTGCTGTTATAGAGGGCACAGTGTTTAAGCCTGGTGGGGTAGGTAGATAGTGCTTAATACTGAGACTTAGCTTAGTCAAAAGCACAACTGTTTAAAAATATGTTGTTTTTCTATACTGTGTGTATACTTCTGGTCAGTGTGGGCTCTGAAAGTAGCTGTAGTTAAATTTAGTTGTTAGCTCCTGCTGCTTGCATTCCTGTTCTTTGTTCCTTGTATCATCTTTGTTTGCAGGAGAACTTCAGATGCATTTAGCTATGGCTGCACATCTTAACGTTGCTTTTCTACCTAGAAAATTAAATTAGGTTTTCTTCTTCTCCCAATTTAGGTACTTATCCTGTTTTTAAGTTTTGAGAGAAAAATTAGTATTCATGAAAGCAACTAAAACTTTTGACTCTGAGACACATTGGTGTGCTATAAGCACATATTGCATGGAAATTTTATGCAAGCAATGTAGATTTGCCTCATCTCTGCTATCCCTTTATGGATCTTGATGCAGACTGATACTGTGGTAATTTGCAGATAAAGCAGATAATTTTGGGAGGAGCAACAGTAGTTTGTAACTGGGGATGAGTTTTATGTGTAGTTGTCCAAGAGAGAATGTAGAGCATTGAATTCACAGAGTCATGGAATGGCCTGGTTTGGAAACGACCTTAAAGATCATCCAGTTTCAACCCCCCTGCTAAGGGTAGGGATACCTTCCACTAGACCCAGTTGTTCAGAGCTCCATCCACCCTGGCTTTGAACACTTCCAGGGGTGGAGCATGCACAGCTTCTCTGGGCAGCTATTGTCTAGATACTACTGATACAGGAAGCTACTGATTGACTGTAAGCTATTGGAAACCTTGATCAGCTTGCAAGTTTGCGAGGTAAAAATGTGGGATTTTTTGTCATAGTGTATTTCTGAACTGAAAATCTAATTTATGCAAGTGCTACATGAGGAAGTGGGAAATGTAGCTATTTAGGCTGACAGCAGGATTATAGAATTCTGTCACCTCTGCCACAGAACAGACGTTGCTTCCTTTGGTTTTTTTTTAATACTGAAAGCATAGTCTTAAGTGCTGTCAAGTATCTAATAAATAATGGGTGAGATGTGTGCTGTTTCCTTAAGAAGCTCTGTGGAAGGAGATGTATCTTTTGCTCTTCTGGATTCTGGTTTGCACTGCAAGCCCTGTGACATAATGTAGAAAAGTCTTACTAGCTTTTTGTGAGGAATAATGATTTGCCTTCCAACTGCCTGCAAGCTGAAGTGTTTTCCAGAGGAACTGCAATCCTTGCAATGTAGCTATAATGCCACCTGTCACAAACATTTAATGGAGTGATCTGAAATGACCTTTTGGTTGTCTTATACAGTTCCTCTGAGTCTTATTGTGCCATGATGTTTTAAGACCTGTTGTTCTGATTATTTTAAGTTGTTCTGATTGCAGTTTTGCTCAAGCTGTGCACATAGTTGAAGTTTGGGAAAGAATAGATCAAGTCATACATTTGAGCTTTAAGTAACTTCAAAGAGGTTCTGGTTTTAATGCCAGCAATTTTCATATCATTAACAGGGAAAGCATTGAAAACATCAACTACAGCTAGAATATGTGGTTGCAGGTGTAAAATTATTGTTGGTATAGCCTCAGTATTAGTGATGTTTATGTGGAGAATTAAAATGAATGATTTAGATATTTGCAGTTCAGAGAACTAGAAAACAAAGTGTTGCATTTTGTGTGTGCCATGTATTTGCCAGCAAAATACTGAGAGGACCAGAATAATTCACTAAGGATGGCCTTTAAAAGGACTGAAAAATTAAGAGAAGCCTTGGCAGGGCGCAATAAATAGCAGAAAGTGTTCCACAGGGAGTTTTTTTCAGTCTTGACTGTCACTTTTATCAATATAGATACAAAATGTATACTTTCTCCATATTGTTTATCTCTAGGCTTTTATGAAGCAAGATTTTACCTTTGACTCTTAATTCTTTCAGATTTTGACGTTTCTTCACAATGGTAGGTTGTATGCACCCATAATCTGAAAGCGCTGAAGTTTTGTCAGCAGAGCATCCTGGATTTTGGTCTGTTCCCATGTACTGTACCAAGTGCATGAACATGGTGGGAGATGAGCCATCGCTTCAGTTCTTTCATGGAGTTTTCAGTTTGAGGCAGTGCGTGTTGACTGCAGTTCTTTGCTTAGGTCTCTTTGGCTTGGTGATTCTTGACTGCCTGTTGGGGATGGCCAATGGGCAACCTGTAGGCTGGATTTGGATGGTGTCTCAATGGTTTTGTGGCTCACAGCACTTTCCTCATGTGCTGCTGCATGGGAGCTGCAGGACAGAAGGACATTGACAAATGCTTGTTCTTTGCTGTGGCTGTGCCCTAGGGAAGCCAGGCTGCTGCTGCTGGTCTTGCTTAGGAGAGACTGGACAAGGGCTTGGCTGATTTGGATTCAGAGGCACTGGGTATTGGATCTGTGCAGTAGGAGTGGTACTGGGCTGGTTTCCATCACAAGGACTAGATGTGAACAGTCAGGGATCCAGAGCTTTCAAGACCTGTTTTACCAGAGACTTCACTGGAGAGCTCTGGTTTTGAGCTGCTGTAGGAAGACTGTTCTGATGGAAAAAAGCAAAACATGGATTCATGGCAGAGCTGCTGGTTGGTGGTGTCCTGAGATAGAAATGACAGATGAGTGAGGCAATATTATACAGAGGGACGAGAGGCTCAGGCCAAACTGTGTCAAGCTGTGTGTGGAAGGTGGTGACAGCATTTCAGAAAGTGATATATGGATGTCTGTCCATGGTTTCTGAAGGAAGACAAGCGGTTGTCTTGGGATCAGGGTGTTTCCTGTTCATCTTTGCTCCAGTGGTCCTTAGGAAGTAATGTGAGAAGACTGTCTCCACTGTTGAACACTTCCGTGGTGCTGGGCAGTGCAATGCAGAGAGGCCACTTGGGTCTAAAGATGCCAGTGGGAACAGCCGGCTTACCTGGCTTATTCTGACTAGCTACAGTTGGATGTATCGGGGTGGCTTCTTTGGCTGGTTGGTTTGTTTGTTTGTGTTTGCTTGGGTTTTGTTTGTTTGCTTGTTTACTTTTCCCTGGTGTGCCCTGTGACATCACCATGGAAATTAGATTATTCCCCAAGTCTGGGGTGGTTGACTGCATGTGGACAGTAGAGTGCTGGCCTAGAAGAAACTGCCTCTGGGCCTGGACAAGTTTGCCATGTGGAAGTAAATAATTCATTGATATCCTGTTTCTATTTTAGATAACATTAGGATAAATTAGGGATAAGAGTAAATTCTTACTCTTACCTTCAGTCATATTCTCAGTTTACTTCATTGTAGGATCCTGTACCTTCATGCCGAGTTCTAAGTGACATGGTCTGTGAGTGAGCACAAGTAAAGACAATAATCCTTGTTCTTCAGAAGATGAGCTAGTCAAAGGAAAAAATGTCAGTATGATTCTTCTGCTCCCTTGGGCAGAAGAAGAACAGGATTCTAGAGCATCATGGCTCTGTATAGATCCTGGAGCATAAACTGTATCTTCAGTCTGCTTGCATTGAGATTAGAGCAGTATTGTGGGGATATTTCTGTCGTCTGACTCTCATCGTATTGTGCCTCTCTCTGACACCACATGGAAGGGTGCACTTCTATGGAAACAGATGTGACTGACAGACTGCCTCAGCAGGTGTCACCTAGAAATGATGGTTTCAGTCCCATAAAAATCCCAGAAACATCTGATTAGTCCCATTTGTTAGCTGGTGTTTTATTAGGGCTTACCGTATTTTTCTCTTCTCCTGCCCTATGCCATTCAAAGTACTAGGCAGAGATGAATCACCAGGAAAATTGGGTGTCTGTTAGTTGGAAGTGTGACAAGCTGAAAGCTGCTATTCTGCATGACTACTTTACACAATATTTAATTAATAATATGATTGTTTCCTACCTGTTTTAAAATATTTACTTCCACAAATAATGTTACACAATGTGACAATATAGTGTGTAAATACTAAGAATGTACTAATAAATATAATAACATCTTTCTTATGTCTTTCAAGAATAAAGCTTTGCACTTGTCCTTAGCTTAGTAAGAGTTGCCGCTTGAGTAGTGAGAGTTTCAAATTTTAGTTACAGAGTATTTCCATGTGGAGATACCTATTTGAGGACCTCATTGCAACAGCCACTTAAAAGTGATGACAATGGTTTTGCTTTATAAAGGGCTGGATGGAAGGTTTCTATAAAGGGCAACTTTGATATAGCAATGTCGAATCAGTTAATGTTTTACCACATTACCTTCTCCACCCAAGTGTGTAAATGCTCTACTATAATGAGTATAGCATCATTCTAACAGGTGAAATAATGGGTACTTTAGTCAGATGCTTCTTCCATATTTGTTGTATGGCATCATGATGTAGTCTCACTCAGACACCTCCAAACTCATCTCAGAATTCCCATTGAGTATTCTTCCATTGGCTTTCTTGTCCAATTTCACACAAGTCATAAAGAAAAGAGATACATCAAACCTGCTTTCTGAAAAGGGCAAGGCTCTTTAAGTGATCTCCACTTAACATCTACTCCAGCTGGTTTTCCTAAGAGTAGGGGAAGAGATTAGAACCTCTACCACTTGTCGAACTTGTTATTTAGAAAGCCTATGAAGGCCTCTTCACAAGTGGAAAAAAAACCCCAAAACATTTCCCATACCTGTGTGCTGTGTGTTAGTGTGTTGTACAGGACTCTGAAATGTGGAGAGACAGAAGACTTGCACTGGAGAAGAGCTCCTGTGGACTCTGATCCATTGATGCACACATGCCCCAAGAGCCTAACCCTGTTTAGTCCAGCACTGCCCACATCTCAGCAACATCTGCAGAACTGAACCACTTCAGCTGGTGTCTTTCTGAGAGATTCCTTGTTATGTAATGTATTTCTTCCTCGCCTTCTCCGTTGTAACCTAGCAAAGACTTCAGATTTCATCTGCAAACCTGGTGATGTTTTCTGAATCTGCCCTGAAATCTGCAACTGCCTTTGGTGTTTTAGCTAGGCATATGGTTATAGAATCATTTTGGTTGAAAAAGACCTCAAAGATCATCAAGTCAAGCCACTAACTCAGCACTAAATCTACCACTAAACCATGTCCCCAAGTGCCACATCTACATGTCTTTTAAATACCTCCAGAGCTGGTGCCTGAAGCATTCCCCTCAGCAGTGTGTTCTAACGCTTCGGTGCAGTCCCTGGTACATGCACTTGTCAGTCTATCTTCAGCCTTGGACTGCCCCACTCCCAGTTGTGTTGCCCCTGGTAGCAGTGCCTTCATAGAAGGCACCTTTTTCAAGTTCTGCATTCAGTTGAACACAACAGTCTGGTGTACTGTGGCCACCTTTCTCTTCAGACACCTCTACTGGCAGAGAAGTGTGTTCCACAACCATGTAGGTGATTGCTCATGTTGGTATTAAATAGACTTTCTTCATCAACAGTAAGTTTCCTTCTTTTGCAAAGGCCTTCCTTAAGCCTCACAGTCTGCAGTATTCCCAAGAATCCTTTTGGACAGTACCACCCAGAAGTCCTGCTGATGGCCTGTGCACTGCAGAAAAAGACTCTGGTCACTGTAGGATGTCTCTTTTTGATTTGCATTCTGGATATGTTCTGGTAGCTTCCTTCTGTCCCTTTGATTTCCTGCCCAGAAAGATCTGAAGTTAGTGGTAGGTGTTCCATCTGTGCTTTTTGTACCTGCAGAAGCTGAAATTGTGTAGCTGGACATATGACGCTTGAAACGGCTACTCGTCTCAGGTGCTTGAGCTTACACATGAGATGGGGAATAATAGGTGGCAATCCATAACTCTCTCTGTTTTTTCAAACTGACAGTTTCAATTCTTAAGGAGACTGTGTTGTGGCACATTGAATATACACTGAATATTTTGATAGCACCAAGATTTTTGACAACAAGTTCTTGTTCGAATAGTTGTTTTATTTAGTTGAAAGGTATGGAACTTACAAAAACATTGAAATTTCAAGTTGTTTATTGCTAACATGTCTTAGCACAAATGTATCTTCTGCTATCTCATTGACTTCAAAAGACAATGTTGTCTCTAATGTAAAGTAACTCCAGTTATTCTTAATGTCACCTACAGGTAAAATGTTCCAGTCTCCAGATATCACTCTTATTGTAGAGTTCATATTTATGTTTTATAAGGAGAAACCTATTGATTGGCTCCTGGACCATATCCTCTGGGTGAAAGTGTGTAATCCTGAGAAAGATGCTGTAAGTTTATTTTTATTATAAAGCTTGTAAGATGTTTTCACAATGATGAATGAGTTGATTTTTGTGAGCTGAAAGCCAGCACAGTGTACATTATGGTTACTGCATGTTATGGAAGAGTCTTGCTTCCTGCCAAGATTTTTATCTCAAAAAAGAACTTTAGAGAGACAGTTCTCAGGGGCATAATAACTGTTACTGCTTCAGATTTTGGAGATGGGTGCAATAAGGATGAAAAGCAAAAGTCCAGTTAGATTCTATGTGTAACAGTCTTAAAATAAACTTGTACATACAACCACCAGTGAGGCTCTGCAGAATGCCACTGCTTGGACAGCAGTCTTGGAGAAGGTTCCAAATGGGGAATAAACTTCAGATTTTTGTCCTTCATTTCTCAAGCAACACCCTTGCTGAAAGACTGAATAAATGGATTCTGTGCAGGAACCCTGAACAGTATTATATTTGTACAGTAATCTTGGTTGATTTCTGAAATGAAAAAAAGAAAAACTGGATAAATAGGCCTAGGTTCTTACCTTGTGTTGGTTTTTACTAATGTGTTGTTTTGTTTTTGGTTTTTTATCCCACCCTTACCTTCCCCCCCACCATTTCAGAAACATTGTGATCGACAGAAATCTAACCTACGGATACGCTTCAGGCCTTCTCTTTTCCAGCATGTTGGCCTCCACTCTTCTCTAGCAGGGAAGATCCAGAAACTCACAGTTAGTAGACAATATTTCCCTTCCTTTACAGAGCAGGCTAATTAAATAAAAAACATTGTGGTGATGGAGAAAACAAGCCTTTTCTTGTTGTCTTGCATCTTCAAGCATGATGTACATTGCTCCAGCTGGAATTAAATCTGATACAGACTGGTTACTATAAAGTAGATGATGTGCTAGTCCAGCTTATTTGTGTGGATTTTTCCTAGGGGATATTTTTAAAACTTTTTTTTACTTTAATTACATGTACATCTTACTAATCGGTACAAGATCTGGTGCACCTAAAATGAGTAATGCATTCATTTTCCGTTTTATGCCAGTGTTTGTTTTAAAGTGTAACCACTTGAGAAAAGAACATAATAAACAAAGTTGTCTGATCAGCATGATGTTTGTCTGTCTTTCAATTAGGATAAAGACTTCCTGAAACCATTACTGCATAAAATCCACGTGAATCCACCTGCAGAGGTTTCGACATCTTTAAAAGTCTACCAGGGGCACACGCTAGAAAAAACCTACGTAGGGGAAGATTTTTTCTGGGCTGTCACGCCAGTTGCTGGAGATTATATTCTCTTTAAATTTGACAAGCCAGTCAATGTAGAAAGGTTAGTAATTACTTGCCGTTGGTCTCATCTATGAAGTTGCTTGTGCCAAGAATGCTTGAAGATAGAATTTGGGGCTGTCGTTATAATGTGAAGTGAAATGGTGTTTGGGGGAAAAGGACATTTGGAGTTCAGCTGGAACTGTGATCATTACTGTCTTCCCTCTAATTCTTTTACTATGGTAAATTTTGTCTTGATTTTAAATTTTTTTTTTTCATTTAATCTGGAGCCTCTTGAAAAAGGCAGTGCAAAACCAGTGCTTCCCTGACACAGAGAATTTAAGCCAATCTGGTTCTATTTGTATTTGGTTAGTCTGCTTCTAATTACAGAGCAATTGTATACCATGGTATGTGGTACAGTATGTTGTGCCCTGTGGCCTTGGTCCCTTGGTTGTCCAGATCAGAAATCTTGCAGAAGTGTATCAGGATGTCCCCAGACCTGAAAGCTGGAAACTCTGACGGGTAATATTTTTAAGATGTAGCTTTAGGGCTTGAAAAATGTCACCGTACTAAGATTCCAAGTTGACCTATTTAAAAATATTAAAATGTAACAAAAAAGAAAGTGGGTTCGTGCTTCAAAAATACAAATATCTGAGATTTGTTGGAGGACTAAAGAGGACTTCTTTTTCGTTACTGGTCAGGTTAATTAAGGATAATAGAGTTATCACTGTAGAGATTAGTCATCCTTTTTGTTTTATTGAGACTCATATGCTGCTTTGCTAGCTACTGTCTTGCCAACATAGCAATTCAAGGTTTATAAAATACATAGTTTATTTAATGTCTGTTTAAGTGGTGCAATGTTAGTGGATTCCTTTTCTCCTTACTTCACACACCTTACATGGCTTTTTTTAGGCCAATACCTATAGCCTGGTAGAACAAAGTTTCTTTGAATCAGTTTGACTAGATGTTTTTCTTGTGAAGGAGCCCTTTTTGCTCTCCTGAACGGAATCCAATTAGTCAACTTGTGTACCTTGGTACATAATCAAAGGCTAAGTCTTCACCTTGGCTTAGCACAACAGTGAGAATCAGTAGTTTCCTTGTTACTGTGTTGTTCCAAACTAGTCTGACTTACGAAACTCAAGGTTGTTGTTTGAGATGTCAGATTACTCTCTGTTGATTGCTGTGCCTTAAAAGATTTTTCTGGTTAGCTTCCCGAGGTGCCTGTGTTGAGGAACATAACTGCCACATTTCCTTGGACTAAAAGCAAAATATTTATTCTGTGCCAATAATTTAAAAATACATTCTTTGATACCTGTTGCCTTAATGCTGAAGGGAACTAGGGAAATGAGAAATTACTAATTATCTTTGTAAAAGGTTGTAAAATAATGTTCGTTGTTGTGCCCTGGAAAATTGTAGCCAGGCCTAAGGTAGTTAAGTCCACTTGCTGTGGTAAGACTAGTCTTAGCAGTAAAGGATTATATGTTTGGGTTTTTTGGGGGGAAAAATAGGGGTTTTTTTCAGGGTCTTGTTTGTTTGGTTTGGGGTTTTTTTTGTTTGTAGGGATTTGTTTTGGTTTTTTGGGGGGTGTTGTTTTTTGGGGTTTTTTTGTTTGTTTTCTGTGTCATTGTTTTGGGGGTTTTTGTGGTTGTGTGTTTTTTCTGGAAGTTTTTTCATTTTGTGGGGGTTTTTGGTTTGTGGGTTTTTTGTTTGGTTTGTTGTTTGGTTTGGGGTTTGTTTTTGTTTTTTTCCTTGTTTGTTTTGTTATTTTTATTTATTGAAGAAATGCATCTTACTTTTAGAAGAAAGGAAACATCTTGCATTCTGTTGCTTCCTCAAGGGAAGTCCACAAGTTAGAATGATGCTACCTACTCAGCTATCATTGTAAGCCATTTCAAAGTTTATTATGACTTTTAGCTTCTGTTGCCACGGTGTCCTCAAAAATACAGTGTTTTGCCTTTCTGAAGTCAGTGATTGATTTACAGATGTTATAATTTCAAATTGTTGGGGACTTGTTTTTGTTTGTCTGTGTAACTTGAGCAGCAGCTGCAGAATTTGGCAAGTGCAGGTCTAGTAGAGCAATGGAGTTTCCTGATATTTCAAGGATGCTTGCTGAGGCAGTGAAAAATAAAACTGTGGCTGGCAGGTTCAAAGACAGAAAAGGGAAAATGGACCAAGCATTAGGAATATTTACGTGGTGGGGAAATGCATCTGATAGTGGGAATTAAGAGTAGAAAACACACTTTTGATAGCGAGCTTGTGTCTGTGAAAAGATGCAACAGGCTTTTTTTTTTTTTTCTTTTTTTTTTCCTAAGTAATAGAAAAGCTCTTTGAATTTAAAGGAAGTTTTGTCTGCCAAGTCAGTTTGAGGTGTAACTGCTTAGTAACTCCCCTAATCAATTCATGATGAGGAAGGTTTTTAATGGAAATACTGACCACAGCTCTGACTGAATAAATGGCACATCTGTTACACTGTGACAGAGCACTGACTTGTTCCTGTAGTTTATTTTTCCACACGAAATGTTTTGCTGAACTGAATTTGAGTTTTCTACAGTTTAGTAATTAGCTTTCATTAAGTCTTTTAATATTTAATTTTTGAGATCTGAGAATACTATCAGGGATAACACTGGCAAGGATCTCTTAACTTAAAGTGAGAACTGAGCTCACTTCACTGATCAGAAAGTAACATTTGTGCCTATTTTATGCAAGACCTGGCTGGCAGATTCCTGCTGAATATTGAACAGTCAAATAGATGGTGCTTGTTCTAGACAATACCTGGAGAACAGGGATGTGTAAATTGAAACATTCTAATGCTTACTTTAGTAACAGCTCTTGTACTGAAACTTTCTAGGTGTTTTTCCAAGCAAAAGTTCTCCAGTCAAAACACTAAAGTCCCTTAATAGTAATCTAGGGTCTCATCCTTTGCAATGAGAAAATACATACATTTCTTTCAGTAGAAAATCCTTGAGAAGGAGAATAGATTGAAGGATGTTCCTCTTAAAAACAAATTGCACAACAGTGCTGAAGGTATGGTTTGGTTTGGCTTTTTTTTTTAAATTAAGGGATGGACTGTTCTTTAAATGCTCAAAACAACATCATAAAGATAAGAAATACAGAATTTCTGTTCCCTCAAATTGTTACATAATTATTGAAATCCACTTTGCTGTTTTGGTATGTATGCTGCTGTTCCAAGCACAGATTTAATTATTAAAACTGACAGTTATATTTAAGAGTTTCTTTACAAATCAGTCAAAACACATCTGAGAAAGACATTCAATTGCAGCACTTAAGTGATGCTGGTGTCCATCATCATCATAACCATTTCTTTTTTGACTAAGTTTCAGAGTCCTCCCTCGAGGTGTGGTTGACACAAATCAGATGTTGTTTTCAAAGAACATATCCACTAATTACTTTGAGAAAGCCCTTGGAAGTACATAACCTATGGCTGTTTGAATTAGATTATATTTACACTTGTTAGCTTTTCTGGAATAGGAATTTAGAATGGATATTTTTAAAGGGGGCTTCACGTTTGCTTCAGTATAAATGGATCTCAAATGTTGATCTTTATTTTAAAAGAAAAAAGCTGCAGGAAAAGACAGGTATGTGTTTTATACTGTGGAAAAAAAAGAAATACCAAAAACCAAAACTCACCCCAACTGCACTAATATACATATATACATTTGCTTTACGTTTTTAAAATATGAGGCTCATTGTTTCTTGCATGTAACTGCTTCACAGAATCATCAAGGTTAGAAGAGACCTTCAAGGTCATCTAGTCCAACCATCAACCCAGCATCCCTTTAACTTTATGCCTAAGTACCACAGAGTTGCCTCTTGGAAGCTTCCAGAGATGGTGGCTACATCACCTCCCTGGGCATTATTCCAATGCCTGACTGCTCTTTCAGTGAAAAAGATATTTCTAATATCTAATCAGAACCTCCCCTGATGCAACATAAGGCCATTTCGTCTTGTCCTTCCCACTGAGACATGGTAGAAGACACTGACCCTCACCTGGCTCCAACCTCCTTTCAGGCATTTCGAGAGAGTTTGAGCCTCCTTTTCTCCAGGCTAAACACCCCCTGCTCCCTCAGCTGCTCCTTCACAGGACTTGTGCTCCAGACCCTTCTGCAATACTGCTTTGTAGCGTTGCTTTGAATATTTTCAAAAGGATTAGCAGTTTGCTCTTTTTAGGGGAGGGGAAACGTGTTTCTGTTTGTGGTGTTGGGTTTTTTCTTTCCCCTTCCCCCATCACTGCTTTGAACTCCATAGTTGCCCCATAGTTGGTTGGCCTCTCCTTTTAGCAAGTTACTGAGTAGGCATCCTAATGTGACATTGACCATTAATAAAGTGATTTTATAAGGTACAACTTGCTGACTGGAATTTCAGTTTTAAGGTGAAATCTTAATACTTTGACAAACCAGCTTGTAGATTGCATTTACTAGCTTGTGCTCTGATATTGGCATAGATAGTGGATGTGCAGTATTTGAGACTATTCATCTAATTTTCTGTATTGTTGACATCGGAATCGCAGGGAACACATGATGTTAACCTCCCTTATATTTCCTGTGGCATCTTCTCACAACACAAAATTAGCAGTAATGCAAGAAATATGTATTTGACTATTTAAGCTAGAAAATCAATGTATTGAGTGTGACTAGTATCTTATTGGGCTCCTGGTAACTAAACATATGCATTATTTTGTCTGCTTTGAAATTATTGTGACAGTGCTGAAAAATACCTGTATAAAAAGTGACAGATGGGTGCCTGCTATTTCATAAAGGAAAATAAAGACAGCTTTTAAAACAGGTTCTTTAGCAGTGAAAAATAAAATGAACTCTTTTTTTTAAATACAAAAAAGGTACAAAAAAAGTATTATAGCAGTCAGTCTTGTATGTATCCAAAATGTAATTAATTACCCATCCTATGGGATGCAAGTCCTCCTGTGGATAGAGAGATACAAGATCAAATGCATTACAATGGAAAAAAGACTTTCTAACAGCTTTCCAAACCTGGAAATGGAACTTCCTCATCATTTGCTTTTGCAGTAACAACCACTCAAAACCTAGGGAACTGCAAAATTGTTTTGGTTTTAGATGAGTACAGTAGTAACTTGACTGATGTATAAGCTGTTCCTTGCTCATAATCACTGTTCAGTGTGGAACCTCTCCTTCAGCCCAATACATTAAACCTTTTATGGGCAGTTTTAGCTCAAGAACTGTGTAAGTGCATGCACACAGTGTGTATGTTTTAGAAGTAATCTTTAATTCTGATTCTAAAGATATATGCTATTAAAGTGCAACACCATTTTATTAAGCTTGTAATGGTCATGTCAGCTAACAGGAAATACTTGAAAATCTCTGAATGTATTATTTTAAATGTTTTGTTGTTTGTCAGTACATTTCAGGTGGGATGATACTTTTAGTGTACATAAAAGAGAATTTGAGGACTTTGGTTTCTCTGTTTACATAAGCTTCTGTACTAATGAGTAGAACATCCTCAAATGGATGCAGTGACAGCAGGGATTTGGCAGGCAGGCTCCCAGGCACTGATGCTGTTTGCTCCGGGCATGGAATTCTGCCCATAACAATGAAGCAAGGACTTCATATTAAAAGGGAAAAAACCCTCAAAGTATGGATCGGAGACAGAAGAAAAGAGCTGCCTAAGCCAAGGACATGCTGCTTCTTCCTTAATGGTACTAATATCCAAGATTTGTGCATTTGGCAGTGTTCCTGAATTTATAGTTCTTAGTCAGAAATCTTGGAGGCTTAATGCTGTTGCCAGAATGTTAGATGTCTAATGCCACTTGACATCTAAAAATACTTCATGTGATTTCCAGAAGGACTGGAGTCTCTGAGATGTCATAATGGCATCTGTGCAGCCTGTGGTGAGGTCACATACTCAAGTGCAATCTCAAATGGTGGCAAATGCCTCTGTTTAAGAAAACTGGAGTTATCTCTGCTTCTCCAGACAGGTTGGGGAGGTAAAAAATGTTCATACACATATGTACACGCACACATACTAAACTCAAAACCCCAACAAAGCCTTTCTACAATTCACTGGATTAAAAATTCAGCAGAAATAACGTTGTAAAAGAACAATCAATCACCCTGAGGAAAAAAAACCCAAACAAACAAAAAAACCCTATCCATGAAATATAAAAAACCCCCAAACCACCTCCAAAATGAAAAATTTAAAATTAATTTAATGCCAGACTTTTTTACAGTTAATGTGAACACACTCCAGAGAGACAGTGCAGCTTTAGAAATTGGATGTCATGGTCCTCACTGGGAAACAGAAGGCAAGAGTAGAACAGAGAATGAGACACTAGACACTTAGACAGGCTCATTTTGTCAGAGGAAGTAAAATCTTACCAGGCACTTTGCATAGAAGGTAATGGGGTGGGGATATTTTTTGTTTTGTGTTTTTTGGGGAGGCCAGGGGATTTCTTCTTTCTTTCTTTGTGGGAAGTTTTTTCCAAATTAGGAATTATAACAACAAGAAGTAAAAGCTCCCACTATATTGCTTACCTGTTGTGAGTACTTGGCAGATGCATATATATGTA